>WIQG01000184.1:0-318223 GCA_014925785.1 Mycena galopus ATCC 62051
AGAGCCAGGAGATCAAACAGTGCGGCGCGGAAATCGGCAGGGATATCCTTCCACTTCCAATCTGAGAAGGTCGAAAATAGCCAAATGCGTGACGTTGGTGAGTCGAGGATTAACACAGCCAACGGAGCACGGTCGGAGTCGTTCCAAAAGCCGGCATCGACAAGGTGGAGAGCTCGAATGTAGGAGGCAAGATGAGGGCTCTCCCTCAGGCCGTCTGAAAGCCGGGCCACCGCTTCTGGCTTCAGCCTAAGCGAATGGAAAAGATAGGCCCCAGGAAGCTCCCCTAAAGGTAACTCCGAAGTTAGGGGATTTGAGGCGAAAATTTTGCGATTTTTAACTCCGGAATTAGGGGATTTGAGGCCAAAATTTGGAAAACCAACTCCAAGTTAGGGGATTTCAGCTCGGTTGCACTGGCCAATTTCGAGTCACCTCAATGTTCTCTCATGGGCCTTACTGCACGTTGGATGGTACCTTCTCGCAAAGACCTGGTGAAAGCGCTACCACCCTTAAAAATCAAGGTCCCGGGCACAGCTGCGGAGGGAGAGCGAAAAAAATAGCGAAAAATAGTATTATTTGTAATGTCACGTGATATCCTTCTCCGATTTAGGGGATTTGAGGCCCGGAGACCCAGAAAGGTTAGGGGATTTGAGGCCACTTTGACCGAATTTTGCCGGAGTTACCTTAAAGGAGCTTCCCGGGGCCTGAAAAGATGGCCCTGGCTCCGCCCCCGGAAGGAGCGCGATACCAACGAGCACGCCGTCAGAGTCGCATAATCCTTGGGATCGGTCCATGGGATGGGCCTCAGTTGGTCTATGATTGTGTCGATGAGGTCTTGCACTTGCATCAGGTCTTGCGCTTGCAACACCATGGTGGAGGACGAGAAAGGTTGTTATGTGTACTTGTTGTCCCATGTCAAGCCTGCGCGAGTAGTCACAGGGCTAGCGCTTATGCATGATCATTTGCTAACTAATTTGAGCCTTCAATTCATTTGACGATCGTCACAAAAATTCAAGCGCAGTTATATCTGCATAAAAACGAAACGCCCAACCTCACAAATAAAAGCTATACTTTTTACATACCCTCCACTCCCGTCCCTACCACCGCGCATTCCATCCTCTCCCCACCGCGTCCCATAGATATGCACGCATCCGTGTATTTGAAAGTACGAGCGCGTCACTATCACTCTTACTCTTCTCCCAAATCACCCGCCGCCCTGCATTCAATCAATCAATCATCCTTCTTTTTCTCCGCCCCCGGGCTCCCATTCATGCTCAGTCGCTTGTTGCCCGGGGGGCGGCGGCACGTTGAACCCCGTCTGCGCGGGCCCGGGCGTCGGCGGGAAGATACCATACTACGAAAGAGGAAGAGGAAAAAAGCCGCGTTAGCGTACATTCCACAACAACGCCGCGCGCCGGCGAAATGAATGAAAAACCCACCTGCGGCGTCCCCGGCGGCTGAATCCCCATCGCCGCCGCATTCCCGACACTCCCCGCCGGCGTGCGCGGGTGCCCGCCCGGCCCCAGCCCGCTACTCGATCGTGCGCTCATCGGCGGCGGGCCATACCCCGTCCCGGGCGTGCCGGGCTGCGAGCCTGGGAAGCCTGCGAAATGAAAAGAGTAAGTGGATGTGGACGAGTGATGAGGAAGGATGACAAGGGGTGAAGGGAAAAGAGTGAGCAAATGAGCACCAGCTATAGTCGGTGCGAACGAAGGAGGGGAGGAGGGAAGAGAGGAAGACAACGGAACAGAACGGAAAGAAAGGAAGGAAGCGCACGCACCTGAGGGGCTCCCCGGATACGGGGACGCAGGCGAGAACGGCGAGGGCGGCGGGAACGTCGACGACACGGGGGTGCCGGAGTAGGGCGACGAGGCCCCGCCGTACGGCACGGGTGAACCCGGCGCACTCTCCATGACCCAGCCGTTGCCTTGCGGGACGAGGCGCCCGGAGGAGGGCGCGCACGTTTGGTGAGGGATGCGCCTGGGGTGATGGGTGAGTAAGTCAACCAATTGCAGAGAGACGAGATGGAGACGAAGGAGCCAGAGAGAGGTAGAGGAAGGGAACGCCGTGGGCAAGGAAAGCACTCACCACTGAACTTCGTCCTCAGCGCACTCGCGCTTGCCACCGCCGGGGGATCTCGTCCGCCGAGTTGTCCACGAGCGCGGAGACGGCGGCCGTGGTGACCTTGAGCGCGTACCCCATGCAGACGAAGACGCCGCCAATGACGCCAACGCATCTGGAAACGGGGAGGAGCGGGTTAGGGGGCGAGTCAGCGAGCGAACAAGGGGGCAGGGGAGGGGTGGGTATGTGAAGAAGGGAAGGCAATGGAGGGAGCGAACGAGCAAGGGGGTGGGTGCCTACGAAAGAGCAGCGGCTGCAAGTCCTCGCACTATGCGCGCCGCCTCTCCCGCGTCGAGCGCCCCAGCGACCATGTCCACTCCGCCCCGCCCGCTGCTGGACAGACCCTGCCACCGCGTCGCCCGTGCCTCACTCACGACGACAGGCAGAGTACGCATCACCCCCTTCCCCTCTCTTCACTACGGATCCAAAAACCCAAAAACCCCCAAAAATCGACAGAAGCGACAGACAACCCAACGCACCGAATAACCAACTGCAAAAACGTGCTCGTCCTCTGATGGATCGTCAGACTCATCGGGTCGAGATCAAACTTGAAGAAGATGCCGGGCGTGCCCGAGTGCTGCGAGAGCACGCGCGTGTAGTGGGTTACGCTGGAGAGAAGGGGGGTGGTTAGTGAGAGTAGGAGTAGGAGTAGGAGGGAAGAGGGAAGAGGGAAGAGGGAAGAGGGAAGAGGGAAGAGGGAAGAGGGAAGAGGGAAGAGGGAAGAGGGAAGAGGGAAGAGGGAAGAGGGAAGAGGGAAGAGGGAAGAGGGAAGAGGGAAGAGGGAAGAGGGAAGAGGGAAAGGAGGCCCAAAAATAAGGGGGGAGGACGGGGGAAAAGGAAGGAAGGAAGGAAGGAAGGAAGGAAGCAGAGATGAAAGGAAAGAAAAGCAGACGATGGGTGAGGCTCCACCCCAACCCAGCCTCCACACCGGAACGGGCGCATTCCCCACCGGCCCCACAACACAGGACGAGCGAAAACGCCTCCCTCACCACAGAGCACAACACACCCCGCATGGGGACGACAAGTAGAAGAGAAGCGTGGAGGGCATCACCGTTCCTTCCCTTCCCTCCTTGCCTCCCGCCCCGCCCCGCGCCGACGATAATTGCGCGATGACAATTAAATGGATTTATGCGCAGCCGCGTACGCGTCAACACACATCCGGAGAGAGAGTGGCCGTGGCCGTAGAGACCCGCTGCGACACAAAAAGGAAGAGAAAGCGGGAAAAAAAGGTTAGGCAAACGGGAGGCCCGCCCAAACCAACGGGGGACGAGCTCTGAGTGGCCCCTCCCTCCCACAACACCCACAAGGGGTGCGCCACGTCGGAAGGTGTAAGGGCAAACTCTCCAAAGTACGCGCGCACTCCGCAAGGAAGAAAGAAAGAACGCAGAATGCCGCCTGGCACTGGCATGAAAAAAGCAAGCCAAAAAAAGAAAGCAAGGAACAAAAGAACGAAGGAGCAAAACACGACACACACCTGTACTGATTCGTATGCAGCGGGGCCGAGCGCGGGGCAATGTAGGTCGTGGGGACGACGTGGAGGAAGTACTGGTATGCGACGAAGGCTGGGGGTGCATCAGTCAGTATTTATCGAAGAAAAAGAAAAGAGACAGGATGGTCGTGTGCCCGGAGCTAAGCACAGGAGAACACAGCACGGTACACGCCGTGAACGAGGTAGAATGGAGAAACAACTGTGTACGACCAAATTTCCCCCGTCGCCCGGCAAAATCAAGCCAAAAGAAAAAAAAGCGGAACTCACGCTCATGGGTTACCTCCAGCGAATTATCAAGGGGCTGGGTGATGTCGGGGAAGTAGGGCCGAAGGAAAATTCGGTGATGATGTGGGAGAGGTTCATCACTATGCACGACGGGGAGTGAGCATGAGCGGGTCCATAACAACACACAAACACGCACACTTGTGATCGACTTGCTCGTGGCTCGAGTACCCGTGCCTGAGCGTCGTGATGTGCAGGTTCACTGCACGCAGAATAAGGTAATAAGAGTACGAATTTTGACGCAGACACGGACGACGCACCAGTAACCCTCCCGACCTCCACCTACCCACGTCGGGCTCGTGCTTGTACCTTGGAAAGTACGGCTCGACGTTGGTCCACTGGAACAGCGTCGTAAGGAAGCCGCGGCTGTTGCGCGACTGCGCGACGGCCTGGCGCGCGGAGAGCATCTTGGTGTGCTCCTTGAGCGCCGTGGCCTGCCCGACGTCGAACTTGGTGCCGTCGTGGTGGATGCCGATCGTCTGTGGCGTGCCCGGGACGCGGCCCCGGCGTGAGGCCGCGGTGGAAGACAGGAACAGGCAGGTCGACGGAGATAACTGCAAGGCGTATTTTATTGAGTCAAGAATGGAGCACAAGGAAAGAGACACGGTATGGCGACGACCAAGTCCACATTGATCTTCATGAAGCTGCCCTGCTTCGTGTCGACACTGAACTCGTGCCCAAAGACAAACTCGCCGATGTCATTCAGCATAAGCAGCAAGGTGATGAATCCGACGGAGAGCGCCAGGAAGCCGCGCTGGTTATCGGCGTGCGTCTCCTATGTCTCCGTCTCCTTTATATCCCAAGATTCACGAGATACGAAGTGGGGGCGAAGAGAAGGCGACGCGACTGACAGATGGCTGTGCCTGTCAACCCGCGTCGTAGGCTGAGTCGTTGGGCTATTGTATCCAATACAAACCCGGGTCTCTCGAGGCCTTACTTCCAGGTTTTCTCTGGCTTTTCTGCAGCCTCGTGGACTCGGCGCCAACTCGGGGCCTTCTCTTTGCGTTTCAATCTCTAGGGCAGCATTTGCCATCATTTTACTCAAATTGCATCGTGCTCTTCTGGCTAGGGTCCGAGTCTATCAATTAGTGGCCTGAACTCAGTCTTCATCTCATCTGCAGCACTGGTTCTTGTTCCCTGCACGCCCACCGCTACCGCTGGAGCGACATCTCAAACTCAGCATCAGTTTCTCGGATGCCCTTGATTTCCTTTCCAATTCGCGGCAGAGGCTTGTTTAACTCGTGCGCGTCAAGGCCCTGAAAAGATCCATCTCTTCATCACATCCGCTCCCAGATTCCTACGCATTCTCCTTGGATGCGATAAGATTCAACGGAGCTTTCGACCATCAATCAGTCCTCCTCCCTAACTGCGACCCCGACTCAGTTGCTCTTCGGCGAACATGTGCGAAACTTTTGGTTGTATCTCCAATTTGCCCCACAAAATGACATTGCCAAAGTGCGACGAATTCTCAACTTGCAGCCACCGGCCTGCCCTTATTTCTGTCGCTCCGGTTAATCCTCTGGCTGCTCACATCCGTCTGGCTGCCTCGCCTGCCTGGAGTGTCTTTTTTTTAAACCTTGAGCATAACCCACCGACACACCCACGCCCCGACAGTCTTCAATCGGTCGCATTTTTTCTCGTTCTGCGGTCTTTCCGGATCCAAGCCACATCATCTCCCTTCCCTCGCAATCCCACCGGATGTCTCTCGGCGCATCGAACCTACTTCATCTCTCCTTGCCTCCACAACTCGAACTCGAACTCAGGTCCCCGATGGCAAGAGATAAATGACCAGCTCCAATCTTATTCCGCCGTGGCGCGCGAGCTTCGTGAGCAAGCGCCGGAAGGAAATCCTTCTTGTCCCACTCCGCGAAGTTTCCGCTACACCAAGTCTGCTCTGGAGAGTCGCTATTTCAAGAGGATAACCCCCAACTTTGAAATCACATATGTCACATCAATCACATGCGGTCCGAAATTTCCCGGAGCGCAGAGTCCATTTGAAAACCTTCCAACAGGGATTGTTATCCTCGAAACCGCGGCTGGGTAGGAGCCTGGGAAAACCCCAAATTGAGTATCCCACTGATGATTGAGTTATGTATAAAGAGTTGGGTGTACACGCGCCATTATCAATCCTTGCTGAGGCTGTTGTCCGTGATCTGTTGGACGTCTTGAATGGTGGCAGTGAGCCGAACATCTTAGACTTCAGATCCACTTGTTCAGTGACAAAGATGCCCCGGACAACAATCTTTTATGAAGCTGAACCTAATGGGATTCCAGTGGTAAAGTTCAGTTGGTGTAAGGAAGTCGACATTAGTTTTTGGCGAGCGATCCGAGTTCGGACATAGCGGACTTGTCGGAGCTTAAAAAAGCCTCAGACAGACAAGCTAGCGGGGCAAAGTACATCATGGTCGACCAAAGAGGTCGTTGAACAGAAAGATTGGTAGTCTCGTTTCCAGACGTTATAGGGTGTGCTCAGACTGAGTAGCAGTCATTCTGCATGGAGTTAGCAATGTTGAAATGTTGAGATGAACTCGAGGCAGATTTTGATGAAAAAATGATGGGGGAGCACTATTAGGGCGGTGATCCCGCTGCTGTTTTCCCATCATTTTCTGCCTGATCTCCACCCAAACATCTGGAGCCGAGATTAAAAGATGGGCGGTCGAGTCGGAGGAGCCTGGTGAGTAAGTGGGTATAAGTCTGATCGGAACACTACCCGGACCCGGGCGCAGCATATAAGACCTGCAGACGTCAACTTTGTGATGCTTATCTCTATGATGCCCCGCCAGCCTGCTGTTTCTGAGACTCACATCGAAAACATCACAGCATGTTTGATGCTTGCTCTGCCACTTCTCAATGGGCTAAATGATGCCTTTGGGCCACCATTTGTTCGATCTATTGCAACCACCATTCAGGCTTTGATTGAATTAGTCAAGGTATTGGTTTCAGACCATCTCTCTCATTGCCTGGGCTAACATGTCATAGAATGTGAAGCGACATAAAAAATGAATGTGCTCAGCTCATGGACAACATACACCAAGTATTGTGGGCAATTATCAACATCCATGTAAAATCTGAAACAGTTGGATCTCTGCCTCCCTCAATGCTGGACAACATTGGGAACTTCATGGAGTAGGTTATATTTGTTTTGGCCAGCCTTTTGACCAAACCTTTGTGCAGAACACTGCACAAGACATACAATTATGTTGAGGCACAACAGGAGGGGAGCAAGATCATACATCTGTTCCGTAATAGTGAGATGAACAAATTACTGCAAGATTGTTATATGGGGTTGAACCAAACGATGGGAGTCTTCAAGGTATCACTTATTTTAATTGCTTGGGATGGACTGAGGTGATCCACATAGCTTCAAGCAGCAACTGAGACCTTGAATGACATCAGGGAGTTCAAAAATAAGGCTGACCTCATACACGCAGAATTGATCACATTGATTGAAACACTGTCGGATTCAGGCACATTTTCAGAAAGGTCCTCTGTATGTATATGGTTGACATATGCTGAGGCTGCTCTAAATTGAATGCAGGTGTACCAAAGTACCAATGTATCAAAAAATAGGTAAAGGATTTTTTTTGAAGTTTAAACTCTTCTCATGATGTTTTGTCAAGTTCAAATTCATTTTCGATGCTGCCTGCAAAGCCCAAGATATTCTATGGCCGTGAACA
The DNA here is from genome assembly GCA_014925785.1 of Mycena galopus ATCC 62051. NCBI lineage: Eukaryota > Fungi > Basidiomycota > Agaricomycetes > Agaricales > Mycenaceae > Mycena > Mycena galopus. Next base: position 7,567 of record WIQG01000184.1, read on the forward strand.
AGAATTGGATAGTGTTCTCAAATTGCTCAATCAGGTGTCACCGGAGAATAGCCATTCTAGGAGGGGGTGGGATGGGCAAGACAAGCCTTGCAAAAGCAGTGCTCCTCCACCCAGACACCTCTTCAAAATTTGAACACAGATTTTTTGTCAGTGCTGAAGCTGCAACTTCCAGCATTGAACTTGCTGCACTGGTTGGACTCCATATTGGATTGAATCCTGGACAAGATCTTACAAAGTTTGTTGTCCGGTATTTCACCATGAAACAGTCTTGTCTCCTGATTCTGGACAACCTGGAAACAGTGTGGGAGCCAATACAGTCACGGAATGGAATTGAGGAATTTTTGTCCCTGCTCAGCGAGATGAACACCTTGCATTAATGGTATGTTCATAACCATCTATTTTTTTGTTGCTGATATCTGCCAGATCACCATGCGAGGTGCAGAAAGGCCGCCAAAGTTCAATGGACCCATCCATGTCTATTGCCTCTGCAACCTCTGTCTGATGATGCTGCCAGACAAACCTTCATGGATATCACTGATAATTCCAACACATATGAGGAGGTCACTCAACTTCTGGAATTCACAGACAACATGCCACTTGCAGTTGATCTGATGGCCCATCTTGTTAACTATGAAGGGTTCTCCAATGTGCTCGAACGATGGGAAGCAGAGAAAACATCTCTGCTTTCTGTTGGCTTTGACCGACAGTCAAGCTTGGATGCATCTATCAGGCTCTCACTTTCAAGCTCTCGACTTACATCTGGCAGCAAAGAGTTATTGAGCCTTCTTGCAATTCTACCCAATGGACTCTCAGAGGCAGAATTAGTTGAAAGCCACCTTGGAATTCCAAATATTCTCAGCTGTAAAGCTGCTTTACAGGCCACTTCACTGATGTATCGGGATGGGAACAAGCGGTTTCTACTATTGATGCCTGTCAGGGAATATATTCAGCAGTTCCTGCCTGTTTCTGAGTGCCATACTCAAACCATTCGCAAGAACTTTTATGTTCTTCTTAGGATATTCCGGAAATATCAGGGAGAGCAGCTGCAACCTGTGCTCAATCAAATTACGTTGAATCTTGCAAACTTGCATGAGGTCTTAAAACGAGGATTGGATCAGACTGCTGAAACCTTCATGGACACAATCCACTGTGCACTATCTCTGAATAGATTTTGTCAGTTCACTGGCCGTGGATATGCACCACTGATGGATTACATCCAACATTTCGTCTCAGGACCACACAATCATAAACTTAAAACAATGTGTACTCTTGGGCTCCTGCGCACTCCAAAGTACCACACACTTGTGTCAGAGGAGACAATAGTCCAAGCAATAAGTCAACTTGAGCATACCAATGATCCCCTTCTTGAAGAATTCTATCAAGGAGCAGGACTTTATTTCCAATACAAAAAAGCTGATTTACAGCAAGCCATGCAATTTCACCAAAAGGCACTGGCATTGTCTGAGCAGTGTGCAGACAGTAAAGGACAATGTTCCAATTTGATAAGGATATCTGCTTTGGAATTGTGCGCAGGAGATTATGCTGCTGCCAAAACACATTTAAGTACAGTACAAAGGCTGTCAAAATTGTCCGGAGATCTGCATACTGAAGCTATGGCAATTCAGTTTGAAGCTTCATGCTCTATAGTTAGAGGCCACTACCGGGAAAGTACAGCTCAACTTAACAAAGCAAGAGAACTTGTCAAGATGTCTGGCTTCTCTGGAGGGGAGCTTCATCACAACATCATGCGGACACTGGGAGAGATACACTACTTAAAATCAGAATATGCTCAGGCCAGACATATTCATAGTCAAGAAGTTGAAACCACCTCTCCTACACACAATGGCTTCTCTTATGCCTACGCACTACTCAATGTTGCACAGATTGATTTGATAATTGATGGTCCAAGAGAAGACATGTACCACAGAGTGAATACTGCCAGAATAACTGCCAAGTTGACTTCAAGAGATGAGATCTCCGTTGAGTGTGACAGAGTACAGGCAATGATAGAGGTCAGAGAGAAGAAATTTGATGTGGCATACAGCAGATTTTGCGAGTGCCTCAAGTTGACTTGGGTCACACTTAATGAATGTGCTTGCCCTGTCTTGGAACAACTGGCTGACATCAAGACTTGGCCACTCAGTGCACCACAGCACAAATGGCCACCAATATACTTGGTCTATGCATGCAAGTCAAAAGACAAATTAGCACTTCACAAGGCACTGTTGTTCCTTGGAGATGTATTCCTTGTTAATGAGGATGAGGCAACTGCCACAAGTCTTTACCAAGTGGCCCTAGCTGGATTCACCAACATGGATGTGCATCATTACCGAGCACTGTGCATGCTACGTCTTGGAGATATGGCAAACAAGCAAGGGAGTACCTCTGAGGCAATTACACTTTGGAAGGCTGCTCGACCACTATTTGTACTGTCATCACAAGTCCAAGATGTAGCAGACATTGACTGCAGGATTGAGGCTTTGGAAAACACTCATCAGAAGCTTTAGCCCAACTCGAAACTTTGTATGCTCCAACCCAGTTGATGAACCATAGAGCATTGTCTAAGGTCAATACTGAAGATTTTGAAAAATGTAGCAGAGAAAGTGCAGCCCTTGTCCCTGTTTGAATGACATGTTGAGCCTCTGTATTAATTGTTCTTAGTTTGCCAAACTTTGGACTATCTATTTATTCCTGTATGTGTTTGTTGAACCTATTTATTTACATACTTCTGAGTAAGGTATTGAGTGTTTGGTTGAGCACCCATTAAGAAAAATGTTCAAAATATTTAGACTTCTAAAGCCAACAGACAGACACAATTTTATGAGAGTCACAGACATCCTGATTCTTTAGTCCCAATCACTGGTTGAGAATTTCATGGAGGATGTGGAGGGCCTGAAGTATAAACAAATTCTCTCTTGTTGTGTTCTGATTAGTTGATTTTACATATGGACGTTACAGACATGGTGGCCAATAAACCAGCCGCTACCAAGAAAAAAACAGCCACACAACATAGTAGGAACCTACCAAAGTAAGAGCAACAGCTTCTGTAGACAGTGGTTAGCAAATATTATTAGTGAGGTATTGGCAATACTGGGGCGAGACATGTGCAAAGCAAAACATGTGTTGTGTATGTATACTCTGTACTCAGCGTGCCTGTGTGGGTGACAGTACACATTGCACATCTGCTCCCATGGTACCCCAAAATCCACAGTATTTCGTTAGGGACATGCAAGGAAGACAGAGTGGTCTTGAACTATCTATATGGGAACATAGCTCCTGGAGAAGGGGGAGTCATGCTTCTCAAGTTGCCTGGAGAACACAAGGAGATTGGCACTGTTGGTAAGGGGCAGTTGCTTTCGCATCGTGGCTTCAAAATTATCTGGCCGGGAATACTTGTGGCAGAAATGCATCTCTCGGAGCTGTCGAAGGCTGTTCAATGCCAGGTCGACCTCAGGATACAGACTGGAGTCTTCGTCCTTGTAACCCCGATCCACGAGAATATTGACAACTTTAATTTCAGGCATGCAGCTCGGAAGGCTCATGATGGCCGTGAGCACGCAGCGCAGCATGCAAAAAGTCTGGAAACCTGCTTTGATGGTGAGGGTGTGGAGATGAGGTAGATGGGGCAAGGGTATGGAAATCTCTCACTCATCTAATGAGGTTTCAGTATCTCAGCCTGGAAAACTCTCATCTGACATACATTGAAAATGGATGACAAGGTGTCGAAGTGAATGAGAACATCTCGATGCCAACAACTCAAGACGTCCAAAGGATGTTTCTTTCTGCTGAATTGACACTTCCAGCTGCTGGAGGCTGTCTGTCTGATGTGTCATCTCGCCAGCGACAATCAGCGCATTGATTGCGACAGACAATTCCCACCATTGTGTGTAGCGAACAGCGAGATGATGAAGGGGCGTCAATGGAGTGCCTTCCAGTTCACTGGAGGACGGGAAGATGTCCTCTGAGTTGTCAGCGTAGATGCCCACATTCGTGAGAGACACCTCTTCGAAGGACAGGAGTGCGTGACGGATTATGGAAGACGGTATGCCCCGGCATCGGGCCAACGCAAAGCATCGGAGGGAAGGGAGAGCCAGGAGATCAAACAGTGCGGCGCGGAAATCGGCAGGGATATCCTTCCACTTCCAATCTGAGAAGGTCGAAATTATAGCCAAATGCGTGATGTTGGTGAGTCAAGGAATTAACACAGCCAACGGAGCACGGTCGGAGTCGTTCCAAAAGCCGGCATCGACAAGGTGGAGAGCTCGAATATAGGAGGCAAGATGAGGGCTCTCCCCCAGGCCGTCTGAAAGCCGGGCCACCGCTTCTGGCTTCAGCCTAAGCGAATGGAAAAGATAGGCCCCAGGAAGCTCCCCTAAAGGTAACTCCGAAGTTAGGGGATTTGAGGCGAAAATTTTGCGATTTTTAACTCCGGAATTAGGGGATTTGAGGCCAAAATTTGGAAAACCAACTCCAAGTTAGGGGATTTCAGCTCGGTTGCACTGGCCAATTTCGAGTCACCTCAATGTTCTCTCATGGGCCTTACTGCACGTTGGATGGTACCTTCTCGCAAAGACCTGGTGAAAGCGCTACCACCCTTAAAAATCAAGGTCCCGGGCACAGCTGCGGGAGGGAGAGCGAAAAAAATAGCGAAAAATAGTATTATTTGTAATGTCACGTGATATCCTTCTCCGATTTAGGGGATTTGAGGCCCGGAGACCCAGAAAGGTTAGGGGATTTGAGGCCACTTTGACCGAATTTTGCCGGAGTTACCTTAAAGGAGCTTCCCGGGGCCTGAAAAGATGGCCCTGGCTCCGCCCCCGGAAGGAGCGCGATACCAACGAGCACGCCGTCAGAGTCGCATAATCCTTGGGATCGGTCCATGGGATGGGCCTCAGTTGGTCTATGATTGTGTCGATGAGGTCTTGCACTTGCATCAGGTCTTGCGCTTGCAACACCATGGTGGAGGACGAGAAAGGTTGTTATGTGTACTTGTTGTCCCATGTCAAGCCTGCGCGAGTAGTCACAGGGCTAGCGCTTATGCATGATCATTTGCTAACTAATTTGAGCCTTCAATTCATTTGACGATCGTCACAAAAATTCAAGCGCAGTTATATCTGCATAAAAACGAAACGCCCAACCTCACAAATAAAAGCTATACTTTTTACATACCCCTCCACTCCCGTCCCTACCACCGCGCATTCCATCCTCTCCCCACCGCGTCCCATAGATATGCACGCATCCGTGTATTTGAAAGTACGAGCGCGTCACTATCACTCTTACTCTTCTCCCAAATCACCCGCCGCCCTGCATTCAATCAATCAATCATCCTTCTTTTTCTCCGCCCCCGGGCTCCCATTCATGCTCAGTCGCTTGTTGCCCGCGGGTGGCGGCGGCACGTTGAACCCCGTCTGCGCGGGCCCGGGCGTCGGCGGGAAGATACCATACTACGAAAGAGGAAGAGGAAAAAAGCCGCGTTAGCGTACATTCCACAACAACGCCGCGCGCCGGCGAAATGAATGAAAAACCCACCTGCGGCGTCCCCGGCGGCTGAATCCCCATCGCCGCCGCATTCCCGACACTCCCCGCCGGCGTGCGCGGGTGCCCGCCCGGCCCCAGCCCGCTACTCGATCGTGCGCTCATCGGCGGCGGGCCATACCCCGTCCCGGGCGTGCCGGGCTGCGAGCCTGGGAAGCCTGCGAAATGAAAAGAGTAAGTGGATGTGGACGAGTGATGAGGAAGGATGACAAGGGGTGAAGGGAAAAGAGTGAGCAAATGAGCACCAGCTATAGTCGGTGCGAACGAAGGAGGGGAGGAGGGAAGAGAGGGAAGACAACGGAACAGAACGGAAAGAAAGGAAGGAAGCGCACGCACCTGAGGGGCTCCCCGGATACGGGGACGCAGGCGAGAACGGCGAGGGCGGCGGGAACGTCGACGACACGGGGGTGCCGGAGTAGGGCGACGAGGCCCCGCCGTACGGCACGGGTGAACCCGGCGCACTCTCCATGACCCAGCCGTTGCCTTGCGGGACGAGGCGCCCGGAGGAGGGGCGCGCACGTTTGGTGAGGGATGCGCCTGGGGTGATGGGTGAGTAAGTCAACCAATTGCAGAGAGACGAGATGGAGACGAAGGGAGCCAGGAGAGAGGTAGAGGGAAGGGAAACGCCGTGGGCAAGGAAAAGCACTCACCACTGAACTTCGTCCTCAGCGCACTCGCGCTTGCCACCGCCGGGGGGATCTCGTCCGCCGAGTTGTCCACGAGCGCGGAGACGGCGGCCGTGGTGACCTTGAGCGCGTACCCCATGCAGACGAAGACGCCGCCAATGACGCCAACGCATCTGGAAACGGGGAGGAGCGGGTTAGGGGGCGAGTCAGCGAGCGAACAAGGGGGCAGGGGAGGGGTGGGTATGTGAAGAAGGGAAGGCAATGGAGGGAGCGAACGAGCAAGTGGGGGGTGGGTGCCTACGAAAGAGCAGCGGCTGCAAGTCCTCGCACTATGCGCGCCGCCTCTCCCGCGTCGAGCGCCCCAGCGACCATGTCCACTCCGCCCCGCCCGCTGCTGGACAGACCCCTGCCACCGCGTCGCCCGTGCCTCACTCACGACGACAGGCAGAGTACGCATCACCCCCTTCCCCTCTCTTCACTACGGATCCAAAAACCCAAAAACCCCCAAAAATCGACAGAAGCGACAGACAACCCAACGCACCGAATAACCAACTGCAAAAACGTGCTCGTCCTCTGATGGATCGTCAGACTCATCGGGTCGAGATCAAACTTGAAGAAGATGCCGGGCGTGCCCGAGTGCTGCGAGAGCACGCGCGTGTAGTGGGTTACGCTGGAGAGAAGGGGGGTGGTTAGTGAGAGTAGGAGTAGGAGTAGGAGGGAAGAGGGAAGAGGGAAGAGGGAAGAGGGAAGAGGGAAGAGGGAAGAGGGAAGAGGGAAGAGGGAAGAGGGAAGAGGGAAGAGGGAAGAGGGAAGAGGGAAGAGGGAAGAGGGAAGAGGGAAGAGGGAAGAGGGAAGAGGGAAAGGAGGCCCAAAAATAAGGGGGGAGGACGGGGGAAAAGGAAGGAAGGAAGGAAGGAAGGAAGGAAGCAGAGATGAAAGGAAAGAAAAGCAGACGATGGGTGAGGCTCCACCCCAACCCAGCCTCCACACCGGAACGGGCGCATTCCCCACCGGCCCCACAACACAGGACGAGCGAAAACGCCTCCCTCACCACAGAGCACAACACACCCCGCATGGGGACGACAAGTAGAAGAGAAGCGTGGAGGGCATCACCGTTCCTTCCCTTCCCTCCTTGCCTCCCGCCCCGCCCCGCGCCGACGATAATTGCGCGATGACAATTAAATGGATTTATGCGCAGCCGCGTACGCGTCAACACACATCCGGAGAGAGAGTGGCCGTGGCCGTAGAGACCCGCTGCGACACAAAAAGGAAGAGAAAGCGGGAAAAAAAGGTTAGGCAAACGGGAGGCCCGCCCAAACCAACGGGGGACGAGCTCTGAGTGGCCCCTCCCTCCCACAACACCCACAAGGGGTGCGCCACGTCGGAAGGTGTAAGGGCAAACTCTCCAAAGTACGCGCGCACTCCGCAAGGAAGAAAGAAAGAACGCAGAATGCCGCCTGGCACTGGCATGAAAAAAGCAAGCCAAAAAAAGAAAGCAAGGAACAAAAGAACGAAGGAGCAAAACACGACACACACCTGTACTGATTCGTATGCAGCGGGGCCGAGCGCGGGGCAATGTAGGTCGTGGGGACGACGTGGAGGAAGTACTGGTATGCGACGAAGGCTGGGGGTGCATCAGTCAGTATTTATCGAAGAAAAAGAAAAGAGACAGGATGGTCGTGTGCCCGGAGCTAAGCACAGGAGAACACAGCACGGTACACGCCGTGAACGAGGTAGAATGGAGAAACAACTGTGTACGACCAAATTTCCCCCGTCGCCCGGCAAAATCAAGCCAAAAGAAAAAAAAGCGGAACTCACGCTCATGGGTTACCTCCAGCGAATTATCAAGGGGCTGGGTGATGTCGGGGAAGTAGGGCCGAAGGAAAATTCGGTGATGATGTGGGAGAGGTTCATCACTATGCACGACGGGGAGTGAGCATGAGCGGGTCCATAACAACACACAAACACGCACACTTGTGATCGACTTGCTCGTGGCTCGAGTACCCGTGCCTGAGCGTCGTGATGTGCAGGTTCACTGCACGCAGAATAAGGTAATAAGAGTACGAATTTTGACGCAGACACGGACGACGCACCAGTAACCCTCCCGACCTCCACCTACCCACGTCGGGCTCGTGCTTGTACCTTGGAAAGTACGGCTCGACGTTGGTCCACTGGAACAGCGTCGTAAGGAAGCCGCGGCTGTTGCGCGACTGCGCGACGGCCTGGCGCGCGGAGAGCATCTTGGTGTGCTCCTTGAGCGCCGTGGCCTGCCCGACGTCGAACTTGGTGCCGTCGTGGTGGATGCCGATCGTCTGTGGCGTGCCCGGGACGCGGCCCCGGCGTGAGGCCGCGGTGGAAGACAGGAACAGGCAGGTCGACGGAGATAACTGCAAGGCGTATTTTATTGAGTCAAGAATGGAGCACAAGGAAAGAGACACGGTATGGCGACGACCAAGTCCACATTGATCTTCATGAAGCTGCCCTGCTTCGTGTCGACACTGAACTCGTGCCCAAAGACAAACTCGCCGATGTCATTCAGCATAAGCAGCAAGGTGATGAATCCGACGGAGAGCGCCAGGAAGCCGCGCTGGTTATCGGCGTGCGTCTCCTATGTCTCCGTCTCCTTTATATCCCAAGATTCACGAGATACGAAGTGGGGGCGAAGAGAAGGCGACGCGACTGACAGATGGCTGTGCCTGTCAACCCGCGTCGTAGGCTGAGTCGTTGGGCTATTGTATCCAATACAAACCCGGGTCTCTCGAGGCCTTACTTCCAGGTTTTCTCTGGCTTTTCTGCAGCCTCGTGGACTCGGCGCCAACTCGGGGCCTTCTCTTTGCGTTTCAATCTCTAGGGCAGCATTTGCCATCATTTTACTCAAATTGCATCGTGCTCTTCTGGCTAGGGTCCGAGTCTATCAATTAGTGGCCTGAACTCAGTCTTCATCTCATCTGCAGCACTGGTTCTTGTTCCCTGCACGCCCACCGCTACCGCTGGAGCGACATCTCAAACTCAGCATCAGTTTCTCGGATGCCCTTGATTTCCTTTCCAATTCGCGGCAGAGGCTTGTTTAACTCGTGCGCGTCAAGGCCCTGAAAAGATCCATCTCTTCATCACATCCGCTCCCAGATTCCTACGCATTCTCCTTGGATGCGATAAGATTCAACGGAGCTTTCGACCATCAATCAGTCCTCCTCCCTAACTGCGACCCCGACTCAGTTGCTCTTCGGCGAACATGTGCGAAACTTTTGGTTGTATCTCCAATTTGCCCCACAAAATGACATTGCCAAAGTGCGACGAATTCTCAACTTGCAGCCACCGGCCTGCCCTTATTTCTGTCGCTCCGGTTAATCCTCTGGCTGCTCACATCCGTCTGGCTGCCTCGCCTGCCTGGAGTGTCTTTTTTTTAAACCTTGAGCATAACCCACCGACACACCCACGCCCCGACAGTCTTCAATCGGTCGCATTTTTTCTCGTTCTGCGGTCTTTCCGGATCCAAGCCACATCATCTCCCTTCCCTCGCAATCCCACCGGATGTCTCTCGGCGCATCGAACCTACTTCATCTCTCCTTGCCTCCACAACTCGAACTCGAACTCAGGTCCCCGATGGCAAGAGATAAATGACCAGCTCCAATCTTATTCCGCCGTGGCGCGCGAGCTTCGTGAGCAAGCGCCGGAAGGAAATCCTTCTTGTCCCACTCCGCGAAGTTTCCGCTACACCAAGTCTGCTCTGGAGAGTCGCTATTTCAAGAGGATAACCCCCAACTTTGAAATCACATATGTCACATCAATCACATGCGGTCCGAAATTTCCCGGAGCGCAGAGTCCATTTGAAAACCTTCCAACAGGGATTGTTATCCTCGAAACCGCGGCTGGGTAGGAGCCTGGGAAAACCCCAAATTGAGTATCCCACTGATGATTGAGTTATGTATAAAGAGTTGGGTGTACACGCGCCATTATCAATCCTTGCTGAGGCTGTTGTCCGTGATCTGTTGGACGTCTTGAATGGTGGCAGTGAGCCGAACATCTTAGACTTCAGATCCACTTGTTCAGTGACAAAGATGCCCCGGACAACAATCTTTTATGAAGCTGAACCTAATGGGATTCCAGTGGTAAAGTTCAGTTGGTGTAAGGAAGTCGACATTAGTTTTGGCGAGCGATCCGAGTTCGGACATAGCGGACTTGTCGGAGCTTAAAAAGCCTCAGACAGACAGCTAGCGGGCAAAGTACATCATGGTCGACCAAAGAGGTCGTTGAACAGAAAGATTGGTAGTCTCGTTTCCAGACGTTATAGGGTGTGCTCAGACTGAGTAGCAGTCATTCTGCATGGAGTTAGCAATGTTGAAATGTTGAGATGAACTCGAGGCAGATTTTGATGAAAAAATGATGGGGGAGCACTATTAGGGCGGTGATCCCGCTGCTGTTTTCCCATCATTTTCTGCCTGATCTCCACCCAAACATCTGGAGCCGAGATTAAAAGATGGGCGGTCGAGTCGGAGGAGCCTGGTGAGTAAGTGGGTATAAGTCTGATCGGAACACTACCCGGACCCGGCGCAGCATATAAGACCTGCAGACGTCAACTTTGTGATGCTTATCTCTATGATGCCCCGCCAGCCTGCTGTTTCTGAGACTCACATCGAAAACATCACAGCATGTTTGATGCTTGCTCTGCCACTTCTCAATGGGCTAAATGATGCCTTTGGGCCACCATTTGTTCGATCTATTGCAACCACCATTCAGGCTTTGATTGAATTAGTCAAGGTATTGGTTTCAGACCATCTCTCTCATTGCCTGGGCTAACATGTCATAGAATGTGAAGCGACATAAAAATGAATGTGCTCAGCTCATGGACAACATACACCAAGTATTGTGGGCAATTATCAACATCCATGTAAAATCTGAAACAGTTGGATCTCTGCCTCCCTCAATGCTGGACAACATTGGGAACTTCATGGAGTAGGTTATATTTGTTTTGGCCAGCCTTTTGACCAAACCTTTGTGCAGAACACTGCACAAGACATACAATTATGTTGAGGCACAACAGGAGGGGAGCAAGATCATACATCTGTTCCGTAATAGTGAGATGAACAAATTACTGCAAGATTGTTATATGGGGTTGAACCAAACGATGGGAGTCTTCAAGGTATCACTTATTTTAATTGCTTGGGAGTGGACTGAGGTGATCCACATAGCTTCAAGCAGCAACTGAGACCTTGAATGACATCAGGGAGTTCAAAAATAAGGCTGACCTCATACACGCAGAATTGATCACATTGATTGAAACACTGTCGGATTCAGGCACATTTTCAGAAAGGTCCTCTGTATGTATATGGTTGACATATGCTGAGGCTGCTCTAAATTGAATGCAGGTGTACCAAAGTACCAATGTATCAAAAAATAGGTAAAGGATTTTTTTTGAAGTTTAAACTCTTCTCATGATGTTTTGTCAAGTTCAAATTCATTTTCGATGCTGCCTGCAAAGCCCAAGATATTCTATGGCCGTGAACAAGAATTGGATAGTGTTCTCAAATTGCTCAATCAGGTGTCACCGAGAATAGCCATTCTAGGAGGGGGTGGGATGGGCAAGACAAGCCTTGCAAAAGCAGTGCTCCTCCACCCAGACACCTCTTCAAAATTTGAACACAGATTTTTTGTCAGTGCTGAAGCTGCAACTTCCAGCATTGAACTTGCTGCACTGGTTGGACTCCATATTGGATTGAATCCTGGACAAGATCTTACAAAGTTTGTTGTCCGGTATTTCACCATGAAACAGTCTTGTCTCCTGATTCTGGACAACCTGGAAACAGTGTGGGAGCCAATACAGTCACGGAATGGAATTGAGGAATTTTTGTCCCTGCTCAGCGAGGTGGAACACCTTGCATTAATGGTATGTTCATAACCATCTATTTTTTTGTTGCTGATATCTGCCAGATCACCATGCGAGGTGCAGAAAGGCCGGCCAAAGTTCAATGGACCCATCCATGTCTATTGCCTCTGCAACCTCTGTCTGATGATGCTGCCAGACAAACCTTCATGGATATCACTGATAATTCCAACACATATGAGGAGGTCACTCAACTTCTGGAATTCACAGACAACATGCCACTTGCAGTTGATCTGATGGCCCATCTTGTTGACTATGAAGGGTTCTCCAATGTGCTCGAACGATGGGAAGCAGAGAAAACATCTCTGCTTTCTGTTGGCTTTGACCGACAGTCAAGCTTGGATGCATCTATCAGGCTCTCACTTTCAAGCTCTCGACTTACATCTGGCAGCAAAGAGTTATTGAGCCTTCTTGCAATTCTACCCAATGGACTCTCAGAGGCAGAATTAGTTGAAAGCCACCTTGGAATTCCAAATATTCTCAGCTGTAAAGCTGCTTTACAGGCCACTTCACTGATATATCGGGATGGGAACAAGCGGTTTCTACTATTGATGCCTGTCAGGGAATATATTCAGCAGTTCATGCCTGTTTCTGAGTGCCATATTCAAACCATTCGCAAGACCTTTTATGTTCTTCTTAGGATATTCCGGAAATATCAGGGAGAGCAGCTGCAACCTGTGCTCAATCAAATTACATTGAATCTTGCAAACTTGCATGAGGTCTTAAAACGAGGATTGGATCAGACTGCTGAAACCTTCATGGACACAATCTACTGTGCACTATCTCTGAATAGATTTTGTCAGTTCACTGGCCGTGGATATGCACCACTGATGGATTACATCCAACATTTTGTCTCAGGACCACACAATCATAAACTTAAAACAATGTGTACTCTTGGGCTCCTGCGCACTCCAAAGTACCACACACTTGTGTCAGAGGAGACAATAGTCCAAGTGATAAGTCAACTTGAGCACACCAATGATCCCCTTCTTGAAGAATTCTATCAAGGAGCGGGACTTTATTTCCAATACAAAAAAGCTGATTTACAGCAAGCCATGCAATTTCACCAAAAGGCACTGGCATTGTCTGAGCAGTGTGCAGACAGTAAAGGACAATGTTCCAATTTGATAAGGATATCTGCTTTGGAATTGTGTGCAGGAGATTATGCTGCTGCCAAAACACATTTAAGTACAGTACAAAGGCTGTCAAAATTGTCTGGAGATCTGCATACTGAAGCTATGGCAATTCAGTTTGAAGCTTCATGCTCTATAGTTAGAGGCCACTACCGGGAAAGTACAGCTCAACTTAACAAAGCAAGAGAACTTGTCAAGATGTCTGGCTTCTCTGGAGGGGAGCTTCATCACAACATCATGCGGACACTGGGAGAGATACACTACTTAAAATCAGAATATGCTCAGGCCAGACATATTCACAGTCAAGAAGTTGAAACCACCTCTCCTACACACAATGGCTTCTCTTATGCCTACGCACTACTCAATGTTGCACAGATTGATTTGATAATTGATGGTCCAAGAGAAGACATGTACCACAGAGTGAATACTGCCAGAATAACTGCCAAGTTGACTTCAAGAGATGAGATCTCCATTGAGTGTGACAGAGTACAGGCAATGATAGAGGTCAGAGAGAAGAAATTTGATGTGGCATACAGCAGATTTTGCGAGTGCCTCAAGTTGACTTGGGTCACATTTAATGAATGTGCTTGCCCTGTCTTGGAACAACTGGCTGACATCAAGACTTGGCCACTCAGTGCACCACAGCACAAATGGCCACCAATATACTTGGTCTATGCATGCAAGTCAAAAGACAAATTAGCACTTCACAAGGCACTGTTGTTCCTTGGAGATGTATTCCTTGTTAATGAGGATGAGACAACTGCCACAAGTCTTTACCAAGTGGCCCTAGCTGGATTCACCAACATGGATGTGCATCATTACCGAGCACTGTGCATGCTACGTCTTGGAGATATGGCAAACAAGCAAGGGAGTACCTCTGAGGCAATTGCACTTTGGAAGGCTGCTCGACCACTATTTGTACTGTCATCACAAGTCCAAGATGTAGCAGACATTGACTGTAGGATTGAGGCTTTGGAAAACACTCATCAGAAGCTTTAGCCCAACTCGAAACTTTGTATGCTCCAACCCAGTCGATGAACCATAGAGCATTGTCTAAGGTCAATACTGAAGATTTTGAAAAATGTAGCAGAGAAAGTGCAGCCCTTGTCCCTGTTTGAATGACATGTTGAGCCTCTGTATTAATTGTTCTTAGTTTGCGAAACTTTGGACTATCTATTTATTCCTGTGTGTGTTTGTTGAACCTATTTATTTACATACTTCTGAGTAAGGTATTGAGTGTTTGGTTGAGCACCCATTAAGAAAAATGTTCAAAATATTCAGACTTCTAAAGCGAACAGACAGACACAATTTTATGAGAGTCACAGACATCCTGATTCTTTAGTCCCAATCACTGGTTGAGAATTTCATGGAGGATGTGGAGGGCCTGAAGTATAAACAAATTCTCTCTTGTTGTGTTCTGATTAGTTGATTTGACATATGGACGTTACAGATATGGTGGCCAATAAACCAGCTGCTACCAAGAAAAAAACAGCCACACAACATAGTAGGAACCTACCAAAGTAAGAGCAACAGCTTCTGTAGACAGTGGTTAGCAAATATTATTAGTGAGGTATAGGCAATACCGGGGCGAGACATGTGCAAAGCAAAACATGTGTTGTGTATGTATACTCTGTACTCAGCGTGCCTATGTGGGTGACAGTACACATTGCACATCTGCTCCCCATGGTACCCCAAAATCCACAGTATTTCATTAGGGACATGCAAGGAAGACAGAGTGGTCTTGAACTATCTATATGGGAACATAGTTCCTGGAGAAGGGGGAGTTGTGCTTCTCAGGTTGCCTGGAGAACACAAGGAGATTGGCACTGTTGGTAAGGGGCAATCGCTTTCGCATCGTGGCTTCAAAATTATTTGGCGGGGATACTCGTGGCAGAAATGCATCTCTCGGAGCTGCCGAAGACTGTTCAACGCCAGGTCGACCTCGGGATACAGACTGGAGTCTTTGTCCTTGTGAACCCGATCCATGAGAATATTCACAACTTTAATTTCAGGCATGCAGCTTGGAAGGCTCATGATGGCCGTGAGCACGCAATGTGGCATGCAAAAAATTACGAAGCCTGCTTTGATGGTGAGGGTGTGGAGATGAGATAGATGGGGCAAGGGTATGGAAATATACCACTCATTTAACGAGCTTTCAGTATCTTAGCCTGAAAAACTCTCATTCAACATACTTTGAAAATGGATGACAAGGTGTCGAAGTGAATGGGAACATCTCAATGCCAACGACTCAAGAGGTCCAAACGATGTTTCTTTCTGCCGAATCGACACTTCCAACTGCTGGAGGCTGTCTGTCCGATGCATCATCTCGCCAGCGACAATCAGCGCATTGATTGCGACAGAGAATTCCCACCATTGTGTGTAGCGAACAGCGAGATGATGAAGGGGCGTCAATGGAGTGCCTTCCAGTTCACTGGAGGACGGGAAGATGTCCTCCGAGTCGTCAGCGTAGATGCCCACGTTCGTGAGAGACCTCTTGGAAGGACAGGAGTGCGTGACGAATTATGGAAGACGGTATGCCCCGGCATCGGGCCAACGCAAAGCATCGGAGGGGAAGGAGAGCCAGGAGATCAAACAGTGTGGCGCGGAAATCGGCAGGGATATCCTTCCACTTCCAATCTGAGAAGGTCGAAATTATTGCCAAATGCGTGAGGTTGATGAGTCGAGGGATTAACACAGCCAGCGGGGCACGGACGGAGTCGTTCCAAAAGCCGGCATCGACAAGGTGGAGAGCTCGAAGGTAGGAGGCAAGATGAGGGCTCTCCCTCAGGCCGTCTGAAAGCCGGGCCACCGCTTCAGGCTTAAGCCTAACCGAATGGAAAAGATGGCGCTGGCTGCGCCCTTGGAACGAGCGCGATACCAACGAGCACGCTGTCAGAGTCGCATAATCCTTGGGATCGGTCCATGGGATGGGCCTCAGTTGGTCTATGATTGTGTCGATGAGATCTTGCACTTGCATCAGGTCTTGCGCTTGCATCGCCATGGTGGAGGACGAGAAAGGTTGTTATGTGTACTTGTTGTCCCATGTCAAGCCTGCGCGAGTAATTACAGGGCTAGCGCTTATCATGCATATGCATGATCATTTGTAAACTAATAGGGACAGTCAGGGTAGACGATTCTCGTCGATTCTGACTGTCGATTCTAGAAACGAGTCTAGATTAAATAAAGCGTGTGAGAATCGCTTCATTGCAGAATCGACTTTGAGAATCGATGTAGAATCTCCTCAGGAGGAGATTCTGCATCCGATTCTTGAGGCGATTGCGATTCTGGCCACTTACTTTTCACCTATTTTTAGAGAATCATTTCCAGAATCGCTTTGCGAGGCGGGGTGGTCAAACATGGGGCAATTCTGCCCAGGATTCTGATGAAATCAACCGTCAGAATCGTGTCGAGAATCGACAGTCAGAATCGACGAGAATCGTCTACTCTGACTGTCCCTAATTTGGGCCTTCGATTTGCTTGACGATCGTCACGAAAATTGAAGCGCAGTTATATCTGCATAAAAACGAAACGCCCAACCTCACAAATAAAAGCTATACTTTTTACATACCCCTCCACTGCCGTCCCTACCACCGCGCATTCCATCCTCTCCCCACCGCGTCCCATAGATATGCATGCATCCGTGTATTTGGCAGTACGAGCGTCACTAACACTCCTACTCTTCTCCCAAATCACCCGCCGCCCTGCATTCAATCAATCAATCATCCTTCTTTTTCTCCGCCCCCGGGCTCCCATTCATGCTCAATCGCTTGTTGCCCGCGGGCGGCGGCGGCACGTTGAACCCCGTCTGCGCGGGCCCGGGCGTCGGCGGGAAGATCCCATACTACAAAGAGGAAGAGGAAAAAACCCGCGTTAGCGTGCATTCCACAACAACGCCGCGCACCGGCGAAATGAATAAAAACCCACCTGCGGCGTCCCCGGCAACTGAATCCCCATCGCCGCCGCATTCCCGATACTCCCCGCCGGCGTGCGCGGGGGCCCACCCGGCCCCAGCCCGCTACTCGATCGTGCGCTCATCGGCGGCGGGCCATACCCCGTCCCGGGCGTGCCAGGCTGCGAGCCTGGGAAGCCTGCGAAATGAAACGAGTAAGTGGATGCGGACGAGTGAAGGAGGATGATAGGGGGTGAAAGGGAAGGAGTGACAAATAAGCGTCAGCCGTAGTCGATGCGGACGAAGGAGGGGGGAGGAGGGAAGAGAGGGAAGGCAACGGAACGGAACGGAAAGAAAGGACGGAAGCGCACGTACCTGAGGGGCTCCCCGGATACGGCGACGCAGGCGAGAACGGCGAGGGCGGCGGGAACGTCGACGACACGGGGGTGCCGGAGTAGGGCGAGGAGGCCCCGCCGTACGGCACGGGCGAACCCGGCGCACTTTCCATGACCCAGCCGTTGCCTTGCGGGACGAGGCGCCCGGAGGAGGGGCGTGCGCGTTTGGTGAGGGATGCGCCTGGGGTTGACGGGTGAGTAAGATGATAAGGAGGGAGATAGAGGATGAACGCCGTGGGCAAGGAAGGGCACTCACCACTGAACTTCGTCCTCAGCGCACTCGCGCTCGCCACCGCCGGGGGGATCTC
Source organism: Mycena galopus ATCC 62051 (assembly GCA_014925785.1). Taxonomy (NCBI): domain Eukaryota; kingdom Fungi; phylum Basidiomycota; class Agaricomycetes; order Agaricales; family Mycenaceae; genus Mycena; species Mycena galopus. Next base: position 25,334 of record WIQG01000184.1, read on the forward strand.
ATCCCCCGAATTGTCCACGAGCGCGGAGACGGCGGCCGTGGTGACCTTGAGCGCGTACCCCATGCAGACGAAGACCCCGCCAATGACGCCAACGCATCTGGAAAAGGGGAGGAGCGGGTTAGCGAGCGAGTCAGCGAGCGAACAAGGAGGCAGGGGAGGGGTGGGTATGTGAGGAAGGGAAGACAATGGAGGGAGCGAACGAGCAAGTGGGGGGTGGGTGCCTACGAAAGAGCAGCGGCGGCGAGTCCTCGCACTATGCGCGCCGCGCCGCCTCTCCCGCGTCGAGCGCCCCAGCGACCAAGTCCACTCCGCCCCGCCCACTGCTGGACAGACGCCTGCCACCGCGTCGCCCGTCACTCACGACGACAGGCGGAGTAGGCATCACCCCCAAAACCCCCAAGAAATCGACACCGAAACACCCAAAAAACCCCATCGACAGAATCGACAGGCAACCCAACGCACCGAATAACCAACTGCAAAAACGTGCTCGTCCTCTGATGGATCGTCAGACTCATCGGGTCGAGATCAAACTTGAAGAAGATGCCGGGCGTGCCCGAGTGCTGCGAGAGCACGCGCGTGTAGTGGGTTACGCTGGAGAGAAGAAAGGGGGGTGGTTAGTGAGAGTATGAGTAGGATGGAGGAGGGAAGGCCCAAAAATAAGGGGAGGGGACCGGGGAAAAGGAAGGAAGGAAGCAGAGATGAAAGGCAAGAAAAGTAGACGATGGGTGAGGCTCCACCCCAACCCAACCTCCACACCGGAACGCGCGCATTCCTCACCGGCCCCACAACGCAGGACGAGCGAAAACGCCTCCCCCACCACAGAGTACACCCTGCATGGGAACGACAAGTAGAGGAGAAGAGGGCATCACCGTACCCTCCCTTCCCTTCCTTTCCCTCCTTGCCTCCCGCCCCGCCCCGCCCCGCGCCGACGATAACTGCGCGACGACAATCAAATCAATTTATGCGCAGCCGCGTACGCGTCAACGCACATCCGGAGAGGGCATGGCTGTGGCCGTAAAGACCCGCTGCGACACAAAAAGGAAGAGAAAGCGGGGGGAAAAGGCGAAGCAAAGGGAGGGCCCTCCCAAACCAACGGGGGACGAGCTCAGTGGGGTGGAGTTAGCGAGCCCCTCCCTCCACAACACCCACAAGGAGTGCGCCACGTCGGAAGGTGTAAGGCGTAAGGTAACTCTCCGTATCCGCATCCTCATTCGCCGCCGCCGCTTCCACACGACACCACACGACGCACGACAGACACAGGACACCACTTCGCGCAGAGAAAGCGACCGCACATCCACATAACACCCCAAAGCACGCGCGCACTCCGCAAGGAAGAAAGAAAGAACGCAGAATCGCCGCTTGGCACGAAAACAAGCAAGCCAAAAAAAATAAAAGGAAGGAACGAAAGAAGGAAGGAGCAAAACACGACACGCACCTGTACTGATTCGTATGCAGCGGGGCCGAGCGCGGGGCGATGTAGGTCGTGGGGACGACGTGGAGGAAGTACTGGTATGCGACGAAGGCTGGGGGATGCATCAGTCAGTATTTATCGAAGAGAACGAAACGAGACAGGATGGTCGTGTGCACGAGAGCCAAGCACAGGAGGGCGCAGCATGGTACACGCCGTGAAGGTAGAATGGAGAATGTAGAAACAACAAGGTGGTCGTATGTACGACCAAATTTCCCCCGTCGCCCGGCAAAATCAAGCCAAAGGAAAAAAAAGCGAAACTCACGCTCATGCGTCACCTCGAGCGAATTGTCGAGGGGCTGGGTGATGTCGGGGAAGTAGGGCCCGAAGGAAAATTCGGTGATGACGTGGGAGAGGTTCATCACTGTGCGCGACGGGGAGTGAGCATGAGCTGGTCGATAACAACAAGCGAACACGCACACTTGTGATCGACATGCTCGTAGCTCGAGTACCCGTGCCCGAGCGTCGTGATGTGCAGATTCGCTGACCGCAGAATAAGCACACATTTTTACGGGGACAAGGACAAGGACTACGCACCGGTAACCTTCTTGACCTCGACCTGCCCGCTCACGCGGCACCCGCCCGCGTCGGGCTCGTGCTTGTACCGCGGAAAGTACGGCTCAACGTTGGCCCACTGGAACAGCGTCGTGAAGAAGCCGCGGCTGTTGCGCGACTGCGCGACGGCCTGGCGCGCGGAGAGCATCTTGGTGTGTTCCTTGAGCGCCGTGGCCTGCCCGACGTCGAACTTAGTGCCGTCGCGGCGGATGCCGATCGTCTGCGGGGTGCCCGGGACGCGGCCCCGGCGCGAGGTCGCGGTGGAGGAGAGGAACAGGCGGTCACCCACGGCGTCGCGCAGGTCAACAGAGATGACTGGTAAGGTGTATTTTATTGAGTGAAGAAAGCGGCAAAAGGACAGGGACACGGACAGGAACACGGCATGGCGACGACCAAGTCCACATTAATCTTCATGAAGCTGCCCTGCTTCGTATCGACACTGAACTCATGGTCCGGCCACCCAAAGACGAACTCGCCGATGTCGTTCAGCATAAGCAAGAAGGTGATGAATCCGACGAAAAGCGTCAGGAAGCCGCGCTGGTCCGAGCGCTGCTTGTATGTCGACGGGACCTTCGGGAAGGCATCGAATTGGGCCAAGGGAGCGGGCACGGCAGCGTCGAGTTTGTCGAGCAGAGAGGAGGCGGTGTCTCCGTCGAACGACATGGCGAGTGTAGCACTAGTCCGACAAAATAAGGGGAAAGCAGAATTGAATACGTGTCAAGTTATCACGTGGCTGAGATTCGGAGAAATCTCGTCTCGAGAAGCCTAAGGTACGCTTCCGCCGAGCAAGTCCCTAGAATTGGTAACCCTGTGTGCGAGTCTGCTGAAGGAGAAATAATAGACGCAGAAGGAGAATTTGAAAGCAAAAGCCAATGGACAACACACGAGCAAACAACCCGTCGGGTCCGCTTTTGGTAATATCGTCCGCTGCGTAAACATCACGTTTCAGCGTTCTGTAAGTTCTCCTTTCCGAACTCGAATGCTCGCCCCGGGAAAAAGCGGTGAATCCACCAAGCCAAAGCTCGACCATGAGTATAAAGCAATGCAAATTTTTGCCACATCTTGCGCCTGATAAGGGCATGTAGGATTAATATAGTGAGGTACGAACATTCATATTAAGTGTCTGTCTACGAGAGACTAATGTAGGATGTCACATAAAGTCAATTCTTCGGAAACGATTTTGAATTGCATTCTCTTCGAAAGAGAGACATGTTATGGTTTCAAACTCTGTACAAAACATGTGGGTCCCAGTGTTTCCTCTAAGTACTCTCACTTCGCGCAAGAATTCAAATTGCCAAATTGAGGTTTCCGCCTCTATCAATATTGCCCGGAGAGGTGGGCCCACCGTGACTGAAGTACTGACTTCTTCTCAGGGTGAACCCCAGCGTAAAGCACGCGTGGGACTGCCACTGGCGTCTTGCCAAACCAGGTTGCGAGGCGACCGAATTCTTCATCCCACAAAAGACAGGGGTTTGTGTCAAGCCTTGCTATTCAGAAGGAATACCACTGCAGCTTGAGGACACTCGGCGACCTCGTCCCCGCCCTTCAATTTATCTCCCACTCTCCAATTACAGATTCAAACCTTCATTTCAATGTTGTGGCCTTTTATAGCAAGGTACGAGCTAAAATATAGGACATAAAGAGTCTGTCTACAAGAGACTGAGTGGCCTGAACCTCCGGTCAGAATCGATTACACTCACTCCCACAATGGATCACTCTGTCATTGCTAGACTCGCGGAACCTGCTGCTCTATTCACTCCCCTCAAATTCGCTGTCCCCCAGACTCAGACGCACCCGAGCCATGGGTCCTGCGCTTTGTGTTACCTCTCTGATCAACCAAAGTAGAACTTGAACTTGCGATACACGCTGGACCGCTTGCCTGATTCAAGTTTCAACATTCACAAAAATCCATCTGACCCAGGGCCATGCCATACCTTCAGATTCGTACAGTACTGTATTTCTGCCATTGTCCTGAACTTTCAGCGCGTTCGCTGTTACAGTTCATAACAGTACCGAAGGCGCGAACGAAAATTTTACATTTTTGGCTTTTTTTGATCCCCTCAAAAGAAATGTCCATATCTCCCTCAATTCTGCACAGATTGAGTCGAAACATAGCTAGATTTTTCAGGCTAATTCAGACGCAATTAGTGATAGAGCCAAATCCGCAATAATATCTTACTTAGGCATGGTCCCAATACTCGGCTCCCCAGCCAAAATTCCCATCTACCTGACTCAAATCATGTTGGATGGCTCTGGATTTTTGTGAGCAATTACTATGCATTAGGAAGATTATCATAGAGCCAATAATTATATGCTTTGCCTAACACATGTACTGTGCTTTAGAGATATTTTGAGCAACAATAAATGCATTGCTCTGATTATTTGAGTTCTCAACCAAATAGGCTGTTCAGACCCACCAATGGGACTTCAAATGTGTCTTCAGATGTTCACCCTGTCGATTCTGCATCATACACTTGTGGAACATTATCAATTAGGACACATCGTGTTGCGGTGCAATAACCATCAAGTTGCCGTGATCACATCATCGCACACATAACGCGTGAGTACTTTTCTCTTGTCAACTCCCACAACAACACAATCCACTCGTCCACATCCATTGACTCAGACTCAGATGTCAAGCAATTCAAAATTCATTGAGCTTCTGCAGTCAACTATCTGTGACTGTAGTTCAGCTGCTCACATTCCTTCAGACTAATGCTGTCTCAACTGAAACAGGGCTTGTTATCCACGCAGACCTAGAAAACAAGAGATTCCCCAAGTCCCTCAGTACAAGCCGAGCAGCTCAGCTCAGAAAATTGACAGGGAGACACTTTGCATGGGGTTCACGGTGAGGAATACCTTGGTTATTCCGCTCTTGTTGTCTAGTTCCTTGTTGCTATCAACCCTTACAAGCCCAGTAGATGATACAGAGGCCTGTGATGGATATTGAACCGTAGCTTATCAGAGCTAGATGTGGGGATGTGAATTGCCTTCAGAATGAATGAGTTTGGAAGTAACTACTTTACCACCTTTTTTTTGAGAACTAGCAGCTCCATAAATGAGATAATGGATAAGAATATACACTGTCATAGAAAGCAGTTGTTTTTAACTATAGGCTACGATTCACATTGCCCATTATTCCACCAGCCATGGTTCACAATGTGTCATGTCACTTGTGACCCGGCCGCGCGTCTACTTACACCACTCCTCTTTCTACTATGGCACAAAAAAGAAGAGATCGGCCCTTGCATTCTCTAGCTGTTGCAAGAGTCCCACTGTTTACCATCCACAAGACAAAGAGAAAAGTGCTGACACATTGTGTGTGTGATGATATGATCACAGCAACTTGATGGTTACTGCACCGCGACGCGACATGTCCTAATTAGTGATGTTCAACTGGCGTAGAATGCGGAATCAACAAGGTGAACATCTGAAGAGACAATTGATGTTGTCGGAAAAATCTTAAATTGCTTGAAACGTCTCAAGAGGTCTCTCAAGACCCAGCAAGGCCATATGGTTTTGACAGCCTTGAAACACAGAGGTCGGAATTCCGGAAGTACTCTCAAGGCACAGGGAAAGTCTTAAGCTCTCACAAGGTAGCGCAAGGTCCGAAGACCCCAGCTGACAAAAATTATACTATTTTCACCACCTTCTTCTCTCTCCAAGCGAAGGGAGGACTATCAAGTCAGTCTCAGTAAGTAAGTGTAACTTTAAAGACAGGTAATACCACTTGTTCAAGGGTATATTTAACCACACATACCTGTATAGATAAAGTTTCGAAGGACATGACCTGAGTTATGTACCTTGCTCGAGCCACCGGGTTGACACTCCACTGAGCTCCACACCTCGGAAATCTCGAAATAACCCCAGTGGGAGAAATGGTGTATAAATAGCCGATATTTCCGTAGATATTAGATTAGATAATGTCGACTCTGTAGCTCCAGGTATGTATTAAGTAGTATGACAGAGGTTCCCTGCCACAGCTTGTGGGTCCTTGCGAGTCAGCCCACCATGCCTTGGCTTGGCTTGGGACTCCTTATGAGTCTTGCGTGCCTTGCAATGGATTGTGAGTGCCTTGAAGGCATGGCTGGGTGGCTTGGAATCACTTGCAAGCTGCCTCAAGGCTACAAGCGGAATCAATCCCTTGCAAGTGATTTACCTTTTTTCCGACAGTCCCATTGGCAGGTCTGAATAGCCTATTTGGTTGAGAACTCAGATCATCAGAGCAATGCATGTTATTGCTGCTCAAAATATCTCTAAAGCACAGCACGTGTTAGGCAAAGCATATAATTATTTTTGGCTCTATGATAATCTTCCTAATGCATAGTAATTGCTCCTCACAAAAATCCAGAGCCATCCAACATGATTTGAGTCAGGTAGATGGGAATTTTGGCTGGGGAGCTGAGTATTGGGACCATGCCTAAATAAGATATTATTGCGGATTTGACTCTATCACTAATCGCATCTGAATTAGCCTGAAAAATCTAGCTATGTTTCGACTCAATCTGTGCAGAATTGAGGGAGATATGGACATTTATTTTGAGGGCCCTCAGGGGATCAAAAAAAGCCAAAAATGTAAAATTTTCATTCGCGCCTTCGGTACTGTTATTAGCTGTAAATCAGTTCGAATGTCGTGCGTCACAGGGCCCAAAATTTTCGAAAATTTTCGAACCTGTCACAGGTCACGGAGGGGATTTTCAAAGGTCCAAAACCAGTCACAAAATTGGCAAAATAGGCCACCGAAAACCCCATTTTTTGTTCGCGCAGCATGTACAGGCCTGTTTTCGTGTTGGAGTTCTTCTCCTGCCCTTCCGGGATCTTCAAGAAGTCAGGAATCCCACCCACAGTGGGGTTTCCTCAATTACGTAGGCATTCAAGTCAGCTACACTTCTTTTACACCTAATAACAGTACTGAAGGCGTGGCCAAAAATTTTCCCATTTGGGATGTTTTCAAAGAACTACCCATAGCTCGGCCAATTCTCAATGGATTTGCTTGAAAATGGGCTAATTCATACAGAATTAGTGATAGAAATAAAGTTGGAAAAATATTGTATGGTAGATGATTGTGGATTTTGGGCTGTTTTCACACTGGGGAAAATAAAAATTCCGCTCGGCTGAACATGTTGCCGAAAAGAGTAGTTTAAGGTTCAAAATAAATCAGGCTGAAAAGGGGGCTTAAATCGACAACTTCAGCAAAGTTGAATGAGTCACCGAAACGTAGAGCTTGGGTAGCACTTTCTGCTCTGCCAAATGTAGCCTTTTAAATAGCAGATTTTCCATATTCGAAAGTGAGGACTAAAGCTATGTAATTAGCAACAAATTCAGCTTGACCAAATGTAGGAATTTCGGTGTTACTGGAACTGTAGCTGAAATGATCATTTTCAGCTGCGTGTTCGGCTGCACCGAAACCATAGAATTGGGCCGAATTGACGGCCGAATGCTATTGTTTCGGCCCCAGCTCCCCGAAATAATAGCAGTCAGCCATCATTTCGGCTCTGGTTTGCCGAAAATACAATATTCGGCTGTCAATTCGGCTTTGTCAAAATGGCAGATGAAAGTTTTGTTTTTAGCAACAGTTTCGGCATTGACTTCGACTGAGCTGAAACTTTTGCTAATTTGATAATTTTAGGCCTCACTTTCGGGTGTGGAAAATTTGTAGCCTAAACTGTTGTATTCAGCATGGCAGAAAACACTACTGAATCTTATCATTTTGGCAACTCATTCACCTTTGTCGAAATTGTTGTTTTTGACCGCATTTTCAGTCTCATTTAGTTTGCACCCCAAACCATTATTTTCGGCAACATATCCAGCCAAACGAAATATTCGCTTTTTCAGGTGTGTTTGGGGTTAAATGCCATCTAGCAAGCTCAGGAGTTGTTCAAACAGACTGGGTTTATGAGATGCATGACTTGTATGGATCTAAAAACATCTCATAGAGCCAGAATTCCATATAACTCAGTCTATGGTACTTATACTCACTTTGGGGAAATGGGTGATGAGTCTGAACTGGAAATATTTGTGAGAATTGAATGCAATCATGCCCTCTATGAAATTCTGGCTCTATGACACCTTTTCAAATCCATACAAGTCTTGCGTCTCACAGAACCAGGCAGTTTGACCAAGTACTGAGCTTGCTAGATGGCATTCAACCCCAAAATAGCCCCAAATCCAAGATCATCTACCATACAATATTTCTCTAACTTTATTTCTATCATCCGCATGAATTAGCCTAGCAAATCCTGCCTATTTTCAAGCAAATCCGTGGAGAATTGGCCGAGCTATGGGTAATTCTTTGAAAACATCCCAAACAGGAATTTTTTTGGCCACGCCTTTGGTACTGTTATTGGCTGTAAATAAAGTATGCAACACTCAAATGTAGTCTACCCTAGTCACATCAGGTCACATGTGTCCAAATTGAGGGAAATGATCACATTTAATGAAAGAATAAAGTGTAGCCATGTTGTGAAAGAACTTATTAAAAAAGCGGCTCCTAGCAATTGTAGATATGCATCGCTCGAGTGTTGAAAAAAATATTGGAACCCGGGAGTTCAAATTGAGAGACTAGATACACCGGCAGCACCAGAAATACATTTGATGTGTTAGACATGTTGTCATGGACAGAGCCAAGCGAGACTGGAATTGCTCCTCAGAGACACCTACTATTCCATCTTGTAAGTGCTTGACACATCCTACAGGCCGCAGAAGTGAAAACTTGAAAGGTACATGCTTTTTTTTTTTTTTTTTTGGTGGTACGCGAGGAAAGGGGACGACCAACAAGGTTTGCCTCCCCAGCCCGAGGTAAATATGAAGGACCAGTGGACCTCCAAAAGAGTGAGTGTTTCCACCCCTAAGGAAATGCCTTACGCACTAGCCTAAGCTATTGTGTTGGGCTCACTCCTGCCTTCATCTATTCCGGCCACATCGCCCAACGGGCAGGGATGGTGGTCTTCTCGACCTATCAGCAGCTATACCCACTAAAACCTCAGGTTCTCTTAGCCAGTCATCTGGCAGTTTATCTTCATCTTTTAGAACACCCCTCCAGGTGTCTAGCACCACTGAGGGAGCAATAGAATATTGCTTTCCATATCTGAGAGTATTGGTCAGGTTGCGGTTGACTTCAAGTCACTCATTTATGGTGGAGAGCCACCTGTTGTGGACCTCACGGACCGATGTGGGTTCAGTACCCTCACGTCTGACCACAAACTCGCAGTGGAGTTTCCGTATCAGGTGGGTAGACTCAGTGATCAGGATCTTGTACAGTCTACTGTCTGTCAGTGAGTTCCATCCCTCTACTGTGAAGGATGCCAGGCCAGAGCCCAGAATGGCGCCCAAAGATGGGGCTTGCCAAATGTGGCCTTTTTTGGTCCAGAGTTCCTCTGCAAAGCTCCAGATTTCTGACTGGCCCGCACGTGTGCACTGGAGCAAAATGTGTTCGAGAGTCTCAATGGTCTGGCACATGGGGCAGAGCTCTTGTTCCTCAAAGCCAGGGATGTATCTTCAGTATTTTCCAATCCGGAGAGACCCGTGGAGACATCTCCAGAGGAAGCTGCGCATCTGCTGTGTGATATCTTTATGTCGTATCGACTTCCAGATCCTCGCTGGGGTCGGAGATCTCCCGTAGAGCTGCCGAACCGCTGCTTGGACGATTCCAATGTGTTCTTCTGTTACCTTCCTTGTCACTGTGCCATGTAGGGCTTTGATGGCTTTTTAGGCAGTGGCTTGAGTGAGGGTAGATAGTTTAATCCCTCTCAGGGCAGTGTCTGGGTGGGGTGTAAGGGTAAAGTTGTTGTCTTCTTGGGCCTCAAGGCTGTCACCTGTTATACTGGCGGCACTGTCGGAGTTTGCTTTTTCTACATTGCTCTTAACAAGTGAGAAGGTTGTCTGAGCCGTTCTGAGGCGGAGTTCAGATATGAGGGAGAGCAATGTCTCCCCATTACTCACACTGACCCATCCTCAGTCTTCCCAAGCATGAATACTCTTCATGATTTTAACCATGGTGTCTCGGCCACTTAGGATGTGCAGGGGGGTGTTAAGTGGTGAGTTACAAAGCACCCATATTGTGCTTAGTATTACTGCGCTTGTGAGACTTTGTTCAAGGTCAGTGGGAACCCTCACACCTGTGTTTTGTGGGTTTTGGGGGCTGAAGAGACACCAAAACCTGCCTTGGCATCTGCATCCCCAGGTCTGCAGCAGGCAGCATCTATGTAAACCCTTTTCGAGATTATTGGTGGGTTCTCCACAACCACACGGATCTGCTGGGCAGGGGGCACCACCATATCTTTGGCAGGCTTTGTGAAGACCCGAAAGCCCTCAGTGAGGCTGGTGATGGGTTCTGAATCCTTGAAGGTAAAGATGCCTTCTGGTTCATTGGTTTGGGGGAGAGGGGCAGCAGTATTGTGCAGTCTCCGGGGGTCCCATTTAGGGAGGATTTCATATAATCTTTTCTCTGCAGCCATAGCACAAGAGTGCGGATTGGTACATTCCCCTCCACTACAATCATATATGCAGTCCTGGCATGGACAGTCCCTGTGTGCTGTGTGCTGAGGGTTACCGATCCATTCATGTATCTTCATGGCGTTCCCTGTACTTTTGGCTCTGTGATTCTTCCTCAAGCACTTGCACTAGGGCTTGTTGTTTAGTTGTCAAATTTTGGGGTTTTCCTCGAAGTGGTGGAATAATGGTAGCATCTTTTTCAACTCGCGGGAAGGATTCGGAGTGTTGAAAGTAACTCCAAACTTCCTTGCAGCATCCAGCATTTCTTTCAGGTGGGTGGGCAGCTTGTTTCGTAGTAGGGAGAATTTTTGAAGGAACATGTTCACATGCGAGCCTTCCCGGAGTTTTGAGGTAGTCCTGTCACTTGCGGTGATCCGGGTATCTGCTACATAGGCCCACTTCGGTCGCTTGCTTGGGTCGAGTTCAAGGTAGGATTTTAGCCTCATGAGGTGTAGAGCCTCGTTGCGGGACTTCAGATCAAACATGTTTTTTCCGCCTGAAGAGACAGGCACAATTAGCATGTCTTTTTGGACTGGAGAGGTTTTGATGCCAGCCCCCGTAAATTCCCTCTGAACTTTCAGAAGGTGTTTTTCTACTGCCTTTGGCATTCCGTTGACCTGAGTGAGGTATTGTGTCTTTGACCCAAATGCAATTTGAGATACATGTCGTTGAAAGACAGTCACTCCTAGTGCAGATGGATCATGTTCGAGAAAGGTTCACGAAGCTAACTTCTATAAAACCAAACCCTAACCAAAACCACTCAACAACACCTTTCCTTAATAGGAATGATAGTTTAAGTTCGGGGGTGTAGACCAAGTATTAGGTCAAATAGCCAAGTGCGTTGATAAGCTGTGAATTCACCCATGCCTGAAAATTAACACTTTCTGGATTTACATTGCGAATACACGCACATCTGAGTCTATGGCGAGTCCCGAGTCAGTAGACCTGGAGCTACACGCTAAAAACCAAATACAGAACCGGTTGCGGATGAGTATCCAGAAAACACATATACTGGATGCCTCCGACTAATAAGCCATCGGTTCTGGATCCGACTGTCGCACCATAGGCAGGAGGTTGCGGGTAGTCCAAATAAGCATTAGGGAATATAATATCCACTCTGTGCCGATTGATTGAGCCTACAGCAAGTTTATCTTGAACAGATTCAACATTGTTTATCCATGCTTGTAGCGGGACAATGACGTGTTCAATCACGTGATGACTCCAGACCCTTTCAACCGCAACGGGCCGGATTCGGATAAGGTACCATACGCCCATCAAATATCGATCGGCTCAATATGGCAACCGAGTTCGAACCCAATTTGGGAACTTACCTTTCAACTTGGGCTATGAAGGGGACCAGGGTGTCTAATTGAAGGCAAAAGACCCAGGGTTCCGGATTTCCAAGAATCATTCCAGGGGCGCCAGTAGCGAGCCCAGGAAATCCAGAATACCAGAACCGATCGGGTGCTAAGTAAAGAACTCGATCGCGTCAGGGATAAATCAGACAAATAGGTGTCCTGCTCAACCAGGATCCGCCTCGACGGTTAAACAGTCTAAAGCAATACTTGGGCTACAGACTAGTTCAGGGTGCCTGTAAAGAGGCATTTTATAGTTTTATCATATCCGACCATAATACCTCGAGGGACTAATCCGGAACCAACACTTCTAGGATCTAGTTAAATCAGTCAGCAAGGTCTTGGCAATCATATTTCATATACTAAGTCACGGACATGGATACGCCGGTAGATTATATATCAAGTTGTAAAGTTATTTTTAGATGTACAGTATATAAAGGGGACAGTCTGTAGGGAGACGACACAGAATCCTACCCGGGCGCTGAAAGCGGAGAAGGCTGATGGTCTCTCCAGTGAGTAAAGAAGGGCGGAACCTCTGGCTTGATTCGTCGAGGCTACTCCAATAAAGGACGTGCTTGTATTTTCGAGTTATCACAAATCTATCAGCTTTATCCGGGATAATATCCTTGTGTGTGTGTTTAAGTGTGCTACATGTGTTTCCGGATTTGTTGCGTGTTGCGTGTCAAATTGGTTCACTGCTCCTGTCTTACGAGGTTAGAGTGGGTGACCCAGAGTTGCAAAACTATAAATTGAACCTTGTCTAAGGACAAACCATCGAGCCTGCTTACAGTGCTTCGTGCATATTAAAAACAACTGTTCCTGTGTATCTTCTATCAGTACACAAAGACCCATACTCGGTCGTACTCTCTGGGATCGTATCTGGAATCACTTGTGGAGTTTGGTTGGTTGTTGTTTTAGGTTTGTGTTAGTTTTGGGATTTATGAATCCTGAACAAGAGCGCACTTCCCTATTGCATTCAGTCCGTCGGATTTGCATATAGTTGTATTTCACCCATAAACCGCTGGCACACGTTTCAGCGTGCAGGTTTCAACTGTTCGAGAGAGTTTCGTAGTTGAGCGTGGTGCGTTTTGTTGGTTCGAGGAGTGCTTTCCTTTGTTCATGGATGAATGTAGGTTGCTTAGTATAAGAAACAGACTCGAAGGTCTGGCGTGGTTTGTTCCGAGGAATGGGTTTTTGCTAACACGTTGGCTTAACAAGCTCACAACGATGGTTTGCGGACACAGGGACACAGAACACAGGACACAGGACACACAAGATCACATTCACGGACACAAATGACAAGACAAACACAAGACACAGGACACAGACACGTTCACGGACACAATTCCACAGTTCAAGTTCACAAGTCCACACGGATATTAATCCAAACCACAAGTCACTTTATATCAGATGAAAGAACAGTCGCACTGGGCTACTGAGCTCTCGAGCCAAACCTATCTACAACACTACTGTGTCTAGAGGCGGGGTCTGCTACTGTACTGCTAAACTGCCTGCTCTTTTATACTGCTCTCTTATCGCGATGACTAAATAATATTATACACTGGTCCATTTATCCGTGAAATCTGACTCAAAATCCCTGCTCAAATAATGCTATTGGCTCCCTATACTGGTAGATCGAACACCGGTTCCGACTCAATCGATCGAAGTTGAAATATTATGGTATCTTGGTGATAGTGCTGGGTCCGTGACTCGCAGCTCGGGTGATGCTCTTGCCTAGACGCATCTCTTCTTCGTCCTAGCCCTATTCAGATTCTCCTACTGAGGTTGGGGTCTCTTTGCGAGCGACTTATACGGTTCACGGGCGCTGTCAAACTCTCGCGGTTCAACTATATTGATCGCGTTTCAGCTGTTGCCATCTTTGATCGGACAGCTCCACCTGGAGCGCGCTTTGGCATCGGTCACCTAATTCATCTTGGTTATACTCCGGATCTGCACGGACCTCAGAGCTATAGCCGTTCGGGGTATTCGCTGCTTTTCCGTTCTCGGAGCCCCCCGCTTGCATGTGACACACACATCCACTAATTCCAGGAATGCCGCGACAAACAAAGTGTCTCTGGAGGTGGTCGCGACCACTGAGTTCCGTCTGCGATTGCCAAATATAGATTCCTTCTAACTCCTCTGTAGTCCAAGTCAGCATCAGCGCTTCTAGGCGGGTTCCTAGGTACTGTCTGGTTATTTGAGATCATCTCCGTGTAAGCACGACTCTAGCTATATGACTGGTAGCTCTCCGTGCGAGGCTTTGCAGAAGCTTCTCGGAATGTCTGTGTGATTGTTTATACCGAAAATCGCAAAATAGCTGCGTTTCACGTGTGGCTGTTTTCACGGCTTATCACCGGTCCTCGAGCCCATGGCGGCCACGTGGAAGGAGCCAGCAGGGGTGTTCAGTGCACCAACAAGAGTGCCGGCTATGCAACATGCCTCTGCTGGGGGGTCCGGTTGCTGCTGGCAAGGGTGATGAGGGAGGTGGGACCAGCAGCCTCAATCATTTCATACGCTCTAACCTGTGTGGTGTGAAGTGGATGTGGTGGGGACGGCCATCTGAGGTGAGGTAGCCTGGGTCCTGGTCCCTGGCCCCTTGTCCGTGCGCATGTCCCTGCGTTGGTGGCGCTCATCGTGTTTGTGGTCTGCGGCAGCACCTTGGTGGGTGATGAGCCATAGCACTCAAACTGAGGTCCTTGACTTATGGGTGGCCAGCTTCTATGCAGTGCGTGCAGAGGTCTCCTGCACAGTGCACTGGTCACTCTTTGCATGTTTAGGTGGGGAACCTGATCCCATGTTTTTGCGCTTTGAGGACATGGTGGCAGAGGTGCCTGAGGACGTGGTGGCAGCGGCATAGGTTGGTGTGGCAGGCGTTGTTGATGTCGACACTCTGTCAGTGGGTTGGTGGGGTCTTCGACAGGGTGCAGGCTCACGGCCATGGCGCAGTTGAGGTCAGCCTGGAAGTGGGGGTCGTCTTGATCGCTCGTGGCTGGGAGTGGCGTGTCGTCATCAGGGACAGTGTAAGGGTTAGGTGCAGTGCCAACGTCGTTGAGGGGGGAGAGCAGGTTGGCGCCCGCAATGGCGTTGAGCTGCGCCAGCTTGGTGCCGAAGAGGGAGGGGCAACAACACTCGCTCATGGGCAGGCCAGATGCTCTGATCAGGGCGACAAATGGCGAGTTGTTGCCGTGCATGGCTCCTGCATGCCACACCTTAGCTCATTATTTTCAGAGGAGTGGTGTACGTACCCTTCCCCTTTCCGTTATTGTTGGTGGCAGGCTCATCATCTTCTGTGTCAGCCTACCATTTTGGGGGATATAGGGTGCATACCTTTTGTTTTTCCCTTTCCTTTACTGGCAGTGGGGCCCGCGTCTATGGGGGGCATGGCGTGGTGTGCAGCTGCATTTGCGGCTTCCACTACCATCACAGAGAAGGGAAGGGTGGTTGCAAGGGGCGGGAGTGGGCTGTGAACATGTGGTACGGCGTCCTGGTTTGCAGGAACAGGAGGTGGCACATTGTCATCGTTGGCCAAGACCAGTCCCTGGCAGGATGGCACGTGTCCTGGGGTGGGAGTCGGGGTGTGAAGGGCTTCGTGGGTTGGGGCATCCGATGCGCCTCAGGCAGGGGTGTTAGCTCCACCAGGGAGGGTTGCAGTGGCAGTGGTGGGGGTATTTTTTGCGCTGCAGGTGGTGCATTTAGCAGGGGGGTTGGCCATGGTGAGAAACTGAAAGGACAGTGGGCAGGTATGAATATTGGGGAGTTATGTGGGGCGTACCTCTTATACCCTACGCCTCCATGTCCCCTGCTGGACACTATCCGTGGACGCGCACCTGTGTTTGATGGAGCCCTATTGATGGAGAAACCAAATAGGGTAAGGCTCACGATGAAAAAAAGGTCAAAGCGACTTGCCAGCTGTGCGGGATAGCTCCAGTTGTTTCCGAGGTGATTTTTGGCCCCTGCTGATTTGTTTTCTCACACGGATGCTAGGTGATACAAAGAGACTCACCAAAAGGGAATATCAGTGCATCTTGCAGTTGATATGTTGTGCGGCAGTTTGTCATTAGCCTGGGAAGAGGAATTTACCCTCGTTTCGTACCTTCAAAAACACCTAGTGTATCCTCACTCTGCAGGCCTTTGGGCGCGAGTGGCCTCACTCGGTCGTTTCTGGGTTATACATCTGTCATGTGATGCAGTTGGTCTGCTTAGGCAGTAGATGGGCTGATATGTGTCGTCGCTTTCGTGTGGGGACTGTGATTACGGGCCACTAAGGTATGGATACTGTGCTTCTGCAGTGTGTCGGGCCAATACACATTGCATTGATCGCTTGGGGACAGATATTCCGGGCCGGGTACGGGTGTTGCATGCACAAGAGCGGTGGATGAGTGTGCAGAGGGAGCGAGGTCCCGCTGTATGCGGTGCAGTGTACAGTGCATGTGTCGTGTACGTAGAGTAAGAAGTGACGAGCACATTGTTCTTGTTTACGTTGGAAGCCATTAGCTTCGGGCGAGTTCGGCTTCGTTCATGCCTACACGAAATAGCCTCTCACTAAGTGATGACGGCTGTGGGGGAGGCATCAGGGTGACATTCTGAGGGCTAGGGACTTGGCTAAGGTGCCTGCACCCTTCACCCGTCCCAAGGACACCTCTCCTTGGCAGTTTAAAACCGGAAATCTCGCATCACACATGGTGGTACAAGATCAAGGAACCTCCCTCCTACACACATTTTCTTTTCCCCGAGTTTTCCTCTTCTTCAGTGGGGAAAGCTTTTCAATTATGGTTCGGGTGAGGTTTCCAATGTACTCCAGGAAGGCCGCAGGGTGTTTGGTCATGTTTCTGGTCTACTCCGCAGCCGGGACACATCATGGACGTGTTGCGATTTTACTTACGACAGGTGTCCAGAAGATCAAGGATTAAAGGACTAAAATTCTATCTAGATATTTACACCTCATTCCATCACTAATCTGGGTATATCAAAACTTTTGGACCTAATCTGAGCTGAGATTGTAGGAGGCCGATTAGGCATATCAAGCCATGTGATTATTCAGTGCATTTTTCTCTGTAATTTTATCCATTTTGGGTGATGTCACGCTGGGTCACATGAGGTCAGCGACATTTGAGTGTCGCATACCTTAGTACAGTAGTGGCCTCGGAATTCCAACATTATACACAACAAGATTCACATTTGCTTACTAACTCACCCGTCATGGTATCCTGCACATCATGAAATTTCAAACTCAAATTGACTGGTCTGTCGATCAACACATCATAGGCAGACAGTCACCAGTTTATGTTCAAAAGACTAGTTGAATTTGGATAACCATATGCACAGGAAGCTACTCTATAATCCATAATGTACAAAACACACCCAACGCTTGAAAGGAATATTTGGTTCCTCTCGAAGCTTTGCAACAGCATGATGGAGCGCTTCCGCTGCTTTCGTCAGATCGGGAAGGACCGGAGGGTTTGAATTCACATCACAATGTTTGAAAAGATGTTCGTAAAATCTGTCTGCTATCTTGGGGCCATCGTAGTCATTCATTATCCTGGTGGGATAAATCATATTTGGTGGCACAGACATAAAAAGACAATGGACTCACCACATCGTTGCCACTACTCCACGAAACCCTGCAAACAGCAGAGTCGCTGCAAGATGCAAAGCTTCATCCGGAACAGTAACATCACCCTTCGCCGTCTCACATGCACTAAGAAATGCCACTGACATCGATGTTGCAACACCCGGTGTACTGTTTCCTTCTGGCTTGCGCATAATCTCCGAGACCCTGAGGCGTCCATCCATGAGAAGCAGACCACTATCAAGGGGCTTGTTCAAATCTTGAATTCCGTGGCATGCAAAATGCACTATTGAGGATTGTTGCAGGTGCATCAGCGCAGTTTCAACAGTAGTGCCCATAAGAGTAGTTAACCATGGATTGGGCACCCTCCTAACGATTTTGTCCAACTCCTGTTGTGCTCCTGGCAAAGGTGAGGAATGTGGCGCATCCGGCTGGATCACAGCTGTCATTTTGAATGATGGAGGTATGGCTTGGGGTGGATCCAGCAAGGCGGTGATTGTAGGGGTATAGGATGAAATAACATAATCTGAGACACAGTCTCTGCCATCTGCTCGATAATTCCCAGCTGCATGGATGGGGAGAAAGGCAAAAGGACCAGTGGGGCACCACCATAATCTGTGGGGAATGGAAGATCTCTGCAGAATATTTAACATTAGCGAAAATAATGCAGCAGGAAGTCTTACCTGCAGGTGTAAAGCATCAAATATTGGGACCACCATCCAATCCCAAAGGAGTCCCAAGATGTAACCAAATATTTCATTGTCTGTTAGAAGGTCTGAACCCTCCAATCTCCCAGCGAGCCGACTAAATAACGAGTGATTCTCGAACTGGCCCATGGTACGATGGTGACTTTCAAGGAAGCTTTGAACATTTATGGAATCTGAACAGGATGCTGCATGAAGGGCATTTGTAAGGCTCTGTACCACATGTAGAGGGAGTTTGGGCAGTGGTACACATGCAACGGTGCCCATAGTGTTTATGACTAGGGCATTGGATGAGGCTTCTCCACAATGGAGAACTACTACTGGGCCGTGCACCGCAGCCTGTTTCAATTTGGTTATATTCTTTGGGCGCATGAAGTCCTCAAAGCCGGACACCCTGCGGATGGATTTAATAGTATCATCCCAGTCCTTATTAAGTTGTTGACACCGAGTATCTTCAGCTTCAATTGAAATGACTTTACGCTGATCAGTATCAGTTGCCAGATTTCTGGTCGTGCGGAAGGAGGCCTGCTCCAATTGTCTGGCTAATTCCCTCAGCTCTTCCGAAAGTTCCGGTCGAATGGCGCCCAGTTCATTAAGTGGTGTGCGAAGCTGCAGGGCTTGGGACCAAAATACGGACCGACTAGCTTCCAGGAATTCCACAGCAATGCTATACTGACCAAGTTCCACAGCACTTGTAGCAGCACCAGAAGCTAGAGTAGTACCACGAGCTGATAACAATCTCTGGTGGCGAGAGGAAAGATCAAGGTAGAGTGAGGCCACCTGAGGAAGGAGGTCAATTGCTTCCTGGTATGCAGACAATGCCAAAGCATGATTCCTTGTTACAGCCTTGACCCAAGACATTGCATGGCGAAGGCGGGTGAGTGGATAGGATGATTCATATGTTGAGGCATCTTTGAAGAGTGCCAATGCCTCCTCTAGATCCTTTGAATTCCCCTGCTTCGTAAACCTCATGTAGACTGAAAGTGCCAGATTATTGAGAGAGGTGCCTCGAGTTGGATGAGGTGGTGCACAAAGAGCCAGCGCCTCTCTATTGAGTTCAATAGCCTCGTTGAGGTCTTCTGAATCTCCCTTCTGTTCGAACCGAGTGTTGATTGACAAGGCGAGATTACCGAGAGAAACGTCACGGTTTGGATGAGGTGGTGGTCGAAGTGCCAATGCAGCTCTATGGAGGTCAATAGCCTCATCGAGATCCCTTGAGTGGCCATGGGTCTCAAACCTTGTGTGGAGTGAATGCGCTAGACTGTTAAGCGAGCTACCACGATTTGGATGGGGTGATGGAAAAAGGGCTAGTGCCTCCCGGGTGAGTTCAATTGCTTTGTCCAGATCCCCTGGATCGCCCCGCTGCTCGAACCTGCTTCGGAGTGCTGTAGCCAGGTTATCCAGAGAGTGTCCACGAATTGGGTGAGGTGGTGGACACAGACCCAGCACCTCTCTATGAAGTTCAATTGCCTCATCAAGATCATTTAAATTTCCCCGGTGCTCAAATCTGATGTGGACTGCAGTTGCCACATTGTTGAGAGATAGTCTGTGAGCTAGATGAGCAGGTGGATGAAGGGCAAGTGCCTCCCTGTGCAGTTCAATGGCCTCATTCAGGTCTTTTGGCTCTCCTCGCTGCTCAAACCTGGTATAGATTGCATGTGCCAGATTGCTGAGAGAGGTAGCATATAATGGATGAGAAGGTAGCCAAAGCACTAAAACCTCTCTGTGAAGGTCAATTGCCTCATCGAGGTCTTTCAAGTCTCCCAGCTGTTCAAACTTGGTGTGGATTGTAACTGCCAAATTGTTGAGGAATTTACTACGATCTTGATGAGTTGGTGGACAAAGGGCCAGTGCCTCTCTGTGCAGTTTAATTGCTTCATTGAGATCCCTTGAGAGTCCCAGATGTTCAAACCTGGTGTGAATGGATACTCCCAGATTGCTGAGAGATGTGCTGCACATGGGATGAGGTGGTGGTTGAAGAGCCAGCCCCTCTCGGTGGAGCGCAATTGCTTCATTGAGGTCTTTTAAATCTCCCTGATTCTTGAACCTAGTGTGTAATGCCTCTGCCACATTGTTCAAGGATGTGCCACGAGTTGGATCAAGTGGTGGACAGGATAATAGTGCTTGTCTCTGGAGTACAATAACCTCATCAAGGTCCTTTGAGTCTCCACGGACTTCGAACCTGGTTTGTAATGAGATTGCTAGATTGTTAAGAAATGCACCACGAGTCGGATCTGATGGTATGCAAAGAGCCAGTGATTGTTTATGGAGTTCAATTGCCTCATCAAGGTCTTTCCAGTCACCCAGGTGTTTAAACTTAGCATGGAGGGCAGTGGCTAGATGGTGTAGAGAAGTGCCGTGACTTGGGTGAGGTAGTGCGTGAAGAGCTAAAGCCTCTCTGTGTAGTTCAATTACATCATCAATGTCTTTTGCATTCCCACGGTGCATAAATCTTGTGTGGACTGAAAGTGCCAGATTGTTCAGAGTTGTCCCACGACTCGGATCAGTAGGTTGACATAAAGTCAGTCCCTCCTTGTGAAGTTCAATGACTTCATCAAGGTCCTGTGGGTCTCCAAACTGTTCGAACCTGCTGTGGAGTGAAATGGCAAGATTGTTGAGAGATGTACCACGTGCTGGATTAGATGCTGGACAGAGGGAGACTGACTCTCTGCGGAGCTCAATTGCTTCAGCAAGATCCTGTGAGTTGCCCCATTCTGTAAATCTAGTGTGTACAGCAGTTCCCAGATTGTTGAGACAACGATCACGGTTTGGATGAGATGGTGGACAGAGACTTAGTGCCTCTCTGTTGAGTTCCATGGCCTCATCAAGGTCCTTTGAATCACCCCAATGTTTAAATCTTGTGAGGAGTGTAGCTGCCAAATTACTCAGACCATGGTCACGATGTGGATGAGATAGTGGGCACAGTGCTAGTGCCTCTCTGTTGAGTTCGATTGCTTCCTTCAGGTCATTTGAATCTGCCCAATGGCTAAACCTGGTATGCAGTGCACTGGCAAGGTTATTGAGGGATGTCCGGCGTGTCGGATGTGGTGATGGAAGAAGTACCAGTGCTTCCCGATGAAGTTTAATCACCTTGTCAAGATCGTTTGAATCCCCTGCCTGTTCAAATCGCTGATGGACTGCAACTGCCAAGTTGTTGAGTGAAGTGCCACGATTTGGATGGAGTGGTGGCCGAAGAGCTAGTGCTTCCCCATAGAGGTCTATCACTTCGTCAAGGTCCTTTGAATCTCCGTGTTGTTCAAATCTTACTTGCACCAAAAACGCTAGATTGTTGAGAGACCTATCACGATTGGAATGAGGCTGGGGGCGGAGGGCTAGGATTTTTCTGTACAGTGCAATGACCTCTTCCAGGTCATTCGAACTGCCTTTCTGGTCCAGCCTGGTTCGAACTGCTACTGCCAGAGTGTTCAGAGCATTTTCATGATTTGGATGGGGTGGAAGAGAAAGACCAAGAGCCTCTCTGAGGAGCTCAATGGTTTCATCCAGATCATTTAAATCACCGCAATGTGTGAACCTAGTTTTGAGTGCATCTGCTAGATTGCCGAGAGCGGTATCGCGGTATGGATGAGGCAAGACACAAAGAGTCAGTACTTCCCTGTGGAGTTCAATTGCCTCATCCAAGTCTTTTGAATCTCCTTGCTTGTCAAACTTGGCCTGGACGGAGATTGCCAGATTATTGACACAGTTGACACGATCTGGATGTGACGATACACAAAGAGCCAGTGCCTCCTGGTGGAGTTCAATCGCCTCATCAAGGTCCTTCGAATCTCCCAACTCGTCAAATCTGGTCTGCAGTGCGTCTCCTAGAGTGCTGAGAGATGTGCTACGATTTGGATGAGTCAGAGGACAGAGAGCTAGTGCCTCCCTGTGAAGCAAAATGGCCTCATCAATGTTGTCTGAACTTCTCAGATTATTAGATGGTGCATCCGAGTCCTCCGACTCAAGTCGCAGACCCTAGCTCTTTGTTCAGTCATGTGTGAGTTTCTTATGGAGTGACGGCTGACCAATTCAACACCCGGACTCAAGATTGTGCTGTCGTCCATGCAAGTTGTAGTCAAGTGGGGTGAGAGCTACAGGGGATCCAATGCTCCCAAAGGAATGAAGGAGATGGGAAGGAAGCAACAGAATACCAGTCATTTATATCGGGCCATCTTGCGATTGCCGGGTTACGGCGGCCGGTGGATAGATAACACCGCTGTTCGCAATCATGTCAGACTCTTATCACCCATCTGATGCTCCACAGTATCGGGGCCAGCTAGCCTAGCACTGCCAGTTGTTGCGTCCGAAAGCAGAGCATGGTATACTCAAGATACACCGATCAAAATGGGACTGATTCTCAACTTGAAGACCTGAATTATAAGCTATAGGAAAACCGGGATTCGGGATGCTCCCATTCCCAGGACTTCAGATTGTCTATTTACAATCCTTGATCACTCTCGACTATATTAGGGGAAGTCAAAGTTCACGGGAGGATCGATTCTGACGCCGATTCTTGCGTCGATTCTGATCCGATTCACAGACGCGAGGATCGGCGTCAACTTTGACCCACCCCGATTCGGTGCGCACCAGTCCAGTCTCTTGCATACACAATTTTCTATGGTGTCTATGTCTTCTCTTCTTGACAGGCTTTCCATCATCGCGTGGCCGGAATTTTGTAAGTAGGAGTTCGAGAGTGCAAGAACACGCCGCAGGAGGACCGAGTGCTTGGACGAAGAGCCTCCGGAGCATCGTGCAGATGTTTGATACTAGACGGCGGGCGGGAAAATCAAGAACTGTGAATGATTTGTTGACAAGGGAAGGGGAAAGGTAAGCTGCTACCGATTCTGGCTCGATTCTGGTCGTGTTTCGACTCCGTAGTCGAAACATTGATTCTGGATTGATTCTGGAAAACACCATTTCCAGAAGGAAGCACCTTGCAATCGAAGGATTTCACATTGTTTGAATTTCATTCAGATAAGGTTACCGATAGATTCGGCCGCGGAATTTCGACTCAGAAACATACTTCGCCGAATTTGGATCAGGGAAATACAATAGATTTGGTGAAATTGTGCCCCGCTGTAGTCTCTCGTAGACAGATGCTACAAACAATTTTTAGCTCGGACCTCACTTGTTTGTAGCACCGCTGGGTTGGGACAACGTTAGTTAGACTTTGGCGGCCAGTGCGGTGCGAATTGAGACGCAAAACAAAAGATCGGCCCGTGGCCCGTAGAGTCATCAGGAAAAATCCAGATGAGGATGTGCACTACGTAGCTGGATTAGCTCCTGTAGTAGCATAGTTAACCCCTGGAAATATTGTCCTATGGCACCGCGCCAAGACTTATCAAGGACAAAAATAGTCTGATAGTCACACGCTTCGCTACAGTACCGTGTAGCGCAAAAGTAGTCACACCGGCAAAAGGGAATATTCAGCTAGGCTGAACATGTTGGTGAAAATGATTGTTTCACCCCAGGGCTGAAAATGTAGTCAAAAATGATGAATTCAGGTCAGGTTTAATGAGTTGCTGATACCATGATATTCAGCAGCACTTTCTGCCATGCCAAATATAACAGTTTAGGCTACAAATTTTTCATGGTAGAAAGTGCGACCTAAAATTATCAAATCAGCAGCAATTTCAGCTTGAGCGAAAATGATGGTTTCAGCGTTGCCGAAATTGTAGCTGAAAAGGTCAGTTTCAGCTGCACTTTCAGCTGGGTCGAAACTTATTGTTTTGACTCAGCTGAAATGGTGGGCGAAAACAATAGTTTCAGTGACTGTTTAGGCACACCCGAAATGGCGGCCAAATGTCATTGTTTCAGCTCGGGCTGAAAGTGTTGTTTTCAGCTTGAGCTAAAAACAATCTGCAGATTAACGGCAGATGATCTGCTCCTGCTGAACTCGACCATACTTTGCCTTTTTTTTCTTTTGATTATTTTGATGTCCCAATGCGTGTGATTGAGTTGAGTGGCAGGAACGACAGATGATCTGCTGCTCAAGATCATCTATCATCTGCTGCTCCTCTGCAGATTATTTTCAGCTCCAGCTGAAAACAACACTTTGGGATTCACTTTTGGCCCAAGCTGAAACAATAACATTTGGCTGTCATTTTGGTTGTGCCTAAATGGTTGCCAAAACTATTATTTTTGCCCACCATTTTGGCCGAGCTGAATCTTATTGTTTTGATGGAGCTGAAAGTGCAGCTGAAACTGACCTTTTCAGCTACAATTTCGGCAACATTGAAATTGTTGTCTTTGCTCAAGCTGAAACTGCTGATTTGATGATCTTAAGTCTCACTTTCGGCCATGAAAATTTTGTAGCCTAAACTGTTATATTCGACATGGCAGAAATGCAGCTGAATCTCATGGTATTGGTAACTCATTAACCTTAGCCGAATCCATCACTTTCAACTACATTTTCAGCCCCCAGTCAAAACCATCATTTTCGGCAACATGTTCAGCTAAGCTGAATATTCACTTTTGCCAGTGTGAGTCTAGTTCCATGGGCTATTAGGTATCACCCCTGATCCAGGCTGTTTGATAGGAAACAAATAATGTATATTTGGATCGTACAATAAGCAACCAATGTCTAATTATTAGTCGACCCCGAATGGAATGTATTACGAGACGATTCACCTATGGTGCACAGCGCACATTGTGCACGCCGTGGCGCGGCTTGGGTCTGGATCCCAAGATTTGAAGAGATTACAGACTGTAAACAAGATAGGATGGACAACTTGAGGGCTTGTGTAAGGGCAACCTCAGCTCAGCGCGTGAGCACGGGAACTAGCAGGAGAATCCGAAGTGAACTCAATTCATAGTACTAAATACAGGGTTCTAGAATACGCACCCAGCGGGAGAATCCGAAGAGAAGAAAGGATAAGGATTCCCATGCTAGGCGAGGTTTTTATAGGTACTAGCCAGTAGCACGTGTTGACACACCTACCGACCGTGCAAGCGCGAGCTAAACCCAACTAAAATAAGGCAGCAGCACAAGCGAGGAAGACAGGAAGTGGTGCGAGCGCTCAAAACAAGTCCGATGTCAACTCAAGGTGACAGGCGGCTGACTTGACAAAGGTACGGCAGCGAAGCGAGATGAAAGCGAGGCGTAGTCGTAGACGTAGACGTCGGTAAGACGAGGCGAAGCGGCGGCGGGAGCGTAGGCGATGTCGCGAACGACGTGACTCAAAGCTGCACAATCTGGGGCAGACGAGAAGTGATTTATTGGGAGGAAATCTAAGTATATATACAGAAATAGACAGGAGTAAGTGGAGTAAAATAAATAGGAATGAAACTCAGCAGGAGCCAGGGGGACCGAGACAATGCAGAAATAAATAGCGGATATAATCGAGAAATGGCGGAGGTCGTGCCTGCGGCCGGAAGACAGGGAAATAAGTGATGAGGTGGAGCAGTATGGCTGTACGATGCGATGCGAACGCCGGGATGACCGAAATGCGCGTGAGTCGGGGGCGGGAGGAAGTGAGACGGTGGTGGAAGTAAGGAGAGCGCGTTGTTTGGCTCGGGGGATGCCGTCAAAGTGATCGGTGATGGGTGGGCGCTTGTGGGCGTTTACGCGCTTGGTGTGCTGCCATGCGCGACATCTCCTCTTGACTGAAAAACTGACTGTCCCCAGTCACCGGCGGAAGCAAGACTCGAAGAAAATGAAGGGCTCAGTAAATCATCATAGCCCAGGCTCCGTAGAACCGCGCAACTGGCGTAGGACGCGTGTCGCGACTTGGTGGAGGTAAACTCCGTCGAGTGTCCTCTCGACTGACATGATGTTGGTAGGGTGGTTATGCGTCATCGTCATCGAGGGGAAGTGATGATGGAATTTCTGACAGGTCAAACTCGATTTCCTCGGGATCTGCGAGCGTGGATTCCTCAAGTTCGCGTAGTCGGTCCGTGTCGATGTCAAGGAAGTCTTCGAGCGGAGGAAGTGTGATAGAGGTGCGTGCAAAATACGGAATGACGCGAAAAGCGGCAATAGGACGATGGAAGACTGAGCCGTCCAATTCACAAAGGATGTAGGCACCGCCGAGATTGCGGGAAAGGACGATGAGGGGACCGAGGTAACGTTTACGCATCTTCTTGCTGAGCGACTTCTCAATGGCTGTGTTGCGCATCAAGACAAGATCACCGCGTTTAAAGTCGTAGTCGCGAATAGTGGCGGCATGCTCGATCTCGAAGCGGATGGCGGCGCGGAGGCGAGCTTCGTAGACGACGGAATGAAGGTGGGATAATTGTTCACGTCGTTTCTGCAGGGTGATAGCGCGGCGGGCAATGAGCTCGGTGGTAGAGAGGACGGATTCGGGCGGGGGAAGGAGGTACGTGGCTTCTGAAATATCGAGAGGGAGGAGGGGATGGGTGCCTGTCACGGCAAAGTAAGGTGAGCAGCCCATGCGGTGGCTGATAGTTACGCGTTCAGCCCAGAAGACTGAATAGGTCGCAGAGTTCCATTTCGATTGGTCACCGTCGGCTGCTTTATATAGACTCTCGCGGACGTCGAAGTGCGGGCGCTCGATTAATCCGTTGGCGCGGGAGTTGTAACCGGAAATGCGGATGTGGTGGATGTGGTACTTGGATTCTAGGTAAGCAAGGGCTTTCAGGAAGGGGGAGCCGTTGTCGGTCACGATTTCGACTAGAGTACCCCAACGGCAGATCAAATCCTGGAATATCCAGTCTCCGATGGCCTTGGCGGTCTCACGGCGAAGCGCGCGGAATTCGGGGTAGTGGACAAGCGAACAGCGGCCATGGACGATGTATTTAAAGCCGCCGCTCGAAGGCATATGCATCGTGTCCATGTAGACTTTGGCGAAGATGGGGGCAGGGGTAGCAACGGTAGGTGGAATCAAAATTTTTCGTTTCTGGCGCTCCTGGCAGATATGGCAGGTAAGGAGCCACCAATTAATGTCGTCTGCGAGGTGGGGCCACCAGAAGCGTTCAACAAGCAGGGCACGAGTGGCGTAGAAGCCTTTGTGGCCGACGTCGTCGTGTGCAGAGGTGAGGATGAAAAGGCGGCGATGGGTGGGGACAACAAGCTTATGGCGAGACGACGGGTCTTTGCGCCAGAGTTTGTCGCCAGCAAGGTAAAAATCCATGCAGTAGCGAACGAAAGACTTATAGTCTTTATCAGACATGTCGCGCGGTCGCTGAAGATTTCCGTGCCAGACGCGGACTAAGTCAACGCGGGCATCGGCCAGTCGAGCGGTTTCGGAACGGGGGATATTGTCGTAGGAAAGGGATGGGGGAGGATCGACACCATCGGGTGCGATTTCTGCGGCAAGCGTGGCGATGGTATGCTGAGGGCGCGCAATGTACGGTGAGTCATTGATGAAATGCATTAGACCGTGCACCTGATCGATCCAATCGTCGAAGTCGTCGTCGGGTTCGGGTTCGTCGCCGGGTTGGGGAGGACGGCGCGAAAGGCCATCAGGGCCGTGTTGGACGCCGGGAACGTGGACGAGGGTGAAGTGGAAGGTTAGGATAGCCAAGATCCAACGGTTTATACTGGCGGTTGGCTGGAGATCGGGGTGCGCAAGCATTCCTTTAATATAACGTGCGTCGACTTCCACCACCAAGTTACGGACACCAATAAGATGATGTTTCCATGCGCGCAATGCGCGGAACAAACCGTAGAGCTCGAGTTTGGGTCGGAAAAGCGTGTCTCGCGATCGTTGAGAGTGATTGAACCGAATCGGGCGTAGAAGCGACGAGCGAGGTTGGCTGGGTCACATTGTGAGAGCAGAAAGCCTATGGCAATCGGTGACGTGTCGACGCCGAGGATGGAGGGTGCGGGGGAGGTGTAGTCAATAGGTCGTAGTGCGGGGGAGTGTACGAGAGCGTGTTTTAAATCTTCTTGTGCAGCGATCTGCGCGGGACCGAATAGAAACGGCATATCCTTGCGAGTGAGGAGTATGAGGGCGTGAGCACGATGGGAAAAATTTCGAATGAAGATGCGGACGACACCAATAGTACCAAGGAATGCGCGGACCTCGGATAAATCTTTGCAGGGTCCCCAGTTTACGATTTTGATGACTCGTTTCTCGTCTGGGATGCGGCCTGCAGGTGTGCAGACGTGGCCTACAACGGTGATGGTTTCGGAACACAGGACACTCTTCAACCCTGAGAATGTACCTCCGCAATATTTCATGCGTTGGACGATCCGATTGAGGTTGTTGAAGTGTTCCCAAATAAAGCGGCGGATTCCGGGGTTCTCGGCGATGGTTTCGAAAGACCCATCCTCGAGTTGGTAAGTCGAGGCAGGTCCGCGGCAGGCAACGTCGTCGATGTATGGGATGGTGAAGTCGGGGATTTCGGGTTGGAGTATGAAAGTGACGTCGTCGTGGAAAATGGGGACGGAATTTGTCCAACCCATGGGAAGTGTTACGAGACGGAGTGCGCCGTACGGTGTTTGGAAGGTGGTGTAGTCGCGAGAGGATGGGGCTAGCAGGCGCTCATCATACCCGACATATAAATCAAGCATGGCGCCGCATGCACGTCCGGCAAAATGTTCTGCGAGCTGGTCTGTGAAGGGAGTAACACCGGAATGTTGAATGGTGACGGCATTGAGGGGTTCGAGCGAGTGAACAAGACGAAGACTGGTGCCGTCTTTCTTGACGACACAAAACCAGCGAGAGCGGTAGGAGGAGTTGGAGGGCTCATAGACACCGGCTTCGATTTTTGTGCGTATGACTTTGCACACTTCATCGTAAATGCCAGGTGGGATGGGGATATTTCGTTGAACCCACGGTGTGTGCGGAAGTACGGGGATGTCGACGGGGGGAAAGAAGTCGGTGCGGAAGCGACCGCGTTCGGAGTCTTCCCAAGCGAATGCTCCGTTCTGGAGGCACATGAAATGGTGGAGTAAATTGCGCTCCTCGGGCCAAAGGAATTCTCCCGGGTGTGCTGCGTCTAAAGCGTCGTGGCGTTCTGCCGTGTAGCGGCCGGTGGGGACGAAAGGAGGGGGATTTGGATTGAGTTGGGGCATCTCGGCGAGGGGGTCACCGTGAATATGGCGTTCAATGCGGAATTTGTCGGGTAGGCTGCCGAGAACTGGACGAATCTTTTGTGCGACTGGTTTATATTTCTTTTTGGCGTAGACTTCGACGAGTGGAGGGAGGGAATGACATTGGAATAACTGGGATGTAGGCGGAGAATGAGGCGAGGTATTTGGATCGGGTGGCGTAGTGGTAGTGGAAAATAAGGGGAAAAGGTGATCGCCACGAGTTGAATCGCATGGTATCGGGGATTCCGGTTGAACGGTTGTATAAGCAAAATTGACGGTATCGGCGTTGGAGCCTAAATTGGTGCATGCAGTGAGATATGAGTGTTGTATTTGGGAAATGGTGGAATTAGGCGAGAGAGATGACGTGGATTCGATAATAAATTCAGCAGGATTATTCGGGTCGGGGACTATAACCAGCGCGATCTCTCCTTGATCAGAGATCAATTCCTCGAGTTGGGAAAACCCTGCGCGCGAATGCGGGGTGGACCGCATGGAATGGTGGGAATGGTGGCGATGTTACCGGTATTGGGGTTGCAAATGGTAATAGTCTGATCCTCGTTGGCAAAGTTGCGCACAATGCTCTGTGTGAGAACCGAAAACGGACGCCCAAGAAGGACATCGTATACGGGATTTCGAACGACGTGAACCTGGAGGTAAAGCGTGATGTCACGGAATGTAAACGGGACATTGCGAGCGAGGCCCAGGGAAGGGGTAACCGATTTGTTTGCCAACTGCATTCGGAGGACGATACGAGGGTCATAGGTGAGCGCCAATTCGTGGCAAACATCCTCTGACATCGCAATAATTTGTGAACCGTCATCCACTATAGACTCAACTTGTTGCTGGTTGTCGATGATGGGGAGGATGGAACGGATCGCGGAAGACTCCATGGATACGACGAGGTCATCGGGGATAGAGTCGGAATTGTAAAAACACTCCAATGGGTCAGGGACGATGAGTGCGTCCAGGGGCAAAGGAGCGCCAGTCGCGGAGTGAACAAGTGTGGGAGTAGAATTAGTTTTGGTGCGTGCTTCATCTTTGGGATTAGTACGGCGGGGCGTAGTGATATCGCGGAGTTGCGAGCGCACGTCGGGAGCGATGGACCATATTTGGCGCTGCGTCAACGTGACGGGCGCATTCAGACAAGATTCCAAGACATCCGAGACGTCCTTCGGGTTGTGTACTGGCGTATTGGTGTGATACGCGGGCCCTGTTTTCGGAGGCGGAAGCCCAACATTTCGATCTTTAGGAGGTGCGTACGCAGTGTCGCGCGCATTTGCAAAAGGATGCTGTGGACCAGCAGTGGCCGGCGTGGGCGTAGCAGGGGTGGTGGCTGCGGGCGGTACTGGTGCGTCAGTGGCGGGAGCAGCGGGAGCGGGAGTGGAATCCGGGGAGGGAGTCGGCGCGGCAGGAGTATGAACCGTGGGAGGAACGGTACGATCTGCGTCGTCGTTGGCGGCGAGTGCTCGTTTGGCTTGTGCACGAGTCTGGAGCGCGTTCAATTCGCGCTGGAGCATCTGCATGCGGTCCGCATCACTGAGGGTGAAAGTGCGCGTAACGGAGGTAGAGGGTTCCGAAATATGCTCATCTGTAACGCCAACAAATAATTGCGCGGCAGCTACTTGACCGGGATTCTGCTTGTGCCATTTCTTCACCCGAGCGCGCAGATCCTTCCCTGTAATCGTCTTGGGAACGAAAGCGCCACTGGGGAGAACGACTCGACCCTCGGAATTGCGCCGAACGAGGCCCTCCTTGATATCTTCGAGGACGCAGTCGCAGTCGTTGATGAAATGGGCAGAGTCGCTGCAATAGTTGCAGCCATCGGGGCGAGTACGCTTCTCACCACCGGTGTTACCGCTGCCCGGGGCCTTCTGCGAGGCAAGCACCTCGATGAGCTTCGTCATGGTGCCGAGGAGCGCGGTAATGCCGGGGTCGGATTTGATTTCGATCGTGGGGACGCCAGCGGGAGCGGACGCGGGTGGGGTTGGAGTAGGTGCGAAGGGTGTGTGTGTGAAGGCCTGGCTCGTTCCAGCCAAAACGAACTCGGCTGCTTCGTACAGGTCAGCGAGCGCGTGAACATCACCCGGATGCACATCGGGCTTCTTGATTTCGAGACGACGACGGATGGCTTGTTCGAAGGACGAGGGTTGCATCGCACGCAGGAATGCGCGGCTCTGCTCGATGGTAGAGAGGCGATTTTTGTTCATGAGGTAGGTGGTGATGCGGAGGAACTGGCGATAGAACGCCGTGAGGTCGGCAATAGTAAGAATACCAACGCGGGAGTACTGGCCGATGAGGGAATCGAGATCGCTGAGCTCGAAGCGGCGCTCCTCGTTGTTCCCTGCATAAAGCTTTAGTACGGCAGATTTAAATTCAGCGTACGATTTGTTTTGGTCTGTGAACGTCGGCAAACCCTCCCAAATCTCCTGGTCTTCGACGGAGAGGAAGCACGTCGCATGCTGCTTCTTTTCGGCGTCGCTGGCAACGGCAGCACGAGTAAGAAGGAACTCGAGATCGGTAAAGTAGCGGCGTAGCTCGTGCGGCTTCGCAGAGTCGAACTGTGGCGCGTTGCGATCACCACGAGCGGGCATCGGTGTCGGAGTAGCCATGGCGAGTGGGGGAGACAGCGAGAACGGCGACGGAGGATTCCGTAAAAGCCACGCGAGTGTGGGTGAGCTAGGTGCGTGAGGCGAGAGGTTGTTGTGATGCGCGAGATGGTCAGGAACGAGGTGGAGAAGCTCGTCGTCGTCGTCGTCCGATGTAGTCGAGTACGGCGCGGTGTCAAGGAGATTCGAAGGATTCTGAAAAGCGGCGATAAATTCGGTACGAAGATTACGTCGCGCGGCAAGGGTGGAGTGAGGCCGCAAGTCACGAGAGGAACCAGTAGCAATTGTTTTAAAGCCCTCGCGGTGGGCTCCAAAATGACACACCTACCGACCGTGCAAGCGCGAGCTAAACCCAACTAAAATAAGGCAGCAGCGCAAGCGAGGAAGACAGGAAGTGGTGCGAGCGCTCAAAACAAGTCCGATGTCAACTCAAGGTGACAGGCGGCTGACTTGACAAAGGTACAGCAGC
The DNA here is from genome assembly GCA_014925785.1 of Mycena galopus ATCC 62051. Classification (NCBI taxonomy): domain Eukaryota; kingdom Fungi; phylum Basidiomycota; class Agaricomycetes; order Agaricales; family Mycenaceae; genus Mycena; species Mycena galopus. Next base: position 57,549 of record WIQG01000184.1, read on the forward strand.
GAAGCGAGATGAAAGCGAGGCGTAGTCGTAGACGTAGACGTCGGTAAGACGAGGCGAAGCGGCGGCGGGAGCGTAGGCGATGTCGCGAACGACGTGACTCAAAGCTGCACAATCTGGGGCAGACGAGAAGTGATTTATTGGGAGGAAATCTAAGTATATATACAGAAATAGACAGGAGTAAGTGGAGTAAAATAAATAGGAATGAAACTCAGCAGGAGCCAGGGGGACCGAGACAATGCAGAAATAAATAGCGGATATAATCGAGAAATGGCGGAGGTCGTGCCTGCAGCCGGAAGACAGGGAAATAAGTGATGAGGTGGAGCAGTATGGCTGTACGATGCGATGTGAACGCCGGGATGACCGAAATGCGTGTGAGTCGGGGGCGGGAGGAAGTGAGACGGTGGTGGAAGTAAGGAGAGCGCGTTGTTTGGCTCGGGGGATGCCGTCAAAGTGATCGGTGATGGGTGGGCGCTTGTGGGCGTTTACGCGCTTGGCGCGCTGCCATGCGCGACAGTGTCCGAAGTGATCGGCAGTGATCCCGAGCTTGATCGCATAGCACGTTCCAGTGTGAGCGACCGGACGAGGGGGAACGGAGGGGAACAGGGTCCGGAGGGACGGGGGACGATGTTCCGGGCGGAGGTGTAGCCTGAGGTTCTGTACGGAAAGCCAGACGGTCGGGCGAGGCCGGACGCGAGAGGGGCATTGGACGAAAGATCGGATGAGGCAGTGGGGCAGTGCGATGGGTCGGAGCCGGACGGACGGACGGATGGGCGGACAGACGGACGGGCGGACAGACGGACAGACGGACAGACGGACAGACGGACGGACGAACGGGCGGTTCCCCTGACAGCTTGCAGCTGAAGAGCTTGAGATCTTGAGAGCTTGTATTGGCTTGCGAGTTGAGTGCCTGTGTTCGGGAGCTTGTACCTTGAGATCTTGAGAGCTTTTGTTTGAGGGCTTGTGCTCGGTGAGGGCTTCTTGGCTGGGTTCGGAGGTGGGAAATTTTCATCCTTGGAAGCCAGGGGAGGGGTGGAAGTACTGGTACACGATGAAGGCTGTGGGGAATAGTTAGTCGGTATTTATCGAAGGATGAGCAAGAGAGCGGAAAGCAACACACGCTTATGCGTCACCTCGAGTGAATTACCGAGGGGGTGGGTGATGTCGGGGAAGTAAGGCTCGAAGGAAAATTCGGTGATGACGTGGAAGAGGTTCATCACTGTGCGCGATGGGGAGTTAGCATGAACGGGTCGATAACAACACGCAAACATGCACACTTGTGATAGACCAAGTTTGTGGCTTGAGTACCCGTGCCCGAGCATTGTGATGTGCAGGTTCGCTGCACCGCAGAATCAGCATAAGCATAAGCACTTGATTTCACGCGCGCAAGGACAACGCACCAGTAATCTTCTTGACCTCGACCTGCCTGCTGATGTGACATCCGCCCGCGTCGGGCTCGTGCTTGTACCTTGGAAAGTACAGCTCGACTGGTCCACTGGAACAGCGTCATAAAGAAGCCACGGCTCTTGCGCGACTGCGCAACAACCTGGCGTGCGGAGAGCAGATTTGTGTGTTCCTTGAGTGCCATGGCCTGCCCGACGTCGAACTTGTCGCTGTCGCAGCGGATGCCAATCGTCTGCGGGGTGCCCGGGACGCGGCCCCGGCACGAGGCTGCAGTGGAGGAGAGGAAGAGGTGGTTGCCCACCGCGTCGCGCAGGTCGACCGAGACGACTGCAAGGCATACATATTTTACATACATATGTCATTGAGTAAAGAAGGTAAGCAATGGGGGACAAGGACACGCACGGGAACACGGCATGGCGAGGACCAAGTCCACATTGCCTCGCATCAACACTGAACTCGTGGTCCGGCCACCCAAGGACAAACTCGCCGATGTCGATCAGCATAAGCAGGAAGGTAATGAATCTGACGAAAAGTGTCAGGAAGCCGCGCTGGTCCGAGCGCAGCTTGTATGTCGACGGGACCTTCGGGAAAGCATCAAATTGGGCCAAGGGAGCGGGGATGGCAGCGTTGAGTTTGTCAAGCAGAGAGGAGGCGAATGACATCGCGAGTGTAGCACTAGTCTGACAAAATAAAGGGAAAGCAGAATTGAATACGTGTCAAGTTATCACGTGGCTGAGTTCCGGAGAAATCTCGTCTCGAGAAGCGTAAGATGCGCTTCTGCCAAGGAAGTCCCTAGAATTGGTAACCCTGTGTGCGAGTCTGCTGAAGGAGAAACAATAGACGCAGAAGGAGAATTTGAAAGCAAAAGTCGATCGCAGCGACAACACACGAGCAAACAACCCGTTGCGTCCGCTTTTGGCAATATATCATCCGCTGCGTAACCATCACGTTTCAGAGTTTATGTAAAGCTCCCTTTTTGGACGCCAATGCTCACCCTGTGCAAAAGCCGTGAATTCGGCGAAACAAAGAGCATGAGCATGCAAATCTTTCCCACCCATACAGCAGACTACATAAATTTGATTCTTCTAATGAGATTTGGAATTTCATTCCTTTCGAATGAGACATGTTGTGGCTTGGAAGTTGAAACTTGGTATGAAAGATTTGGCCCCCCTGTCCAAAGTCCACACTGCGCCGCAATTTTCTAAATTCTCACTGAGGCTGAATCACCGAACCATCTATAAAATATCAGGCAGCAATGATTGCTTGCTTGCACTCCCATATCAACATCGGTTTGGGTTTCCAGACTTGATCAACTGTTGGTTTTGTTAATGTTCACTGCATGCTTCTTCTGCTTCAACCATAACATCCAACTCTCCATGAGATGTGTCGTAGGCTCTGGCGTACCCTTCTGTGCATCAAGGCGGGACCATTGAATTTCCACCGAATCTATTCCTCCTGTTGTGGAGGTAGGATCAATCTTTCTGTGCTCGCAAGTCTTCAAAATATATATAATCCCGTTTTCTCAAAGATGACATTTATTTCTGCTATTTTTATTACACTGCACATTGCTGGTTACTCCATCTTTCCAACCAAAGCTCCTCAACTGCCTCCATTGGCTGTCCTTCCACCGTGGAGGAACTCAGAATGGCACATTGCTGACAGTCTTCTCTATTTCCGTGGGAAGATCACTTTCCTTGCTACAAGGACCTCCACTGGTGTATCATGGAGCAACAGTGAAATGCAAGTTGCTGACCATGCCGGTGAAACGGTGCACTTAAGATACGCATGAAATGAATGCAAATAATGTTAGTGCTCAAAAACACTAAACACCACTAACACACACACACACACTACTACTCCCAAAGATCAAGTGCTTCTCCTTGTGAGTGCGGGTCCAGTTTGTAGTATGCGAACAGCGGGTTTGGATCCCAAATAACACAGAATATAGAACGCTAGGGCTGAACTATTCAGAAACAGTGCCTCAGAATGCAATGTTCAATTGTGTAGCTCTCAGCTAGCAACCTAGGTGAACGTAGGAAAGAGGTGGATACAAGGCAACCTTGACTAGACGTCGCAGAATACCAGGGCAGAGATTGTAAGGTTTGCGAAAATCCTCTTGTTGGCAATCCGAACGAATATGAGGCTAACACCAAATAGCTTCCAAGCTACACACACCAGGCAGCCCTGAGTGTGGACCTGTTACTTCCGATAGCAGGAATGTTTGACTACTTTGTATCGGTCCTAGCTCACCATATGTGTCCAGCAAGTCGATCCAACACACTATGGATGGCGCTAGGGGCAGATCCGGGGCAAAGACAAAGTCACTGACAAGGTATAATCCAACTAGGAGTAGGAACCTGGTATTCCATCTTCTGTTAAGGCTATGCAAACCACACCACAAGTGTCCAGTAAGTCAGTCCAACACACTACGGATGGCGCTAGGGCAAATCCGGGGTGAACGCAAGGTCACTGACAAGTTGTGATCGCACTTTACAAGAGAATACACCCAATGGTTTTATACACAAAGTCAGCTAGGACAACAACACCTTTCCTCTTAATCTTATGTTTCCAAGTTCCAGAGTCAACCAATCAAGATTCCAGTTATAGACTACTACAAGCAGAGTTTGTACACAAATCTCCATGAATAGCCTGAGACAACCTGCCACCACGAACTAGGGCACAATTAATCTGGTGTATGTGACTGGAGCACTGTCCTTTTATACAAATGAGGAGATAGTGTTTAAGTAAAAGAAATGAGTAACGAGAAATGCTTGGCTAGCCAATGAAACGGCAGCCATCCTGAGTCATCATAATCAAGTGTCCTTGGTAGTCATCGCAAATGACTTCCGGGTATAGTTCCTGCGGGTATTGGTAATTCCTAGGCCATTGATCACAAGCCTGAACTACGAATCCTGCCGGCCTGGAGTTGAATCCAGTCCAATAATAGTTCCTAGCTGATTCATGGAGGTCTCATGATCGTCCTAGAATAGCTCTCCATGCCATCGTATGTGTCAGCATTCGTCTATGATAATATCTTCTGACACAATAGTCAATGTGTTCATGTTTGGGTGACGCTAGCGCGTCGCGCCTGTCACGTGTACTGTCTCCTAGTCCTAGGATGTACCGTATATGTTCTTCCTGTAGTAACTAGTCGCCTAGATACTTGATGTTCGGCATAGTCTTATTGTAGGTATCAGGCGTCCTCCGCTAGCTTGTATAGCAGCCGATCCTAGCCTGTTCTTCTACAATATCTGAGTGTGCATCCTTGCTAGCACAATATCCTTATGTTCTTCTGTCTCGGTTGTTCTTCCTAGGTCAACTAGAACTAATGTCCTATGAATGTATGGGTGTGGTATATCTCCTATGTGGTTTAGACTAGACCCGTTCATAAAGGCGTCCGCCTTATGTGGATTCCTAGCTTACAGCCAGTAGCTGGAGCTCGCTGACCCTCCTTTGTATCACGGAACAGAGGCCTAGCGCACTAGTGTTACCTAGTGACGACTAGATGCTGTATGCTAGCTTAGGTGGTTTAATTGATAGGCCTAAGTTCGCAAAAATAGCCAAAGGGACGTGCATTGGGTGTTGCGCCGTCTCACCAGGCAATATTAAGATGTTGGAGCCTGTCTCCCAGAACTACTGGTGGTAGGATATGGATTGCCTCTTGCTCTACTACTCAGATTAAAGCAGTAGACAGCTGTAGCTCCTCGGCCATACCTATTTTATATTCGTGCCCATAATGGATTCTTGAAGACTAGGTGGTCTTTTTTTTTTTTTTTGGTTTTTTTGGTGGTACGTAAGGAAAGGGGACAACCAACAAAGTTGGCCTCCCCAAACCATGGTAAGTATGGAGGGCCATGGACCTCCAAGAAAGAGACTGAGTGTTTCCACCCCTGAGGAAATGCTTTACGCACCGAGCCTAAGCTAAGTGTGGGACTCCCTCCTGCCTACTATCTATTCCGGCCACGTCACCCAACGGGTGGGGACAGTGGTCTGCGTGACCTATCAGGAGCTATACCCACTAAAACCCCAGGTGCTCTCAGCCAATCATCTGGCAAAAGATCTTCATCTTTGAGGACACCCCTCCAGGTCTCAAGCACCACTGAGGGAGCAATAGAGTATTGCTTGCCGTATTTTAGTGTGTTTGTAAGGTTACGGTCAACCTCAATGCATTCATTTATTTGGAACACCCATTGGTTATGGACCTCACGACCCAACGCAGGTTCGGTGCCCTCTCAACTGACCACAAACTCACAACAGAGTTTCCAGATGAGGTGTGTTGACTCAGTCATAATGATCTTGTAGAGTCTATCATCTGTAGGCGAGTGGCATCCGTCTACAGAGAAGGATGCAAGGCCACAGCCAAGAATATTTCCAAGGTTTGGGGCTTGCCACAAGTGACCTTTCTTGGTCCAGACCTCCTTTACAAGGTCCCATATTATAGCCTGGCCGGGGCGGGCACAGCGGAGATTAATATGCTCCAGGTCATCTGGGACCTGGCATGTTGGACACATTTCGCGCTCCTCGAAGCCTGGAATGTGTCTCCAGTATTTTCCTATGCGGAGGGAGCCATGCATACACCTCCAGAAGAAACTCCGGATTTGTCCTGTGATATCTTTATGTTTGATGGACTTCCAGATTCTGGCTTGTGTTGGTGAGTGTCCATATAGTTGTGCGACCGCAGTCTGTACCAACTGAACATGTTCATTTGTAGCTTTCCTTTCGACTGCCCCTCGCAATGACTTTATAGCCTTATAAGCAGTGGCTTGGGTGAGGCTGGAGAGCTTCATACCTCTCAGCACAGTTTCAGGGCGAGGTGCAATGTTGAAAGCCACATCACCTACAAAGGGCAGGCTGGGATCTGCCAGGTCATGTGCAGTTGTGCAGGTAACCTTGTCAGGGGTGGTTTTGGCTACCGAAAAAATTGTGTGAGCTGTCCTAGTGCGCAGCTCAGACATCAGGGAGAGTAGAATTTCCCCATTTGCCACCCCAATCCACCCCCGGTCTTCCCAGGTCTGAAACTTCTTGAGTATCTTCAGTATTGTGCTTCTGCTGCTGATGATGTGGAGTGGAGAGTTGATTGGTGTATTTCGAAGGACCCATATAGTCGCCAGTATAACTGCACATCCGGGCAATGTTTGATCGAGGCTCTCAGGGACTCTGGAGCCCATATTTCGGGCATCATCTGGGGAGAAGATTATCCCAAATGCCGCTTTTGCATCTGTATCCCCAGATTTGCTAGCCATGGTGTCGATGTAGACTTTGAGCAGAGTGTCAGACAGATTGTTGGCTATGATGGGGGCTGGGAGGGCAAGTTCCTCCAGTGGCCCAATTTGTGGGACCCTTGGCTTCGAAAATACTCGGAATCCTTCAGTCAGGGTGCGTATTGGCTGGGAGTCACGGAAGAGCCAAGTGTCCTCAGTGTTGGCAATGTCAGGGAGATCTAGGGGTACCTGAGGAGTCCTCGGGTCCCACCTGGGTGCAATCTCGCTGAGTCGAGTCTAAGCTGCATTGGTGCAAGAGTGTGGGTTGAGGCAGCCGTGGTTCCGGTCATCTGTGCAGAATGGGCATTTGCAGGCCTTATCCGTGATATGTTGTGGGCTGTCTAGCCTCAGAATGATGTTCACGGCATCCCCTGTCTCATAGGCCCCGTGGTTCCTCCTCAGACATTTGCATTGGGGCTTGTTATTGAGTTGACGCACATCAGGCCACTCACCAAAGTGGTGGAAGAGAGGAAGCATTTCTCGTATCTCGCGAGGTGGGTTTGGTGTGTCGAAAATGACACCAAACTTTTTCGCCACATCCACCATTTCTTTCAGGTGTGTAGGAAGTTTGTTGCATAATGGGGAGGATTTTTGCAGGAACATATTATGTGTGAGCCCTCCTGTACCTTTGATGTGGTTCAGTCGTCATTTGCAATGCGGGTGTCTGCAACATATGCCCATGCTGCCCTTTTTATTGGATCAAGTTCAAGATAGGACTTGAGTCTCATGAGGTGGAGGGCCTCATTTAGTGACTTAAGGTCAAACATATTTTTTCCCCCTACCAATGTCGGGGCCATCAGCATCTCCTTTTGTACTGGGGAGGACTCGGAACCAGCCCACATAAATTCCCTTTGTACCTTCAACAGGTGTTCCTCAACAGATTTGGGCATCCCATTCATTTGTGCAAGATATTGGGTTTGTGACCCAATTGCAATCTGTGTAACATGATGTCGGGCCTTTATTGTTTGGTGGGTCCGGTCCCACCTTTCTAGGGTTGAGTCTATCTTTTCTAGCGTAGGGGTCCATATGGCATGGTTCTCAACCTTGTTTCCAATCCGGACCCCAAGGATGCGTACAGACTCCTTGTCCTTTGCAATGTTTATGTTCAGGGGTATTGGTTCATCATCTTCATTGAGTTTCCTGGTGGCAATTAGTTTCTGCCGGTATTCCTCTGATCCTATTGGTATCACTTCTGTCTTGCTGACGTTAAACTTGTGCTTGATGCTTTGCACCATTTTGCCAGGAGACTCTGAAGTGTGGTGAAGTTATCGTGCTCTGAGAGATACATTGTGGTGTCATCTGCAAAAAGAGAGGTGACCACATGCTCCATGAGTTTGGAGATCTCATACCCCTTCAGGTCCAATTTGCGCAGCATTGCAGCGAGTGGTTCTATTGCGAGGTTGAAAAGAAGGCATGATAGTGGATCACCTTGTCTCATGCCTCTGGCAATTTTGAAGGAGGAGCTCAGGACTCCGTTTATTACAACCTGCATGTTTGCATCAGAGTAGAGAGCCTGTACTGTGTGTATAAATTGTTCTGGGAAGTGATTCCGCCAAAGTACTTCCCAGAGGTATCTGTGGGATGTTTTATCATCTGATCAGAGATTTTCCTGCCTTTCATGAAGCCAGCTTGGTTGGGGTGGATGAGGTATGGAGCCACTGATGTCAATTTGTGTGTAAGAGCTTTTGTGAAGATTTTATAGTCTGAGTCAAGTACAGTGATTGGTCTGTAGTTTGCGATGTCTGTTGCATCCTTCTTTTTGAAAATGGGGCACATGCATCCAGTGGCAAAGCCAGTCCCTTCGACCACACCATTCCGCTCAATGTCATTGAAAATGGCTGTCATGACCTTTAGTACATTGAACTTCCTCTTGTGGGGCTTGTCAGGTGCAGCCTCTTCTGACTCTTTCACTGATTTTGCATGCGCTGCATGCAAAGTCTCCCATAGTTCTGTTTGGTAGCCATCAATTCCCGCGGCCTTTCCTTTAGCAGATGTTTGAATTGAGTGAAGAACCTGATCTTGCCCCGAGTTCCTCCATCCCGGGGATATTTTCTGGGCATTTGAGGTCAGATAGGGCATCTGCGATGGCTTGGTTCTTGGTTTCTAGAGACTCCTCTGTTTCATCGTATTGTAGGTCATTATGGTAGTTTCTAGCTAGTTCTGCCATCCCATCTGAGTGGTTGCTGGTTGTATCGGGGGTGGTGTCTGTTCGTCATAGGAAATCTACTGTGTCTCGGGGCTTAGGGTCTTTGTGAACACTTACGGAGAACTTTGTTATACTGTTGAGCTCATTGCGATATCGGATCTTTGTAGCCATTCGATTTTTGGCCATCTGCACTTGATCTGCACACTGATGATCTTGTTGATCTCATGTTGCAGGTCTGCTGCTTCAGTAGCGTGTTGTTGCTGCTTCACGGACCCATCATTCAGGACTGCAAACAGTTTGGATTGGAGTTTCAGCTTGGCCTCCTCTAGGGCACCAACAGATTCCTTTGCCCTTCTGTGGCCGAAAACTCCAAGGGTGTCCTTGTACTCCTTCCATTTCACTTGAATCCCTGTCAGGCTTTTTTCAAGCTCGCCTTCAAGCTGGAGGCCTTCAATGTCTGCAAATTCCAAGAATTTTTTATATGAATGGTGGTGGGGCATACCTACCCCTCCCAATATATGGTGCCTCTGGGGTATGTAGGTCCACTGACACAAGGCTGTGGTCTGTGAGATCTCCTGTGTCCAGGATGTCTCAATGTCTATAGGACCGCATATCAGAAGATGGGACATAAATTTGGTCTAGTCTTTAGCGAGACTCGCCATTTGTGGCTGTATAGGTGTAGGCCTTCTCGTTGGGGTTGACGGCCCGCCACCCGTCCGTCATGCCTAGGAGCCTTTTGAATCTGCCCAGGGCGTACACTGCTCCTGCATCATCGGGACTGTGGGGCATTCGGTCAATGGGATCCTCAACAACATTTGTGTCCCCGAGAACCATATTGGGGACTGGCAAATTGTATTGTGTCATAAATATCTGGTACAAGTCATCCCAGAATTGTTTGTTCTTTTTCGCTGAGCCAGAGGGGGCATAGATGGCGAGTACAGTGTGTATGCAGTCATTATGCCATGGTATTGTCATCATTATTGCATGCCCGGGAATGAGTCACCATGTCTTGACTCCTACTATGTTTGTTAGTTGTTTGTTGAGGACAATTGCTATCCCTTTCTGGTTTTGCAGGTCAGGGTCAGGGTCCGTAGAGCTGAAGACTTGCATCCTTGCCTTGAGAATTGGGTGCTTATTTATTTCCTCAGTTTCCGCGTTGAGTAGGTGGGTTTCCCCGACTGCCAGAATCCCAATACAGTTGTCGAAAAGGAGTCTGTGTATGCTGTGCCATTTATGTTTGCTATCTTTTATGTGGTCGGCACCTCTGCCATTTATGTTTAGTGCTGCTATTCTGACGTGAGCAGGGGTTGTCTTTACTATCTTTGGGTTTTTCTTATGTTGGGATTTCCTTTTATTATTTAGGAAAGCTGGTGCTGATTCTTCACTTGAGGGCAGGTGCAGGGGGCCACTATATCTCAGGTGTGATGAATTATTTCCATTATGCGGTGCTTGCTTCCCACTGGTGTCTGAGCTCTCAGGAGCGGCAGATCTCGAAGGATCTGTGGACCCGGGAACATTGGGGAAGGGGCAGAGGGCAGTGGGGTGATCCACAGAGCGGCAGATGCAACAGGCCGGGCTGAAGTCCAGGCGCACTGTGCCCAGGCCGCTGTGGTAGGCATTGGCGTCCGTCATAGTGATGGGGGCATAAACTCGGTACATGGTGCGGGGGCTGTGGCCGCCGGGGGGGCGGAGGTGCATCCCGTTACGGACGTGATTGATGATCTCCACATGGGTGGTGTTCCGGGAGACATGGTCGCAGTGGGTGGCTATGAGCTGGAAAAACTGTGTATTGTTCATCGCAGCGTGGATGATGGTCTCTAGCGCCTCGGCAGGACCCTCCTCGTCGTCCTCAAAGTCCAGCCCAACGACCGTGCCCAGGTACTTGGATGGTGTAGGGTTCATGGAGTATACAAAGAAAATGAGGTCTGGAGCCGAGACAACGCGGATCCTTTGCAGGCACGCATTGAGGAAGTTGTTCAGACTGGTGATAATGAAAATGTTGGAGCCGGTGCAGCTGTGCTCGTTCTTTGGTCCGCCTGGTCCAATACGGAAATAGCGGGTGCAAAGGTTGATGAGGTCAGAGATGTAGGAGGTGAGGTGGCAGGCTTCGGCAAAGGAGTCAGTGCTGCTGCCTGCGATGGTCAGGAGGGAAGTCGGGCCCTTGGCCCTGAGGGACTTCCAGATTTTGAGCTGGTCCTCGTGGACCAAGTCGAGGAGGACATTGCGGTTGATGCCAGTGGGGACGGGCCAGCCACCCACAGGCTCAGACATGATGAAGAGTTTGGAGGGATGGTTTGCGCACACCTATTGGTGACATGAGAGTTATGCATGTATGGTCAAGATTTTCGGAGACATACCTTCAACAAGCTTTTCAGCTGTGCACGTTGCAGTTACCCTGTCCGCCACATGGTGCTCGTTATGCACGCGCTTAGGTGGGGACCCCATGCCCTGGGTCTTGTGTTTGGGTGCCATGGGCTTGGTGGTAGTGGAGGACGAAGTGGCCACTGCATAGGAGGCAGGCGCATCCCCCTCCATGGTGCGTGCCTCATCACCCGTAAGCTGCTGCCTGGAGGTCAAGGTGCCCTCAGTGGTGTTAGTTGGGGCGTTGGCAGGGAGCAAGTTAGCAGCGAGAGCATGCATGACTTTGGCCTGAAAGTGAGGGTTGTCGTTGTCTCGGGTGTGGGGTGGTGCGTCATCTTCAAGGATGGTGTACGGGTTGTTGGGGTGGCCAAGCGTGGCGGTGACTCCCTCGATGGGCGACAGGATCTCCATCGCGTTGGTAACAGCAGCGAGGTGGCTCAGGTCAGTATTAAAGAGAGACAGGCACCTTTCGCCGATGGCCGCGAGGAAGGGTGAGCCATCATCCCCTGCGGCGCGTAGTGGTTAGGGAGGGTTAAAAGGGTGCAGGGTCAGGTAAGGCATACCTGCGACTTGCTTCCCCTTCCCCTTGTCTGTGGCAGATTGCCCCTCGGTTGTGGAGTTGAGCCCAGATTCAGCCGTGGTGGGGGGCGGAGGAGCTCGGGAGGCATCGACAACCATCACCGAGAAGGGGACAGAGTGTTCCGCTGGTGGGGGAGGGCTACGAATGTGGGTGGGGGTGTCTACAGCTGGCTCAGTATTGTTGGGGGCGGTGGCGGAGGTATCGGTGGCAGCAGCGACGATGTCTTGACGTGAGGATGCTCTTCCAGGAGCGGGAGTCGGTGTGCGCAGGGTGGTGTCGGTGGGCGCATTGGACATGTCGCGAGAAGAGGTGTTCGCAGCAGCTGGGAGGCTGGCGGTGATAAGCCGTGAATTCGCCCATGCCTGAAAATTAACACTTTCTGGATTTACATTGCGAATACACGCACATCTGGGTCTATGGCGAGTCCCGAGTCAGTAGACCTGGAACTACACGCTAAAAACCAAATACGGAACCGGTTGCGGATGAGTATCCAGAAAACACATATACTGGGTACCTCCGACTAATAAGCTATCGGTTCTGGATCCGACTGTCGCACCATAGGCAGGAGGTTGCGGGTAGTCCAAATGAGCATTAGGGAATATAATATCCACTCTGTGCCAATTGTTGAGCCTACAGCAAGTTTATCTTGAACAGATTCAACATTGTTTATCCATGCTTGTAACGGGGCAATGACGTGTTCGATCACGTGATGACTCCAGAACCTTTCAACCGCAACGGGCCGGGTCCGGATAAGGTACCATACACCCATCAAATATTGATCGGCTCAATATGGCAACCGAGTTCGAACCCAATTTGGGAACTTACCTTTCAACTTGGGCTATGAAGGGGACCAAGGTGTCTAATTGAAGGCAAAAGACCCAGGGTTCCGGATTTCCAAGAATCATTCCAGGGGCACCAGTAACGGGCCCAGGAAATCCAGAATACTAGAACCGATCGGGTGCTAAGTAAAGAACTCGATCGCGTCAGGAATAAATCAGACAAATAGGTAGCCTGCTCAACCAGGACCCGCCTCGACGGTTGAACGGTCTAAAGCAATACCTGGGCTACAGACAAGTTCAAGGTGCCTATAAAGAGGCATTTTATGGCTTTCTCATATCCGACCATAATATCTCGAGGGACTAATCCAGAACCAACATTTCTAGGATCTACTTAAATCAGTCAGCAAGGTCTTGGCGATCATATTTCATATAATAAGTCACGGACGTGGATACGCCGGTAGATTATATATCAAGTTGTAAAGTTATTTTTAGATGTACAGTATATAAGGAGGACAGTCTGTAGGGAGACGGCACAGAATCCTACCCAGGCGCTGAAAGCGGAGAAGGCTGACGGTCTCTCCAGCGAGTAAAGAAGGGCGGAACCTCTGGCTTGATTCATCGAGGCTACTCCAATAAAGGACGTGCTTGTATTTTCAAGTTATCACAAATCTATCAGCTTTATTCGGGATAATATCCTTGTGTGTGTGTTTTAAGTGTGCTACGTGTGTTTCCGGATTTGTTGCGTGTTGCGTGTCAAATTGGTTCACTGCTCCTGTCTTACAAGGTTAGAGTGGGTGACCCAGAGTTGCAAAACTATAAATTGAACCTTGTCTAAGGACAAACCATTGAGCCTGCTTATAGCGCTCCGTGCTTATTAAAAAACAACTGTTCCCATGTATCTTCTATCGGTACACAAAGACCCGTACTCGGTTGTACTCTCTGGGATTATATCTGGAGTCACTTGTGGAGTTTGGTTGGTTGTTGTTTAGGTTTTGTGTTAGTTTTGGGATTTGTGAATCCTGAACAAGAGCGCACTTTCCTATTGCATTCAGTCCGTCGGATTTGCATATAGTCGTATTTCACCCATAGACCGCCGGCACACGTTTCAGCGGCTGTGGTCGTTGGTGTGTTCCTTGTGCTGCAGGTGGTTTTAGCTTTTGGTGGCATAGGGAGCAGGAAGGTAGGGGGGTAAAGGAGAGTGGAGGTTGGGGGTAGCAGAGACTTACCTCTCTGCTATTTCCCTTCATCTTTATGATTCTGTGGCCCTCTGGCATGTACCAGGTTCCGCATGCTGAAAGAACCCTTAATAGGTTAGTCGTTGATGGTCAAAAGGCTAAAGCGACTTACCTGTCACATAGTGGCTCGTTCCGGCACGCATTTCTTGATATTGAGCTGGTCCTTGGATGGGCTTCAGCTCACGAGCATCCCGTGTCACAAGGCTTCATACCAAAATAGCAAGAGGACACCTCATGCATCTCATCTTAATGTTGTTTCCGAGGGTTCTGTAGACACAGATGTAAAAGAACAAGGTAATGTGTCTAAGGAGGTATAGCTCACCGCGTCATGATGCCTTGTGCATCATCTAGAGCGGTACGTAGCATATGTACCCTCCACGAATCATCCACAAACGGAGATTTCCGCAGCTGGCCCCACGGCGTTGTATGCAGAAAGTGTTATCTTCCTCAGAAATCTGCGGATGTGTTCGCAAGCGAGAGGTGAGCCAGTTCGCCATGTGGGCCATTGGCGGTGGTGATAGGCGGTAGGGAGAGAGCTAGGCGGCAGTGGGTGGGTTTCAAGGACGTCGAGAGCGTTGGGGGTGGCGGCAGCGAGGGACCAGCTCTCACCGACACACGATGTGGCTGCAGGGGAGCACAGGTACGCAATACTTGCGCGTGTTTACACCTGAGGCCATCGCCTTCTACCCGGTCCGGATATTGGTGTTAGCATGGCCAGGTAAACGTCGCGGGGACGAGGGAGGCATTGAGTTGGACATTTTGGGGGCTAGAGACTCGGCTTAGAGGTGCCTGCACCTCAAAACCCTTCTCTGCGACTCCCCTCCTTGCCGGCAAAAAGCGGGGCTCTCATATCACACATGGTGGTATGAGTGAGATCAAGGAACCTCTCTAGGACTAGGTGGTCTGCCCTTGTAAGTTGTAGTCCGGCTTCCCACTTTGGGCCATGTCGTTACGACTTCCCTCTGCCCTAACAGGTCAAATGACTGAATGTGTCAATGTTTGGGGATCCAAACATCTCAAATCCCAACATGATGTATCAGTCCAGGTCACTCTGCCTCGAAGTCAGTCAAGACTTCGAGGTCTAAGTTCATTATAAGTGTTTCGAGGCTACACATTCCTTTACATGTTTCCAGGTGAGTGCTTACCAGCTGTGTCTTGATGGACCCCAATACACAACCTGCTACTCTTTACATTCTGTTCTCAACTAGCTGCATGTGATTCCACTGTTCTCACATCTCTCACATGCACATTACCCGGCTACAGCGACTCCCTGGATACTTGCCCCACCAGCAGGCATCTCACTGGTCTTGGTGACAGTTTTGGGTGAACAAGGTCATCCTGGCACTGTCTCTTTACTTCTTTTCCGCTGCACTCTCTTGTTCCATTGCCCACCCTGTAAGTACCATTGAGGCATTCAGACAAAATAATTCTTGAGATACTTTATCAGCTACCAAGATGGCTTCGTGCTTGTCTTATGAGCCAGCTGCTCGGCTTTGTGGAGGGTCTGATATGATTATTCTCTTTTTTTTTTTTGGCACAAAGCACTCAGATATTGGAAGATTCAGATTCAGATTCAGACCTTAACTCTTGTGGTCTGAAGGGAAAGCACAAGAGCAACAAGCCTCCTCCACCTCGAAAACACCAATCCACTGCCAAGAGCAAGGGGAAGGCAAGTGGTCACTCTGACTCAAGTGGCGGGAAAGATGTTCAGGTCACAGCTAAGAATGATAGATATCCAAACCGTGCCATCTTCATGGATGAAATTGTGCACATTGACTCCACTAAACTCCCTGATTCCTGGAATGTTTCTCCTAACCATCCCATCACATACATTGTTGAGTATACTCGTACCCCAGAACTTCTTGTGGTCGGTCCTAAACCATTCAAAATGGAGGCCACATCAAGAAAGAGATATACTTAATTTGCTTCTGCCTTAATGTAGATTTCATTCCTTCTCAGTGCCAGGATTCATTGGACAGTCTCACTGGAGCAACAGTACAAGACAAGCTTGCCAAAGTCATCATCTTAAACATTGATGAGATTGTTCCATGCCAGCAGTCAAACTTGAAATGTCTTGGCTGCTACACATGTACTCTCACCTTGGACCTTAGCAATGGTTCTAAGTCCTCAATGTCTGAATGGGAAATGGTGCCAAACCTGCACTGTTTAGGTATGTGTCAGTGACAGCCCTTAGGTCAGCTGGACCAGGTGTCGAGAGATAATCTGTCACTACTCAAATAGTGTGTGACTATGCATTGAGGATCCAAGGAGGGGAATATGGCCAGTGATACATGACTGGGTCAGCATCCAATGAACACCAGCAGCCTGTGGTGAAGAACACGAAGATATTGCAAGGGGTAATGCAAATACTTGCCAGACCCTAGTGAGAGGAATCTGCTCTGGGTCACTCAAATAAGGGCTTCAGGTTACAGGATAGGAGCATGGTTGCATCACAAGAACCGACTCAGAGGTATCCAAATAGAGGCCTCAACTGGATCCAAGAGCAAGGGGGTTCTGAGAGGGACTCAGACCAAGATGTCTCTGTTAGGGCTCTGTTTATAAGGTCGGTTTGTAAACATTGTTTCAAACACCAGTTTATAAACGCGGTTTAAAATGATTGGGGCCAAAGTACTGCATTGTGGCTGTGTCCTGGGAGGGTGAATTTGGCTCGAAGGGTCAAATGGAAGGGGACAAAAAATGGAAAATGTCATGTCCATGAAAAGTTGAAAACAGCTCATGCAGTCAGTATTGAGTCATGTAAAATGTGAGCGTGGGCTGGGCCAGAAGTGGCAGGATTATGACTCAAAATTACCCTTGCATTAACTTTTAGTGGCCGTTTTTTAGGTGGGGATAGAAATCCGGATTTTAGGCCATCTAGTACGCTGCAGAAAGGCAAAATTGGGGCGAAAATGATGCCAAAATCATGTGGAGATGCTGTTTTGGGGGCTTTTGGGGTCAGTGTTCATAAATGTGTTTACAAACACAGAATTAAAAACTGTTTATAATGGTCCTAAGAATTATAAACAGGGCCCTAGTCTCTGTGCAATGCCACCGGGGGATGTGAACTAATGTGGGACCACTTTCCAACATCCCAGCAGTGTATACCCTCCTGACCACCACTGACATACCTGTTCTATGATCAACCACTTCTAGGCAGGAATCCTAAGTGCCAGCGAGACAGACGACAGGGAATCTGAGATCTACTGTTGCCAAACAAAAGGGGGGTGAAGGCAATACCAGAACAATGAGATGCCAGGAGCATTCAGAGCTCAAGCCCAGTGAAAACACCCGCAAGCCAGATCGAGCCAGAACGAGCCAGATATAACCGCTTTTGGCTGGGCATATCTGGCTCGAAATGGTCTCAGGGCTCGATGTGGCTCAACAATTTCTTGCGACAAATAGAGCCAGGTCGAACTAGATCGAGCGACATTGAACCGCATATATTCAAATCGAACTACTGTACATGGCTGTACTACACCGCGCACTGCGCACTACCCCATCCTCCTGGTCCCCAGCCGTACGCCTACACGATTATCCGCCAGTCGTAGTGTTTGTCATTTGTCGGAATGAATAACTGAGGGGAGGGAGGGACGGTAGCGTTTGCGTCGGGTCGCATGTCGATTTGATGAAAGCATGGTGCGCGCATGCGGCTACGAGTATTCAGTGAGACGGCACTGCGAAGATTGTTAG
This sequence comes from Mycena galopus ATCC 62051, assembly GCA_014925785.1. Lineage (NCBI taxonomy): Eukaryota > Fungi > Basidiomycota > Agaricomycetes > Agaricales > Mycenaceae > Mycena > Mycena galopus. The sequence goes on from WIQG01000184.1 coordinate 75,002, forward strand.
AACTAGTTCAAGAGGTTCGAGAGTCACGGGCATATCTGTATTTCATTGATCATTGGTTGAAGTAGAAGTAAGAACAAACTCTGCAGAGAATGGTAGATGTCAGTACTCATGAGGGCAGATACAAGAAACGGACTCAACTGAACAGCGCCATGAAAGAACACTCAAATGCTCGGAGATGTCAACCAAAACCGGAAAGACACGTGCGATGGGAGGGGTGTTGGGGAAAAATCAGAATGCATCCACGAGGGAGGAATGTTGAATGTACGAGCAGCGACACAGACTACAGCGAGCATCGACGACTGCGATCTGGTGCACATCAGCAGCCAGCTGATGTGCGTCTGCATCTGGTTGTCGCATCTCGTCACAAACTCCTCAGGCTCCGAAACAGCCTTTGCAACAAGTCAGCGCACCAGTCAAACATGTCGGCAGCGAGGGTAAACGAGGAAGGGCAACACAGAGGCTTCAAACACCAACATTAGAACAGTCAAATGGAAAACAGAGTCAGCTACACACTTATATTCTTGCCACACAATATCTTTCAAATCGGACTTCGGACTGCTGAATTTTGCGTCCAAGGCGCGATGGTAAAATAAGCGATGGCAACGAACAATGAGATGAGTGATACCATCGAAACCTTCATGCTCGCCCACCCAGTGCTGAACGCGATGTCACCCTATCGAGATTTGGAAAAGGCCAGCTGCTGTGGGTAGGGTCGAGAAGATGACAGAGCACGATGGTGAATATACAGAATAGCGAACTGGAACGAGAGCAGTGGTAAGAGCGGGGAGTGGCAAGAGCGGCGGAGATGGTGGTAAGAGGCAAGAGGCAAGTGTGTCGTAAGCCGCGGGATCGTACAACTTTGAGAAATTCGACGTGCCAATGACGTTTTCAAGGCACCGACTCTACCGAATAATGTGATTTAAATATTGCTACATTTCGTGGATGGTTGGTTGAATCTGGCTTGTTTTGGCTCGACGTGGCTCGAAAGGCTCATACTGGCTCGATCTGGCTTGCAGACGTTTTCACTGGGGCTCAAGTCTGAGAACCAAATGATTGAGCCAAGGTAAGGCCTGAGAATAGAAAAGGTAGAATTTACTGTACAGGGGAGATTCTACCCAGTTTATATACTATAGCTAGGAGTCCAATCATCAGATAAACCTAGGTCCATAGGAGTCGTAAAGGAGTAATGGAAGATAGATGAACATAAAGGAGCTGACAGGTGGGGCCAGGGAAACACCTGTCACTATTGAGGAGGGCAGTTGTCTTGGCGTGGATACCAGGAGAGTGTTCTTGGATCTATGATAGCCTCTATCAGACCTGGCCAAGTCCCGGACCGACTTGTCATCTGGGGCCAAAACTGAAAGCCATCTGATGGCTTAGATGGCTTTGCGCAAACTCTCTAATGAGATGTCTGACAGCTGGGAAACTCCCTTTTTGGGCACATGTATAATACTCTGTTTTTGCTTTCTCATTGTATACAGGAGAGTTGTATCTTGGCTGCCATACAATAGAGAGCTTGCGCAAAAGCCGCACAAGCCGCATAGAGCTTTCGGCCATTGCGCAAAATTCCCTGCATTTGGCAGGTTTGTCTTTGCTTTCTGGTGAGTTAAATAAGCTCCTCCGTACCTGAAAAAGTGTGTTGTGTGCACCGAAATCTATATCAGTCAGGTGCGCGGTTGTGGGGAGGAGCTTTTCCGATCATCACGGCGGCTCCACACAAATCTCTCACACTTTTTGTGTCTTGTACACAGCAATTTAGATGCAGACAAGGTTTCTTCAATTTCCCAGTGCATGTACTTGGGCCCACCCGACTCAGTTTTTCCCTCCCCTCAGCTTTGGCTTCTGCACACAGCTTTGCGCAACACCCAAAAGCCGCATGCAGCTTGTACGGCTTTTTCCCAAGCTCTCTAATTCACACAAGGCAAATGTTGATGCATGGGCAGCACAATGTTTGGAGTTTAAAATGGCAGGGACAAAGGCAAAGACCTCTCCAAGAAGCCTAAGAGGCCTCTGAAGCCTAAACAGAAGGAGTCTGACATGGACAATGATGATAGCAGCAACAACAGCAAGGGTGATGTAGCATAAGGTCAGAAGTGTCACACTGTGTAAAGGATCACTTTGTGTGACATAAGTGATCTCTGTACAATTCCAACAATAACAAATCATGACTTGGCTGTACAGCCTCTAGACTTTAGAACAATGTTTTTCAAGAACCTATTTAACAATCCTGGCAACTTTTCAGGTAATCAATACACTTACAAGTGAAGATTTTTAACAAACAAGTTCTACTGTGTAAAGGACTCAAATACTGTAGTGCTATTCTTTCACTGGGGGCAAAGACCAGGGCATGTGGATTTCTAGTGCCTTACACACATGTGGGCTGCATGTGTGGAAGCCACTGAACAAAGATATTAATTGGCTTTGTTGCACCTTTGTTTCTGCTGGGCAGCTCAAAGGAAAACAAAGGTGCAACAAAGCCAATTGGCACCTTTGTTCAGTGGCTTCCACACATGCAGATCACATGCGTGTAAGGCACTGGGAGTCCATATGCCCTGGTCTTTGCCCCCAGTGTTTGGTATATTTCCTACAACTCTGTCTCCAATGTTTGAATCATGGCCAAACAAAAATTAGAAACTCCTACTGTTGGAGTCTGTTGTTTGGTGTGGACAATCACATGGACATCTCATTGTGTTGATACAGATCTTATTGTGGTGATACCAATCTTCTTCTTATTGTTCTCTCCTCCTATTGTTCTCCTACTTATTGTTTTATTGTTTTTACATTTCTATTGTTCCAGTACATATATATGTAGGTACTTCACAATGGATCTGGGCTTTTCTCCACCCTATCTGCAACCTATCTGAGACCCTCACCTTTTCAGCCCCTATCTGCAAGAGGTGGGCGGCCGAAAAATCCCGGATATCGACCTCTTTTCAGCCGTAGGCTCGGAGTCCGGTCCGACTGTTTTTAGATTTCTTCATGGACTTGTTCGAACTTCGGTTTTCCAACCCAGCAACCAAGTCAATTGCAAAATTTACTTGAGATACCCCCCCATTATCTTGCATTCTCAAGAGACCTGAGCCATTTCTGTATAGTACAAGGCAGCTAGATGCTCACATTCAATAATTTGGCATTTCTCACATCAGACCGGGTAAGCGAAGCTGGCTGATGCATGGTGTTTGCCGAGAAAACTTTGGCCGCGGAGTGCGGTCCGTAGGCGGTCGCTCCGATGGTCCGCTCGGCTAAGGGGGGGGGGGGGGTACAGCCACCACTTAGAATTCGGAGGTTGATATCCAGATATTTCGGTCCGCCCACCTCTTGCCTATCTGAGACCCATCTGCGCTCCTGATTCTAACACCTACAAACCAAACAATGATAAAACATGGCAGATCAATCCTAGCTGGTGCTCGGCCCCACTTCCACCAGGGGCAGCCAGCAAGGCATATGAACACCATATGCCTTAAATGCATGCTGTTTGCATGTGGAAGCAAGGCTAAAAAGCAACCTTGAACAGACTAAGGGCGGCTTTGTTGCATGCTTTGTCCTCTGGTGCAGGGAAACAAAGCATGCAACAAAGCCCCCCTTTGTGGGCTTCATTCCAGCTGCAAGCCACATGCGTTTAAGGCATCTGATTTTCACATGCCTCGTTCGTTGCCCCCAGTGTTCCAAGCCAATTTTTAGACTCACAGGCCAGTCATTGTCCACAAGGTTACAAAACAGAGTGGGAGGAGTAGGAGAGTGGAGTGACAAATTACAATGATGAAAATATATCACTTGAGATCAGAAAAAAGCAATGATACGGTAACCTTGTGGATCATGATTGTTATATCTGTGTCGGAAAGGAAAGGAAGAGAGGAGGAGAGGAGGTATGTTCCGGATGATGAATTTCCAGGCCAGAGGATGAAGCTGGGCAGAGGTTAAAGGAAGCACAGAAGTTTAACAGAGGTCAACTCTCTGGGATCCGGAACTATGGATATCAAACCACTACACCACAGGGGGTCAAGGGTAAGTGGGGTCTGTACTGCTGGCAACTTGAATAGGGAAGGATGACAACTGGAATGGCCAAAGGACTTTGCTTGTCGGCCAGATGAGTCGAATGAAGGCCGGATGGATTTCTGGATAACCAGAGCCAAAGTGAGGGTCAGAGCTGAGACCAGAAAGGATCAGAACAAGTCCGGACATCAGATGAAGGACGGAGGTCAAGTCCAGACATCGGACAAAGATAGGGTTGTCAAGACGAAGGAGCCGGAAGAGGCGGACAGAGGATGAAAATCTAGAAACAATGTTACAACATTAGAGACAGAAATGATGTTAATGATCAAACTGAAGTACATCCAAGATGATACTACGTATTTATAATATTTATGGAGCAAATCCAGATGCAGAGAGAAGTAACTAAAAGACAACAAGATAAGTCATATAACAATAAAGGAAAGCATGTGGAGCATAGTGCATAAGGACATAGGATTTGATGGTGAGTCAGATGACTGATGAAAACCATTGGATATGACACTGCATGGACTTAGTGTCGTGGGATAAGTCCGAGGAGGTTCCGTGACACTTCCGAGGCCGGAGCCGGAAGATGGAAGTCGGAAGTCGGAGGACCAGAAGTTTGGATGTGAATCCTGAGGTGGTGGGTTAGGCCAGAAGTAAGGCTGCAGACGGCCGGATGTGATTGGAAGTCGTCTTGGAGTTGCACGGACATAACAATGATGGACTGGACCCGCATGTCACCTCTATTGGTCTATTGGTGAGGTATTTTCCTCCCGCCATTTCAGAGCTCCACCTTGAAAAAGACATGCTGGAACCTTCAGAAATTCATCCAAAAGCCCCTTAGTCAAAGTTGAAACACTTTTCATCCTCTATCCATAGCTACTAACATGTTTTTCTGGGGAGCCAAAAAATGAAAGTGGCTGAATCAATAGAGAATGAAAAGTTATCTACCTTTCCTCAATATACCTTGGGGCAATACTTAACAGGGGATGAAGTGGAAATTTGTGGTTTGTGTGATTTTTCTCTAGGTCAACCTCTGAAATAGTGGGGCAAAAATCCCTCACCAAAACAGGCAACACAGGGGCCCAGCCGGTCCAGGTGGTTACCCTGAGTTGCGATGGGATCAGAGTTCTATGATGCCATCACTCACCACTGGACCGGCTGGTTCACGAGCCTAGCCAATGTTGTGTGTTTCTCAATAATCCAACCCAAGTCCCGGTTTCCCTGACTCAAGATGTTTCTTTCCCAACTTTGGCATCACTCATTTGTTGACCATTCAATTTATTCCACCAGATTCATCCTTCCGGAATTCAACAACCTTATCTGTATCTGTGTCAAGGTTTCTTGAATTTCATTGGTATTAAGTGCTCGACTAGGGGCAACAAGGTACACAAAGTGTGTAAATAAATAAATAGATTCAACATCTGAACACAATGATAAATACAGTACCACTGTTGTAAAGGGTCAATTTGTACAATGGTGCCATATGCCAAACTGCCTTACAAATCAAACGAAATACATGGCTGAAAGGAACGAGGCAGGGTGTATTCAAACAGGAACAGGCATCTCACCTTCTCCACCATCCTGGTTGAAATCTTGGGTGGTGACCTCGGAAAATTCTTCTTTGCTGATCAACTGAATTGGAGCATGTAAAATTTCTAGTTGGATTAAAGCTTTCTGATGAGTTTTCACAGTACACTCAACCCTGGAATCAATTTCAGCCACATCCTTGACCTGGGATGACCGCACAAACAGTGGTTGAGCAGCCCTCCAGAGTGTAATTGCCTCAAAAGGTTGTCCTTGCTTGTTTGCCAAATCTCCAAGCCGCAGCATGCACAGTGCTCTGTCATGATGCACATCCATGTGAGTAAATCCAGTCAAGGCTGCCTGGTAGAGATTCTGTCCAGTAGATTCATCCTTGTTGGCAATGAATACATCTCCAAGGAACAGCAGTGCCCTGTGTAGTCCCAATTTGTCTTTGCACTTCTGTGCATACCCCAAGTATATTGGTGGCCATTTGTGCTGGGACTGACTGACTGGCCAAGCCTTGATGTCAGCCAAGGCTTCCAATGCAAAGCAAGCAGATTCATTGTGTTTCCTCCAAGTCACTTTAAGGCACTCACACAATTTGTTGTATGCTGCCTCAAATTTCTTCTCTCTCAGCTCCATTTTTGCATGTACCAGGTCGCACTGGACAGGGATGTCACCTCTTGAATTCAACTTGGCACTTTCTCTGGCAGTATCTAAGCTGTGGTACACATCTTCCCTTGGACCACCAATCATCACATCAATCTGTGCAGTATAGAGTAGTGCATAGGCATAAGTAAAGTCATTCTGTGTTGCTGAGGTGGCCTCAATTTCTTGGCAGTAAATATGTTTAGCCTGTGAATATTCAGATTTTAATTGATGGATTACTCCTAGTGCCACCATAATACTATGATCAAGTGCACCTCCACACAAGCCACATATTTGAATCAGTCCCCTTGCAATACCAAGTTGAGCTGAGCCTTCCTGGTATTGTGCTAGAGCAGTGGAGCATGCAGCTACATGTCGAATTGCAGTTGCTTCAATATACAGATTTCCAGACAATTTGGATAGCTTTTGTGCAGCACTTGCATATGTTTTACCAACAGCATAATTTCCAGCACTACATTCCAAGTGAGTCATGTACAGCAAAATTTCGCATTGCTGGTTGCTGTTTTCAGACTGCTTGGCTGATGCTAGTGCCATGTGGTAAAAATTCATGGCTTGCTGTGAATCTTTGAGATCACGGAAATATATTCCTGCAGCCAAATAAACACAGGCTGGTATGGAGAAGAATGCCATGAGATGAAGCATAGCTCAAATAGTAATTGGTGCTCACAGACAAGAAGGGGATCTGTTATATGCTTGAGTTGACTTACTGCTTGGGCTATTGTGTCCTTCGACACAAGTGTCCGGCATCTTGGGGTCCGCAGAGCTTCAGCAAGATATGCTGCTTTAAGTTCCATGCCATGTAATTCAGAGACAAGAGGTGGAATATGATCCATCAGTAGTGTAGAACTGTGTCCAGTGATCCGACAGAATCCATTCAGAGACAGTGCACACAGGATTGTGTCTGCAAGTGTTTCAGCACTTGGACACAATCCTTGCTTTAAGACCTCATGCAAGTTGGCAAGATTTAAGGTTATTTCATTAGCTACAGGTTGCCGTGGCCCTCCGTTGCATTTTTTCCATAGCCTAAGAAGGGCATAGAAGTGCTCGCGAATTGCTTGGATATGGGACTGGGAAGCAGGCATGAACTGCTGAATATATTCCCGCACAGGCATCAAGAGTAGAAACTGTTTGTTCCTATCCTCATATATCAGCGAAGTGGCTTGTAAAACAGCTTTACAACTGAGAATATTTGGGATTCCAAGCTGGCTTTGGACTAGTTCAACATCAGAGAGTCCGTTGGGGAGGATTGCAAGAAGACTCAATAACTCTTTGCTGCCAGATGTGAGTTGAGGACTCGAGAGAGAAAGACTGATGGATGCATCCAAGCTTGACTGTCGATCAAAGCCAACTGAAAGGAGAGATGTTTTCTCTGTTTCCCACCTTACCAACACATTTGAGAACCCCTCATAATCAGCTAGATGGGCCATTAGGTCAACTGCAAGTGGCATATTGTCTGTGAATTCTAGAAGTTGAGTGACCTCCTCATATGTGTTTGAATTATCAGCGATATCTATGAAGGTTTGTCTGGCAGCATCATCAGAAAGTGGCTGCAGAGGCAATAGAAATGGATGGGTCCATTGAACTTTGGATGGCCTTTCAGCCCCTCGCATTGTGACCTGGTGGTCATGAGTAACACAGAATTGAAGTGTTGTGTACACACAATTATTGCGAGATGTTCCACCTCACTGAGCAGAGACAAAAATTCTTCAACTCTATTCCGAGACTGGATTGGCTCCCACACAGTTTCCAGATTATCCAAAATCAGAAGGCAAGACTGTTTCCTTGCAAAGTATTTGACAACAGATTTATTCAGATCTCTGCTGGGATCCAATCCAACATGCAGTCCGACCAGTGTGACAAGCTCCACACTAGTGGTTGCAGCTTCGGTACTGACAAAAAATGTATGTTGAAACTTAGAAGAAGTGTCTGGATGGTGGAGCACTGCTTTTGCAAGGCTTGTTTTGCCCATCCCACCGCCTCCCAAAATGGCTATTCTTGGTGATGGGACACTGAGTAATTTGAGAAGACTATCCAATTCTTGTTCACGGCCATGGAATATCTTTGGCTTTGGAGGCAACATTGAAAATGAATTTGAACTTGATAATTCATAAAGCCATGAGAAGGGTTTGGACTTCAAACCAGATGCTTTACCTATTTTTTGATCCATTGGTACTCTGATATACCTGCATCTGATTTAGAGCACCCCACAACTATACCAACGGTGCACATACTGAAGACCTTTCCAAAACTGTGGTTGGATCAGAAATTCTTTCAATCAATTCAATCAGTTCCCGGTGCATGAGGTCAGCTTTGTTTTTGAACTCCCTGATGCCATCCAAGGTCTCAGTGCCTGCTTGAAGCTATGTAGATCACTTTAGTCTAGAGCACAAACATATGAAAACAGGTAACACCTTGAGGGCCTTCATCACTTGGTTCAAGCCTTCATGACAGTCTTGCAGTAATTTGTTCACCTCACTATCATGGAACAGATGTTTGATCTTGCTCCCCTCTTGGTGTGCTTCCATAAAATTGTAGATCTTATGCAGTGTTCTTGGCGAAGATTTGTCAAAAGGTTGCTCAAAATACATATGACTTACTCAGTGGAGCTCCCAATGTTGTCCAGCATGGATGGAGGGAGAGATCCAACAATTTCAGCTTTTACATGGAGATCAATAACTGCCCAGAGAACTTGGTGTGTGTTGTCCATGAGCTGAGCACATTCATTTTTATTCCGCTTCACATTCTATGAAAGCTAAGTGCAGCCAATGGGAAGGTCCACAAGCATACCATGATTAAATTGATCAAGGCCTCAACGGTGTTTGAAATAGATTGAATAAATGGTGGCCCAAAGGCATCATTGAGCTCATTGAGAAGTGGCAGAGCCAGACTCAAACAAGCTGTAATGTTTTCAACACGCATTTCAAAAACAGTCGACTGGCGGGGCATAGTAAAGATACACATCCAAGGTAGGGTATGTGTGTCTTATATGTGCCTGCACCCAGGCTGTGTCAACTTTTTAAGGAACTAAACTGCGAAATGTTTCTGTGTTGGAATGCCGAGCCTGTCACTTGCTGTAGCAACAGCATGCTATCTCAATGCTATCTCCTTTTTTTTTTTCCTTCCACCCCCTTTGGGCGTGTGTGCGACTGCCTTCTGCTATTCTCAACTTGTCCCTCGGCGCATTATGCCGGAAATTTGCCTTGTTTAGAAGGGATCTGATGTAACGGCGTCTACACTAGAATATCTCTTGTATATGTCTCTCTTGTGTCGTTATAAGCGCCTATAATGAGAAAGATCAGTAAGACCGTGTGCGTTTTTCTAACTATCCCTGTAGGTATGAGTTACATGATTTATATGGGATACTCCATCTTCAAGTTCTCTCGGAGATACTTTTCGAACTATGCACATGGTCCTTAAAACAACAACGGATTGTGCAGTAAATATGTACTAGGTACGCGCACGGAAGGATTGCAGGGAATGGAAGCGCTGCGCGGCATCATGGAACGGAAGGGCTGCACGGAGCGCAAATGTCGCCTCCACCACACCAGCAGCGCAAACGAAAAGAGGGGTACGGTCGTGGTTGCACCACGCGATCAAATCGCAAGTCCACACGCCTGCGACCGTGAGATTCGAGGCGGAGATGGAAAGCCGAAAAAGGCTACACGGCGGCGAGAGGTGGCCCACCAGCGCGTGGCGCGTGTGTCGCCCGTTGGGCAACAGAGGAAGAACTCTCTACACCTCAACGCAGACAGACATCACAGCACACATTAGCTTCCGACCGGTAGAAGACTCATCTCGTAGGACACAACACCCAAGGAGGGACGCAAGGCCGGAGAGGCAAGACCCACACTTGAAATTTAGGCACGGCGCCCTCATAAGTCTACGCGTCTGGGCATGCAATGCCAGAACGCAACGTGTACGCTGCCCACCAAAGGGGATGTGTATGCTCCCGCCTCCTCCTTCGCACAAGAAAAAGAAAGGCGAGAAAACGCACCTATACCAGTCACGCTTGCCATCGGCAGCTGAATCTCCGCCGAAGGGACCGAGCGTGGAGAGGACTATGGTGGTGACCTTGAGTGCGTAAGTACCTGCAGACGAAGAAGCCGCTGACGACGCGCACGCATCTAGAAGGACAAGGGGAAGTTGGTGAGCTAACGAGTGGGGGAGCCAGCGAGCGAGTAGGGGAGCGAGGTGAGCATGCGTGAGGGTGTGGGCGGGTGAGTTTGGGAGAGGAGGCAGGGTGCACGGGGCGGGAGAAAATGAATACCCCACCCAAGACCATGCAAACTACCCCATACCCGAACGAGACCCATGAAGCACAAGTTCAGGCGCGCAGCCCACGCTCTCCGCAAAAACGCAGAATCCTCTCCTCTTTCTTCGCACAGAGCAAGAAGGAAAAAAAAACCGAAGGCACAAAACACGACACACACCTGTACTGATTCATATGCAGCGGGACCGAGCGCGGGGCGATGTATGTCGTGGGGACGACGTGGAGGAAGTACTGGTACGCGACGAAGGCGGTGGGATCCGTCAGTCAGTCGGGATTTATTCATCAAAGGACAAAAGTCCATCCGAGACAGTTTTCTTTCATACAAACCATGCACACGGTTGACGGCCGCATTGAGAAACTTGAGAAAAAATAGTCCTTGGTTGAAATTTGAATGGCATAGTGGATGCATTGAGGACCCATCAACTACAACGGCGGGCGGAAGAAGAATCGCTGCGACACGTCCGCACGAAGCGCAAAGCCGAGCTCTACCGCAGAAACGAACTGAAGGACAGAGAAAGGCCCAAGGAAAGACGCCGAGCGCGCGCGTCGACAACGGCGGGCGGAAGAAGAAGCGCTGCGGCCCGCCCGCAGGAAGCGCAAAGCCAAGCTCTACCGCAGAAACGAAACTGAAGGACATCAAGACCCAAGAAAAGACACCGGGCGCGCGCGTCGCGCCACGACCTTCCCCTTCCCGACTTGATCACTCGCTCCAGACGATCCAATCGCTGCGTATCTCCGACAGGTATGGGCCTTGTCTGTGCTGAGGACGGAAATTGTAAACGCAAGCAACGCCCGACCGAAGCCGCTTCGCTCGTCACGCAGCCAACCAACTCCAACTCCAACTCCGAGTGCGCCATGCAAGATTGCACTGCAAACGCCAACGCAAGGCCACACACTGACGCACCACACCACGTACCAAACACAACAGAAAGAAGTCCCCGGGTGCGGGCGCGGAGCCTGGGCATCCACGCGAATAATAAGGGGTGCATGCGGAGCATCGAGGGAGCACGCGCGAACGAGTCGGGAATTTTCCCAATTCTCGCCATGACAAAGGTATTATTGGGGATCTTCCCCAATGCCGAGCCAAGACCCAAGGCGTAGGCTCGAACCCCACAAGTCCAAGTCTAGACACATGACGTCGACGCCCAAGACGCCCAAGACACAAGGGCCAGACGCGACTCCACAAATCCAGAATACCATGCCAGCACAGAGGCGTAGGTGCGCAGAGGGTGTACGCAGTACGCTCCCCACAAATTAGCACAGGGAAAGTATAACTCCTCCATAGAAACACGAAAATTGAGGAGAAAGACGCTCACTCGACTATACTGACGATGACGGCGGCGGATATCTCAATGACACGAGCGCGCCGCTGCAGGGCTGCGAACATTTGGTTAGGGATGCGCCTAGAAGGTATCATTTAACTTGAGGTGAGATGCATATGAGATGAGGACAAGATAGTATGAAGATGAAGGGAGGAGGCAAGAGGGATGCGACGACTATGAGAGATAGCCGAATGGACTTGACACGACCGGCGTGCGACCAAAGCACGGGGAGCAAGATGAGATAAAAGCATAGCATTGGAGAATATGAAAAGAAAAGGAGTGTGGTGGATGAAGAGCCAAACACTCACCACCAAACTTGGTACCGGCAGGATTCCTGGTGAGTTCCTACCAGCGGAGACGGCCGCGATGGTGATCGTCAAAGCACCCACACAGAAGGAACTCGGAGAACTAATTGAACCAGTTGCTAAGGCGTGCTTGCCCTTTGATAGATCTTCTTCAGGCTCGAAGACAATGCCAGGCGTGCCCTGGCGGTGGTGCGAGTGCACGCACATACCTATAGTGAGTTTCACCTTTAAATTTAAAACCCTCAGTAGGAGCCTACCAGGAGGAAGAGGGAGGAAGGGAAGTCGACGGCAAGGCGCCCGAATAAGCCAACTCCAAGTGCTCAGCTCGGCTCGACTCAGACACCGACCAATTCGCCTTGCATAGATTCCGGGTCCGGATGCGAGTTCGCCCGCGGCAGCTGCGCTGGGATGGGGACTCTGGTCATCGAGACGCCAAATAATAAACTTGAAGGGTGAGGGCAAGGATGGTTCCGCGCGTAGAAGCGAAAAGGCCGACGACACCGCACCACACCTACGATACCACACATGGAAACGAAAAGAAACGAAACGGCGTCATTCCTCGTGAGATTGGTGGCGTGTAGAGGTTCCCTCGCGGGTGACCAGCCACCAAAAGATAAAAGAAAAAGGACCGAGAAGCCGAGACGACGAACCGCCCATACAACCCCGCGCATTCTGCGCCCGCCCAACTCTACGTGTTCCTCGCTCGAAGGAAGTGCGCAGACCCTCCGCTGGCACCGACGGTGTAAGCGCCTCACCCCCAAGGTAAAGTGATCAGATAAAATAGGATCTGGAGACTGGAAAAGGATGGCTATTGGATCCTGGTACCAGAGGGAAGCACCTCCCAAAGGAATTCTCGTTATCAGAGCGAAATGCCAAAAAGCGGCTTGGAAGTGGAGACAGAGATGTTTCTGGTGTGGCTGTGCAGAGCGTCACAGCTTCAGCCGCTCATCCCACCGCAAGCTCGGCCTCTCCTATCATGTTTAACAACATTCCAATGCCAATACCAGAATGTCCTGAACATAATCCGAGTCTGCGCGATTGAAACCTTTCTTTGCTTCGAGCCAACTTCGAGCGCCAGCGCAACGCAAACCCGAGGGCCGAGCTGGTCAGTTTTGGTGCAGGGGAAGCCGCTTGGAGTCTGCGGCAATGCGTTCTGGGGAGGATGCGCAGCGATTGGGAGCGTAGCTAGGCTCGTGTAGAGTGACGAATCCGAGCGCACCGTCATGCAGACCCCAAGAACTTGCCACGAAAGAACTCGCCCTTGGGATCCATCCAAGGCCGAATTGTCATCTCGTCGATTCGAATCGACCCCTGAGAATTTTGCCGGCCTTGCCTTCGTGTGTGCGCTCAAGGTTATCACAACGCCCATGGAAAACTCGGTGGCGAGCGCGAGTGCGTCGCGGACGAAGTTTATTGGTGAGTGCGGGGTTCCTTTTGTGATCTTCCCATTACCTCGTGTGAGGCAGCACTATGCTTTCATGAAGACGTCTTCACTTCCCTCACTCCAACGCATCTATCTCCTCATCTCCCCGCATCGCACTTCCCTCCCCTGCACTCTGGCGCCTGCCTTATTCCGCAGACAACGGCTAGGCCATGAGGAGCGCGCCGGGATCGCCCTGCTCGGGGCCGCTCGTTCCCACCGCCGTCACCGTTCTCTTCTGCGACGCCGTATCTGGGAGCCAGTCGGGTGCGTGTGCTTCCTTCTCCATCTACATCGACTTGAGGTACTCGCCACGCCTTCCCCCTTGTCCTCTCCTTCTCCGCATCCATTTCCTCCTTCCCTTCATTCTATCCTACCTCCGCTCATCCTACCTCTGCATCGACTTGCTCACCACCCACTGCGTCCTCTGCTTTACTTCCCTTCTTTCTTGCTCATTGACTTCTTCGTTTTCCGCAGGCTCGCGGCACAGCACTCCCGGAACGGGGTACGCCCTTTCGCCGAGCGCGCACGGTCGGCCACCCACGGACGCCGGCAGGGAGCGTGGAGAAAATGGGAGTTTGGCTGCTCGGGACGCCAGGTGAGTTGCGGATTTCCGTTTTCGCCTTCGCTTTTTTCTTCCGCGTCGCTTCACGCTGTCACGTTGTCCTTCATTCTGTACGCTTTCGTCCCGTCGTGCCCCTTGAGCCGAGTGACATGCGCTCGCATTGGGCGGAATTCTTGTGGACGCACGCTGACTTTTTTTGTCTATTGCAGTACGGAATCTTCGCGTGCCGCCGCCTCGAATTGATCAAGCTAATTGTCCGTATAAACGACGGATGCATGTCTATGGGTTTTCAGGGAGGACGTGCATAGACATACGATGTAGTGTCCTGCTTCTGCGCTTTCTGTGGGATTAAGGCAGAGAGGGGACAAGGGGAGGAAATGGCGCACAAGACGCCGAAAGAGGAAATAGTGTTTCCTTTTTCAGCCGACGTTCTTGTCTTGACAAATTCCCAACAAGCAATCAGCGATTTTTTGGTCCTACTTTTGAACCATCAAGCAAACCGATTACGCGCATGTTTCTCGCCAAAATACCACAACTTCGGACTTGCCAATGCAATGTATGATTTCCTGGCTATCCAAAGGTGCCAAGCACGAAACAAAGTTGACGATATCAATGAAAGCTCGCTGAACAACATTCTACTCCTCCTGGTTCTGTTCAACTCTCTTCCGACTACCTCAATGTGGACTTTCAATACGGGAGCCCAAGGTTGCGGTAGAGCTAGCACGGCGCAGTACTTCTGCGTCCTCCATCGGTGTCGGTTTCCTCATTTACGAACCCTTCCTCCTCGGCGCCATCCTCTCCGTCCTTCACCCGTACCCTGCTTCCTGCTTGTCCTCGCTGTGCTAAGCACACCAGCGCTCTCCCCTCGCGCGCCGATCAACAGCCGACCAAATTTACTCGCCGCAAACTTAATCTCCGCGCGCGCTTCCCTTTTGTAGCGCGCAAAAACTCGCCTTCCACATGAAGGGTCCTCGGCGCCTGCTGCGCCTGCCGCGCCGCCGCCCGAGCTGCTTGCGCGGAGAAGTTGATCGTGATACTGATTGTGTTGTAATATGCGCGCCTTGTTGGAGACGGTGTGGTGCTCGAAGCCGCTGGATTTCAGCAGTTCGCCGAGTTTGGCGCAAAATGCGGGCTTTTATGGGTCGAGCAGCGTGCTATATTGCGCTGGCGTTCCCCGGTTAGGGCACGACATTGCAACTTTGCTGAGCTTTACTCGGAACTCCTGGGGCCACCATATATCCCAGTTCCGGACACCTTACATACAACAATTACGGGACTTTCGCAAGGACATACAAGTGCATATTTGACTTCGGTCTAGCCAGCATCTGCCTCTTCGGCGATTATCACTAGCCGATTGGTTTAAACCACTGTCTCTAGATGATTTTTATCCCCATCGTTCTCAAAGGCAGCGGCGCTCGAGGCCGCTGCAGTGCCGCCGACGGAGAGCTGCATCGCCGCCCTATACTGTGACCTTTGGAACACTACTAGTACCTCTGTTATCTGGACCGGGGCTATGCGGATAAATGCGGAAGACGACGTGGATCCGGGTGCCGTCGGAGGTCCGTGTGTGGGTGCAGGAGTGGTGGGAAAAAATGTAAACACCAACTATGCAACTGCCGGCCCGCGAGTGCACAGGAGGTCTCGGAGGAATGTCAAGAATATCACAAAAAATTACACCCTGAAGGAGAGGTCCCAGGTAAAGAATGTGATTTACCTGTAAATTACATGTAATCTTTGGGTTGTAAATTATACAGGCATTTAATACCCAGCACTACAGAAAACAAGGAAAAGCGGGAGCTCAGACAGGCGAGGCACGAGCCGGCCTGATTGGGAGGCAAGGAAGCGCGTTCAGATAGACGCCCGAGCGCTTATCGCTCGTGACACATCGTCATGTGATCCATCACTTCTCTGTTGTGTACCACCGCAACAGAGAATCCTTTCGCTCTTACTCGTCCTACGCGTTCTCAACCGCTCTCTTTTTCGTGTCCCGCCCACCCATGCCTGGTAGTCCCGGTCTTCTCATCTTTCGAGGCCTGAGATCCCAGCGAGTACTGGAGCCGGCCTTTCGCGGTATCTTCCCGATTCCTGCCCGTCTCTCCGAGCGAGGACGGCTCAGCGAAGCGGCCGCTCCATCCACACACTCACCCACTAAGAATCAGCATTATCTCACATTTCTTCCCATAGCGGCCGAAGGCCGCCTGATTCTACTCATATCATCATCTCTTCTATCGGCAGAGCAGCCAATGTCACCTTGATGTACATAGCACTGTCTGACAGCGCATAAAGGCCACAAGGCGATGCCAAGATAGCTCTGATCTTGATCGGTCTCGTGGGAGGCCCCCGGTCTAGCTATGAACTCCAAGTCAAACGGCATCTGGAGAAATGACTTAGCTATCTCAACATGGAGTATAAAAGATTTTCTGAGATGGGCACTGATCTGGAATGTGTGCTGTTAATGCGGACCCACCGAGATCTAGAGCATTGAATCAGAAAATGGGCTGCATAGAAAAAATGGATTTTTTATCCCAAAACTCCCCCCGAAACATACTGAAGTGACCGGGGGTCTCCCGGTACGAGAGCCGGGTACGACACCATCTAGGGCAGTTCTAGGAACCAGGTTATATCAGAAATTGATAGACGATTTCGAATTTGACGAATTTCTGAGGACATCGACGGAAATCCTTCTTTTTTTCCCCTTTTTCTTTGAGAAGGGGAGGTTGTGTTTTGAGGCAACGATTCAGTGTGCAGAAGGTTGGGCAACTGCGATTTTTCACCAACCTTTGCTGTACAATGGTGCTCGGTCCAAATTAGACGCCGTGTCACAAGTATAATAGTCGTGGCAGGTTACGTACTGATTCGTAGTAGCCGGTTTTTTTTGTCCAGTCAAAAGGTCCTAGGATGAATAGAAGTCTCCTCGCTTGTCCTGCGTCGCGCTTACCCTCTGCTATGGCTGCTATCGCTCAAGCTTTGTCTGTTTTCTAGTTTTCTGGGAAGTACTTGCTGACATGACTTAAAGACGCCTTCATCATTACCTGTACCTCGCACCCCTAAGTGAGCGAACATGACTTTTGTTTCCGCGATGGATTGGCTCAAAGGGCGCGGTCAGCATTTTTATACTATGACCATCTATTGACGTTCGGTCTGTGGTGTATTCTTCCCACTGAGGCTCCACTAACTCCCCCGGCAGGAGACGAAGTGCGGTACATTTGGAACAAGCCAAAAACGCCTAGCGCGTACTGCTTTTTCCTGAATCGATATTTAGCGGCCTTTGGAGATGTGGCTGTAACAGTGTTCTCATACCACAAAGTCCCTGAATCAGTACGTCGTTGTATATGGCGGCGTGTCCTTTTTCTAACCATTGCGAAAGTGGTCAGATCCGTTTCACCTCATTCTGATTCTTCTCTCTAAGTCATCGTTAAAGGTGCTCAGACTATAATCTGGCTCGGCAAATCCTCCTCATTGTGAACCAAGTTACAGTCTGTCGTATGTGTCAATTGTCCCCCTCACATTTGAGCTGAACGGCGCCGATCACCAGTTCTTCTTACGTTACGAATTTATGCGTTGTATGGGAGGGATAAGCGCATCATTTCATGCATGCTTACGGTCGGGGCAGCCCTTTTGGCCGTCTCAATTGTGCGATTACTCAACTCGTACTCTGCGCACGCGATCTGACGCGGATTCTACTCCCCAGTGGGCGGCCAGCGGGGCAGGCGGCGTCCCGCAACGGGGTGAGCCTGGTTGTAACATCGCAGATCCACGGCACGTGTGCGTTGATTTTACCCGTGTACACGTTCTTCCCAAATGACCTGTTCACTTCAGAGCCATCTGTTAGTGTCCCCGCCCGCTCTTGCACAGATTCTGAAACCTTTGAAGTGATCGCCATCCCATGGGAGGCCGTGTTTGTTTACGACGTCATGATTTTCTCTCTGTTGTTCTACAAGTCGCAGCGGGACAGTGGCCTGCGGTGGGCGAAGATCCCGATAGTAAATTTGCTCATCAGAGACGGTGGGTTTGACATGATATCCTGCACCATCCTCTTCCAACTAAATAAAATATCGCACCCCAGGTTCCATTTACTTTGCGTGCGCCGCCCCTTGGCAATTCTCTCCTAGCTCTGCTAATCATACTATCGGGCGGGCAGGTTAATGGCGACCGTGAACCTCGCAAATATCCTAACATCATACGTGCGCTCTCTCTCCATTCATCGTTCCTGTTCTCGGCTGACATCACTCAGATCGCCGAGGTGCGTTCCGCCTCCCCTCGCCACACTCCGAAACCCATACTGACACGGCCCGCCGGTGCAGCCCCTCCTCGTCAGCTGTCTCTCCACCTTCGCGAGCAAGTGCGTGTTGCTCGCTCTCTCCTTCCTTGCGCCTGAGCCACCCCACTCACCTTCCGTCGGCAGTATGTCCGTTACGATGATGTCGCGTTTAATGCTCAACCTTCACGCCGTCGAGAGCACCGGCATCTTCTCCACCAGCGCGTCGTGCTCCACAGAGATCACCGAGCTTGACACGCTCCAAACGCGCGACCTTGAGCGCAGCGCAGGCCTCATTGTGCTCGATCCGTCGCAGTCGAAGACCATGACTCGGGCTCCCACGGTCATCGACCCGGAGCCATGGGGAGATCGAGTTCAGCACCACGAATTCAGCCCTCACCTTGAAAATCCGTGATGAGGCGTGGTTCCTGGTTATCGCACCAAATGGTACCCACCTCAAAATCTGGTGGGATTTTCAGGTATAACCAGGAAAATAAACTTCCTGGAACCGACCAAGATTCCAGTTGGATTTCGGCTGGCTGTGTCCCCCGGAAATTCCACCTGGTCACTATCAGGGTAGGAGCTGGAATCCGGGTCACAACTTCGGCTAGTTAACAGATGCGTGTACGATTAATGTCCACAAGAATCACGATAGTAGTAGCCATAATTTGTGAAAGATACCAGACAGAAAATGCGCAACTGTTCTGCCAGTTCTGGCCAAAATTTATCTTGTTCCCCAGTTTGGTTACGAGAGAGACTTGGTGTTTCATTGCTCGCCCTCAGGTTCAAGACAATATTCTGCTCAAAACGGCAACGCACCGCGATGAAACCAGTCCTCGAGGTTACATTTAAAACAATGGTGTGATTTGCATGAAAGGTATTGTCTTCAGTTGACGTTCCAGCCACGGCAATTTAAGCGAACTCTTGAGTATTTACGCAGAACCAAATCGGAAAAGACAATGCTCGAGTAAGCGTCCAATGGACGCGAAGAAAGGAAAATATTATATCGGGAGCCAGCACAAACACACTTTGAGAAACCTAAATACTTTTGCTCCCTACGCTGCTATTTCACACAGGCCCAAACCCCAACCAAATTCTTTAAAAACGAACCAAAATCTTCCAAGGCTCACACTGTGTCAGTAGCAAGTGGTGCTTGAAATTCAACTAAATTTTGAACGTAAACCATCCATGCAGGGATGATTGTCGAGGCAAAAGATGTCCGCTGAAATTCAACATGAAACGAAGGGAATCGAACAGAAATGGTATTTATGTCCACCATATGCATATTCTCACGGTTGAAAAGGTGTATTGAGAATACATATCAACTCACAGTCTCGACTGGATTGAAAATAGTCAGATTGAGCGCAGTCGTATTGCTAAAGAAAATTAATGGATTGAAACAAAATCAAAATGAGACGTTCAAAAGAGTCACAGTGTGCCGCAAGTCAAAAACTGTTGAATGGACCTAAATCACTAGTACCGACACGACAGGGCTCCCAAATTGGGATGTCGTGACAGTCGGTACTGAGACTACTAAATCCGGATGGAAGTAAATGGTATTTATTCCTCTGTCGATAAGTAATGTCCTCACTGAGGGCCCGAAAGCAAGAGCTCAACTAAAAGCTGAGGGCGCAATCCAACGGCGGAGCAACTCATTGCTTGTTGAACTTTCATCCTGAGCTTGGACCTGATCTCGTCTCCCTTGCTGGATGAAATCTCAAATTTCAGTAAGCACGGAACACATTGAATAAAAAAAACCTCCTTTATTTTGCAGTAATTTTGTCCTCGGTCTCGTGCAGGAAATGCGCAATGAGTTGCCTCAGTGCGTACGTAAGTAGTTTAGACGATCAAATGCTACAAGACTGTGAAATCTAGTATGCTTCCTAATCTACTGTTGTTGACTTAAATTGGCAGGCTGCTGCTTTCCACTCCAAATTCCAGCCAAATTCCTTCACAAACACAAATGAGAGGATCAAATTGTCGTATCAGTATGTAGGTATATAGTGAGGTACGAACATTCATATAAAGTGTCTGTCTACGAGAGACTAGTATGTAGGTAAAATCCAAACCAAACACTCAAGGCAATCATGCAATGCGGTTCCAAAAAAGATCCTAGATCGAACTGGTACTTGAGACACTGCATGAATACTTATGTGCGCAACTGCGGTCGTGATTCTAGCCGGCGGACAGTCTATAGAACATGTGAGAATCATGTGATTTGAGAACGGCGGCTTGATCCGAACCTACTTTTGCCTGAAGTTGGCATCAACCATGTCCCGCACATCGCTCAGCGAGGACATCCTCCTCCTCCTATGTTTCGAGTTGCATCTGGTCGATATACTCTCACTGCGGCAGGTGGCCTTAACGACACTCTTCCCTTTTGCTCGTCATTCACAGTCTAGTTTTGGTTTGAAGCATGTCGTAGTTTCTCCAGAGCGACAAAAGCCAAAGCTTTGTGGATCTGTATACTCGAGCGACTAATTCGCGAAGAATGCAACGTACTCCCAACGTATATGAAAGGATACGATCTTGTGGACTCTGGTGCTCTCGAAGCTCTAGCGTGTAGGGTGGCACGGCTTGATATCCACTTCAAGGCCGGGGTGCTGTCTCCGGTCTCCAATTCCCCAATCCATTTCTTGGCTACGTTTGGTTGCCGGATCCTGGCTGTTTGTAACCTCCTCCGACAATCACGCCAGTAAAGTTAGCTTCTGGAACTTCAAGTTGCTTTCAGTTTTCAGCGGATGTAAGGAACCACTGGCACTCGCAGAAGCATATCTTCCAGGCCAAGTGAAAACAGCGAAATCTGAAGTGCAGTATTCCGGCATTGTATTGGCGCTTGGTCTGTGCTCCCGGTGCGTGCATTCGTCTTGTTCGTGGCGTATATTTACGGTGACGCGTCAGATCTCAAGCAGTCCATATGCTTACTTTGCGGAAGCATTCGGGAGGTCATGCATTCTCTGCATTAGATCGTATCGATGGCTCTTCACATGTGTTGATGTTATGTGGCGATCTCGTTGGGTGTGCATCGCGGAATGGCACTATTGTGCCGCATATCATAAATTGGAAAACCCACGAGGTTCATATCGTCCCGGAGTTGGATGTTCCGGGCCGCAGAGTCGGTTCCCCCTTTTCTTGAGACGTTGGATGTTGACGCCAACCTTCAGAGCGTTCCCCACCTCATGACGATTCGGAAAAATCTCCTCATCATGGTCCGAACAAACACCCTCCAATTCTACACCCTTGATCCTGTTATTACTCTTCTCAAAGCAGTCGAGATACCGACAGTCTGGGAGGCCGCTGTCTGCAATCCCATCTCAACGCCCTCCCCCGACCCATCTTTGCAGATGATCTTTCTATCTGCAGTGGGGATCGAGATGTGTGTCGTCGATCTTGATGTGCTGTCCAGATTGGACGACCAGCCTATTTGCGTCCGCCGCACACTCGCGGAACGGCCCCCGAATTTATCGCGCGATGAACCTTGGTACCGACTTTGTGCCGGTGAAACGGGTCGACGAAACCTCTGGATTTCGGCTGAGAGAGACTTTAGTCCTGGCCCACATTTCATCTACATGGAGAACGATAAGCCTGGTATTATTTGGACCATCGACGACCCGGACCAGCCCGCACTGTGGGCACTACTCGTGCTTGATATTGACGAGGCACTGGGATTCACGGTCATCGGGAACTGTTTTGGGGAACTATACGACCGTGCCGGAGGTTATCCGGAGAAATGGAGTGGCCTGGGACTCGAATTTGCGGACCAGGAAAGCCTGATTTTTTCTCCTGCGCCCACTGTGAGTCTTTATCACCTGGCCATCCGGGTTTACAAACGAATTTCATCTTAGCAACCGATATCCCTTGGCTTGCCTATTGTGCCGCCTCGTGTCGCTGAGATGGACACTGGATACGACTCCTCCATGACTGCGGGTTGGGGCAGCGACGATATCGACCTGCGAAGCGTCTGGAGCAAGGACTGGGATCCTCAGCTTACTGACGATTATTACCCTTATTCAGCTCGGTGGCAAGGTATCCCAACGGACGCGGCCTGGATGTTGGAACACGCGTATGGGCTCCCTGGGTCGGTAATTCCCCAGGCACATATGGAAGAAGATTTTTTCAGCCTCTCACGCTTGTTATTGCGCGTAGGAACCCGGTACCTCGTATTCACTTCCAACACCGATCCGCACGACCAGCTGAAGTCATACCCCATTCTACCGTCAATTCCCAACAGGTTCTTCGACATTCGTGAGGCGCAACCCGAATTATACACGCGCCGGCCAGCAATAAAGGAAGGCCGCTTGTATAAAGGCATCCTTCGTCGCGAAATGAGTCCATGTGTTTTGTACGGATCAGAGCCGGGAGCTACGCGGAGGAATCGATGGATCGAGCAGGCGGAACGAGGCGGACGACCACACGAGAACCTCCTCTTTATGCCTCCAATTTCCACCCCCGCCGACATTACGCCCCCTTCATCTCCTACACCCTCTTTACCTTAATTCACGTTCTCTTGATAATCGAGCTCCCCGGGGCTTTTGATGTGGAAACGTCCGACCCAAAGTAGCATTGTTGTTTCTGTTGCAAAGGGATGTGGAAAACGAATACAAGAGATATATCACTCATTGAACTGCCCTGCTAATCAGAAGACGTGATGGTCGCAAGAAGTGTTCTAAACGGAACGCGATTTATTTTACCATTGTGATACCTCAAGCGAATCGACTGTGAAGTCCTCTGGTACAGAAAAAAATCCAAGAGGTGCTCGATCTGGCGATCATGGACTCCTCCCACGACCCCCCCAGAAAAGTCAAATTCAGCCATTTCCTATAGCTCGATGCTTCTGCACGCTTGGGATGCATAGTAAACGTCTCATAGCCCCATCCTGAAGCCATTTTGGTGCCATAACATTGTCTATCGTGCATGTGTTTTGGAAATGGAAATCTTCTTTGATGTTTTGAGCCCACAAAACATGGTCAAAAATAAAAGAAATTTTCTCAGAGGTATACTGGGCACCAGGCTGACTGTGGCAAGCTGAATGGACTGCAAGGTGCAACGCGAGTGAAGAGACATCAACTCTTGCCGTGATGCCGAAGAATCAAGTCTCGCATGATGCATCCAAGTCCAAGATCGCCAAATCGAGCACCTCTTGAAAAAATCCATAAAATACACTGTCATTTGATTTGTGCACATACAGTCCATACGCCGTCGCCGACGCATACACCTACACCTCCCCCACGCCTTTCACCTTGGCTGGCATCCTCAGCCGATCGTTCCGCCGCCAAAACTCGAGGAGGACCTCCGCGACGTGCGTGGGGTCGTCCTAAAGTCATCCAGAAGTATGAGTATGATGTACGGGAGGTGAAATGGGAGGAGAACAGCAGAATGGGAAGATAGGTAAAATTGATGATATCGGCGACGATATCAAGGCAACGGTGATGCCGCCATTGCGGTGCTCTCCACCACAGGGCACAGCGCGGCGGAGCAAAGGACGGCTAAGAGACGACCTTGACGGTTTCGCCCATCGGAAGGACACATCGACCACGGAAGATTCGAATCCCATCGACGACGCCGCCCACAACTTATGGTATGTCAGGTATTCATCCCTCGTCCTCGCTTTGGCGCATCGGGAGTAACGTCGCACACCCGACACACGCCGCGTCGGGTGTCTGGTCGAGCACTTCGCGTCGCCATTTTCACCTCTCTCTCCGCATCGCCACACATCGATAACACCACCCAGATGCAAAATGCATAGCTCCAAGACGCGGACGCGGACGCACCTCATGCAAGACATGGCCCACCCCCGGCACAACCACCATCTGAAACTTGCCTGCACGGAAGAAGAGGCGTTAGTACAGCGCGAGAAGGAAGAGAGGCGTAGAGGAAGGGGAGGGACCCGAGGTAAAGCTACTGCGTGATCCTCGTCTCTCAGTCAAGGCAAGGGAAGACGCGACGTGGTGTATCTACCGTGCCAAGGGCTTTGTGCGCCACCCGCCTCTCCAAGATCAGCAGGTGAATAGATAACCTCCGCCCGGCCCATACGTATCAGGTCTCTGTAGCCCAGAGCGCACTCGCCCCAACGAAATCCTCCCATGAAGGACAAAATGAAACTCGAGGACGAGAACACACCCTGCATCTGCCCAATCATCAGCTCCCGATCGAGCCTGTCCGTCCCCGCAAGCAGGAGCAGCCGCGCCGTGCGGGCCTGGAGGAACGCGGCGGAGAGGCCAGTGAACCAGCCTGGGGTCGTTAGTCAGTTGGCGTCATCGTCATATCAGATCGAGTGAAGGGGTAAGGTGCGGTAGGGAGTAAAGGTGGGGTGCGGTGGAAAGGGTGGGGGCGAGGGGAGAAGGAGATGAATCGAAAGGAGAAGGAAAGGGAATGGAATGGGGGCGCGGGTGGGTAGAAGCGGCAGCACCATACTCACCTGGCCAATACGCCGCCGTGGACCGTAGCGGCGTGCGCCACACATACGCGTGTGGACCCCCTGTGGACGTTGATGGAGCGCTCATAGCAGTCGGGCCAGTCGGGGCGGGGGCGGCCGGGGAAGTCGAAGAAGGCACGACGGTCCCTGGCACGGAGACGCGCGCAGAGTGCGAGGATTGTCTTGGTCTTGAAGCTGTCATGTGGATGGGTTAGTAAGGGACGAGAGTAAAGATAAGAAGAGGAGACGAAGGTAGGCAAAAAGTAGAGTAAGAAGGCAAGGGCGACAAAGAAAAGAAAAAAGGTAAGAAACAAAGGAGTAAGTAAGAGGGAGGAAGACATAAAGACAACGCATAGTGGGGTAGGAATCGCATCCAGCCGCCAAAACATCCCCCGAAGTGAAGAGAGAGTTTGCAAGGAGACGTATACGCACTGCCACTCGACCGCGGCTTCGACACTATTGAATCCGTCCGGGCGCGCGTTAAGGAGGGAGTGCATATGCGGGAGGGCGTCGATAGCGGTGCCTGTAGGGGTACATCAACATTCGGAAGATCAGCAGAGGGGGAAAGAGGGCAAAGAAAGCAATGGGAAGACGTAAAGGAAGAGGAAAGAGAAGCACCTTCGACGACATCGAGGACTGCTACGCCGCTGACCTGATAGCCTGCTTCCTGGAGGCGGGCGACAGCGCGAACAACGACAGAGCCGCCCATACTGTGGCCCACGAGCTGCGCGGTCTGTTTGAGAGAGCCAAATGAGAAGGAAAAAATAAAAGACATACGAGCAGGGGCGGCGCAGCAGCAGCGTCGGTCCACACTGCGCGGATCGTGCACACAAAGTCCTCGACGAGGACGCCAATGTCGAGGTCCTCATCTTCCTTCTCAGCAGTCGACTTGGTCTTCCCTGCAAGTATATATTATATCCTTGTAGATCTAGTGGTCGAGCCACGCAGACGCACCATGTCTCCGCGCATCCGCACTCAGCACACCCACCTGCCCGCGACTCATGCCCACGAGCTCCTTCGCCAAGCACGCGAAACTCAGCCCCGCGTACCCCGCGCCGTGGTGGCACACCAGCACCGTTCCTCCCGCCGTCTTTGGGGGCGTGTAGTAGACCCTACAGTCAAGCTGCCGCGCGGGAACCGCCACTTGGAGCGCCTCCGAAAAGTAATCAGCACCCGAGATTGGCGCAAAGTCAGGATTTGGCGGCCGCACGGTGCGAGGCTTGCTGCTCGCGTGTCGAGGTCTTGCGCAAGGATATTAAGCCAAGGACTATTCAATGTGGGTATGGCGCAAGGGTGCGCACATTGCTGGGGGACCAAGACCGCCGTACAGTGCGCCGAGACCATCGTTTGCCTCAGATTCTTCGTCCTCCAGCTCAGCTTCTTCTTCCGCACTCAGTGGTGGAAGATCCATGGGCAATTTTGCAAGACGAGCAGACATTGCGGAGCGGAGCAAGTTGGACATGGCGGTCAAGACTCAAGTGCTGATGCACCGCCACCCGGCGAGCATCAAGTACTTGCTTGCATTCCTGCATTCCTAACACTCGCGATTTCTCCGTATCCCGACGGCTCTTTTCCTGCAAGAAGGGTTGTTGCATGACCATATTTTTCAAATACGAATCGATAGGTCAATTAGCGTTCCCAGGTGGTTGCCCCCCTCGTTCTGCCTGCCCAATCCATCGATTTCTGCCCTCCCGTGTTTCGTGGGTGCGAGAGTCTATACACGAAGTACTCACCTCATCCGACACACCGCACACTGACTATTATATACGCAGAGTTTATTTCTACAATTCAACGGGAGCGAAGATACATGCTATAAGTAGTAGCAAGAAATCCTGCTGAGCCGGGGATGGATTTATGCCGCCAGTATGA
The DNA here is from genome assembly GCA_014925785.1 of Mycena galopus ATCC 62051. NCBI lineage: Eukaryota > Fungi > Basidiomycota > Agaricomycetes > Agaricales > Mycenaceae > Mycena > Mycena galopus. The sequence goes on from WIQG01000184.1 coordinate 101,615, forward strand.
GGGAAAATCTGCTGCGGACGCTACCACATTTCTGTCGGTAACCCGTGAGGAATGGACCTCGACGTGTCTTCGGCCAATCCCTGCCAGGGTGAAGACTGTATCGGCACAGGCGGAAGATAACGACGAGACCAGTAGTCTCAAGCAACGGCTGGAGACTAGGCATGACGTCGAGTGTCATTTCTCGGTGGAAGTGGATTTCAACACGTCCGAGCGTGGTTTCATCGTCGGGTCGGGAGTCCCGAATCTTCATAGTTATGAATCGTACGACGGCGGCTTCTGAGATACATAAACCCCAGTCAATGTAGAGATCCTGTAGAGCAGGGAGGATCCCTGGAGTAGCCAGAAGTTCCAATGTGCCGTCATCAGGTAGATGTTCGGAAATGCCACTCTCGATACCACGAATCGTAAGCCGCTGTATTGTGGGCGGCAAACTACGCAGAGTTTCCAAAAGGGATGACTTCGAAAATGTGACGATATCCAAACTCTGTAGATGGATTGAATTCGCAAAGAACTCGGCGAGGGTTGGGTAATCTTGTTTCAAAGAGCCGAGCAGCGTGAAATTACGCAATTCAGGAACTGAAAGATGCTTCAAGAAAACCAAGACTGTGGGGGCCACGTAGGATACGCAGTGTATGGCGAGCGTGTGGAGGAAGGGGAGTGCAATGGTGGGATGTTGCGAGACAGTTACTTCGGGGCTATCGTCCACAATCATGAGTTTGCAGCACCGGAGCCCGGGACATTTGGAAATTACACCCAATATCATTTCGCTCGTCGTCGATCCACTGGGCCCACCAATCGTCAGGCTCGTTAACTGGTTCCACACGAGGGGAAATCTTTCAGCGACAAAGATGTTCCCCGAAACAGAAAAACTTGAGATTCGAAGGCCGCGGAGCATGGAAAAAGATCCACATGCGATATTTTCAGATCCGTAATAATGAGACACATGGAATTCGACGGTTTCCAGCCATGGCATGTCGGTGTCAAGGTAGGAAATGATCTCGAATAGCGAAGGAGGAGGGGTCGTGAAATGGATATGCTGCCAACGAGCGGCAAATGGAATAAGGCCCTCCAGGAATTGATTCGAACAACTTTGCATGGAAATGGACAAAGGGAGTCCACCAGAACGTCCTAGCCATATTTTGGTGATCTCCAAACGCTGGGCCACTTTCTGGAAAAGTTTCGGTCCAGCAGTTGGACTGCCCCAGCCTTGTGGCTGAGGTTCGACGATATGTATTCTAGCCCAAAGTCGCGGCGTGGAGAGGGAAACGGTTCTCCATGCGCTACATATCCGCCCGAGGAGAACAGGTGCTTCGGTGGCGCTCATAACGCAATTCCGGTGCGTCGGCATACACGCAATGAAGATTTCTTGAAGTATATCGAGCGGTAGCCGGCGAAAGGGGGAGAGGAGAGCCCTGTGGGCCTCGACGTAGGTTCCTAGGCTGTCGCGCTCCTCGACGAGTTTGTCGATAGCTTTCTGAAGATCCGCGATTTCATCGTCCAAAGTTTTTAATCGAAGAGTGGGCTGAACCAAGAGGGATCGGATTTGAACGACCTCGTCATCGGTGGGGCAGTAATTGGTTCCCAGTGACAGTGCGAATGGGGAGGACATGGGAGCATGAACTGCGAGCGGGCGAGCTTTCCTAAAGCGGATCGGAAGCTGTCACCGTGACGCCCGGGCCGTTTCTTTTCTTGCCATGTCCTTTTGCCCAGGCCTGCTAGGAACCAATTACTGCCCCACGGACTGTACGCCGCTTACCGTTCGGCATAATCCAAGAAATATTCATCGCGTGTCTTCCGACGCACCGGAATCGCGCTATGAGTACCGGACGCATATGCAGCGCGTGGAGGTCCATCTCGCTCTCCAAACCCCAACAAGTTTGGGCTAGCCTCCATGTTGTTGAGCCAGAAGCACCTCCAGCCTTTCCTTTTGGATTTGTAGATGCCGGTGCACAGCAGAAACCTGTGGAGATCGAGCAGAAAGTGGCACAGCACTTGGAGATCACCAAGATGTGGTTGGACCGTTCGCCAATGCCTTTCGTCCATCTCACTGTAAAGTGGCTCCCAGGAGGGTACCGCATCAACGCCACACCCGACTACCGTCCCATTCCTTCAGGCTCTCGTTTCTTTGGCGGCCCGTTGGCAGCATGTCCAGTTCAAGCCTGAGATCCCTGCTCCCGTACTACTCGAGCTCGTGTCGTGCCTGGACACGGATATGCCATTGCTTGAGACCGTCGCATTTCAATACTACCATACTCATCACCACGATGTTCACAGCATTGCTTCTGGATTTTTTAAAATGCTCCGTGGCCGTTGAATCTCGAGCTTTTCCATTCCGGGAGTCATCTTTGTCCCGGAAAGATTTCCCCTCCCATGGAATCAGTTAACAACCCTGGCGATCGGCGTACCAGGCTCGCAGGCACTCACGAGCGAACTGCTATTATCGATGATCTCGAGGGAGCTTCGATGCTGCAAGTTGGTGGTGTGTGATACCGCCCCTAAAGTAGATATATTGCCACGTCCCGCCGTCGAACTATCCTTCCTCCACACGCTCGCCTTACGATGCGTCGAAAATGTTACTCATGTAGCCTCGGTGTTATTCAAGCATCTTTCACTACCCAAATTGCGCGACTTCTCACTACTCGGCGACTTGCACCGGGATTCCCCACCACTCGTTGATTTCTTTGCCAGTTCAAGTCGCCTGCCTGGAAGTCTGTCCTGCTCTGCAGGATATCTTCATCGCCCGGGTTTCAGGTATCTCAGATGCGGCTGCCTTGCGCTTTATAACCGCGCGGATGCTAGCACACGGGACCACGCTTAGACGTGTGTTAAAATCGACTTTGGCAGAGAAATGACCCTGACATCATGTCTAGTCTCCAGCTGTTCCTTGAGAAAGGCCTTGCGGTCTCCCTCATTTATATTCCGTCGCCGCTATACTTGTCCTGAACGGGATTGCATGATACACCAACAAGAAACTATTGGTAGCATCCCCTGCGATTTTAGTTTCGATACAAGTCATGAATTCACACTGCGCCACATCTATGACCTCACCACGATTTCACAAATCTACATTTCAAACATTTTGGACTACGGAGCCAAATATTTTTCGGTATAAACTGTGCTACTAAAACCCAAAAAAAACACGAATTACCCTAACAGACTAGTATATGTAGACCCGATAATATAGCCCCCAACTCGACTTCATAGCTTGTGCTTCTTAGTTAATCTCAAGGCGATGACTGCGCTGTCGAACCTAAACCTTTTACCATCTCGCTCCCCAGAGTCACGGTCATGGTCGCATAATCCAGAACGACGCCGCTTCCGTCTGTTTCTTTCTTGAGTCCACAATGGAAATTATCGGTCAGCGCACTCACACGGAGCGAACTATCGTCTGGATAATATCGTGTGTTCCGGGTCGATTGCCTGGGATATGGGACCAGCACTTGGTAATCATCTGACTGCACCAGTCTGGTACCACTGGGGGACACTCGGGACGATCTCCCTTGACAACCTTGAGCAAAACTGCTCCTTCGGAAGGCATTTCGGCGAAAGGAGGCTTTCCTGTATACAGCTGCAGAAACATTAGACGGAGGACGGAGATGTTTTAATGAATATAAAAACCTCGAGACACACGCAAGCGAACGAATAAACATCGCTGGCAAAGGTTCGCTGAAATACTTCCAGTCCACATGACGATGGGTCCAAAAGCTCGGGTGCCATCCAGCGAGTGGAACCTCCACGATTTGTTGGCGCCAGAGGTCCATCAGCAAAGACGGCCAGACCAAAGTCTGCGAGACGTATATGTCCTTGGTCGTCGAGGAGAATGTTTGCCTTGAAAGAAAAGAGGATCATTAGAAAGGTCAAGCACACAAAGTTGAAGGTCTAAATAAACAGATACCCCGCGGAGATCCCCGTGAACCACGTGTTGAGAATGAAGATATTGCAACCCAACTGCAATTTCGTGCATCTGAAGCGACGTCAATAACATCGTTACTGTATCAAATTTCGGAACACACCAGAACAGGGATACGGTCGGCCTCTGGTCTACCCTTCAAGGTTACGACAGGACCTCGATCCATCCAGGGCGATACCATGCAAAGGAAACCTGGGAAACTCTCCGAATCTACGCCGAGGAATGGGAGAACACGTTCGTGATCAAGATTCTTCCAAATAAGAGCCTCTCTGTAAAATTTCTGAATCTCGTAAGATTAGGTGTACTGACATACTGAGGGAAAAACATACCCGACGGATTTGAATGTTTTCGTCACCGTCTGTTTGAAAAACACGCAATCGTTTGAGGGCGACCCAATTTCCCTGAAAATGCTCTTTGTATACGTCCGCGAAGGCTCCGCCAGATACAGGATCTGTCCTGGTGTTTCTGAGCCCATGGATGGTTAAGGAAGAGGGCAGAAGATCAGAGGCTTCGGAGAGTGCAACAATAAACCGACAAGCGTCCGACAGTGCGCACACTCGATCGACATTGCGCAGAAGCCCAAGTCGCACGACATTATTCAAAAAGATCCTTCGAGGCCCACGCATACGTGGACAACCTCCGTGAATAATGTGGACGAAATCGGTATGGGTTGAAACAGCCTAGAGAAAATCGGTTAGAAACTGCATGAGGTATCAGACGTATGAATGACATTTTGACAGAGATCCAGAATGAATTGAGCTTTCTTGCCCTGAAGCTTCATGAGCTCGTCTAGGTCCGCCTTCGACGCCAGCATCTCATGAAATACGAGGATTATCATCAAATTATCTTCCCAGATGGCTTCCGTGAAATCCTTTAGGTCCGTCGCTTGAAGCTCGGCCGCAATCTACAACAAAAAAGCTGCATTATTGAAATAATCCGTGAGGGTCTTACGCCCTCTCACCTGCGATAGGCGTTCGTATTGACCAAGACTTCCCTCCAGGAAAGCGGCGAGACTTGAATGAGAGCACACTCGACACGACGCTAATTGATTGCTCAATTTCGATACCATTGCTGGCAGCATTTTCTTGCGCGCGTGAACAATCAAGGCGTGCGTTGCATTCTAGAAAGAGCTTGATCGGGACCACATATCGGACCAGGGACTCAACATACCTCATAAGCCTGCAATGAATATTGATAAGTCGCGCAAGAACCAAAAAAAATATGACCAACGTACGTGAAGTTTGCCGTGACGGATCTGATACCGAATGGGCCAGAAGTGCTCCTCAAGCTTGGGGCCACAGGTCATTTCCACCATATGTTGGTCCACTTGCTCTTGGGACAGGGTATATCGAAGCTCGGTTGTCTTATCGGCGGCGGTTTGTGAGCACGAATTCTCCTCAATGGCCTGGGGAAATTATGGGTCAGATCTCGGTCATAGCGACTATTGAGACAAACACAATCTGCAATGGGTTCAAAACATTGGTCGGTGCAGTGTTCCAAAGCTTTCGGAAACAGTAAGCGAGGTAGAATGTATGTAGAGACAATTCGCTAACCGATTGGCTCGGACCAAGACAATTCCTCGGGCCATGCGTGGTCCGGATTACTTGGTTGAGACAATTTACGCTCCGAACTACTGGGGAGAAACAAGTTCGCCCAGTGAGGTGGATCACTTCCTTGCGGGCTCCCAGCCCCTCGATCTCGGAACAGAAAGGACGATGATATTCGTAGCGGTGTCGCCAAAAATTCTGAATTTGCGACGGCGTAGGGTGATGTGGTATTAGAAAAATATTCGGTTGATGCGGAGTGAGAGGATAGACTGAGCGGTGACCATGACTGATGGTGTTCGTCCAGCATTCGTTGGAGGGCCCACGGTGCCTCAGGCACAGGGGATGCCTCTTGAGTCGAAGCCATATTCTCCAGGTGTGAGCTGTAAGCGAGTGAGGTGTAGTCAAGGCCTGTCAAGGCACAGCCTACAGGTACATACTACAGATCCCGAACTTGACCAAGTTAGCCTATTTCCGATCACACTCGGGGTCTGGGCGCTCCGACAGACATGGAACTTATGTGCTCTGTGTTAAGTATAAGTATCACAGTAGTGAAGGCAAGAGTGATAAATCACCGTGCCATTTCCGGTGAAGCCAATCAAACCACTTCTCTCTCTCGGTGCCACCGCCTGTCGAGAAATTTAGTGGGCTATATTGAGGTTCGTCCTTCGCGATTTGAAGGAATGTATTGTTTGTCGTTCCTCACGCTCTTCTTTGGTGCAACCAATAGGATCGCCCTCCTTCAATTAAAGTTGAGTCGTGTGGCGAATCTAGGCCCAAGAACATACTTAAAGCCCACTTGAAGCGCCCAGTTGACGCTCAAATTGCCGCGAATGCGCTTCTTTGTCCGGATTGAGCCGTCTGCCTTGTCAAAACCTACCTAGACATGAGAGATGACCCCTTTATCTTGCTTCTATCTGCTGCGTGTTTCCCAAGTATTCCCGACGGCAGGTGTCTAATTCACTGTACACAGATGTCAACGCAAGGACATAAAGAGCAGGGAGTTGAATTCAGAGAATTTTCCGCCATGGAAGCGACAGTTGGGAACCAGCTAAGACATTGACCTCCGCTGCTTATGTGGACATGCATATAGGCCGCTCTTGTGGTAAGTATTGGCGTGCGTGCCAGTGTGAGCATACACTCAAGGCATTCAACTCGGCGGTCCTTCCCCAGGAGGATTTGAACCGAGTCGGCGCATCTTGACGAGCCGGCCACAAATGCGCTTCTAATGACCTGTAGCTATTCGCATGTCATCGCGCCTAAATATTCAGTGAGTTAGTGAATCTCAGGGCCCGGCCTGGCCTGTAAGCCCCGGCCTGGGCCTGGCCTGAGCGGGCTTGGGCTTGGGATTCCTCAGGCCCAAGCCCAGGCCCGGCTACAGGGCCTCAAGCCCCGGGCCTTGGGCTCAGGCCCGGGCCTCCTGTACATTTTAGTGTCCAACGATAGCCTGTCTGGGTTGTGGTTATATTAAAGACAGAAATAAACGAAAATCGAACTACATGTCGACGTTACAAGAAAAATCATAATTATCGGGATCATCATCGACGAAAATATCCCAGCTTCTGCCTTGCTCATCATCGTCTCCCGCGTCGGCCTCTGTCCGAAGATCAGATCCCGAGAGATTTTCGTCCACCAGAGCCTCCGGTACGCGGAAGAGCAAATCACGACGAATGAGGCATTTGAGGACTTGCAGGGCTTCTACAATGTCGCCCTTCAAACGATTACGACGCTTACTTATGGTGATTCCAGCGGACGAGAACGCCCGTTCTGATGACACAGAAGATGCCATTATCCCGAGGTAGTCGCGTGCAAGAGATCCCCACACGGGATAGCGATGATAATTGCACTGTGAACTATGTGAGATTGAGAAATTACACGTGCAGCCACCGCTTACCCCCCACCACTCGATCGTGGACATTCCTTCTGGGACAGATTTACGGGCCGCGAGATAGCCCTGATATTCGTCAAGCCACGGTCGCAAAGGGTCAATGTGGGAGGCTGAGAGATCGGACATTTGAATGTCATCGTCCAACGGAGTAACGGCGCGCCGCTTCTTGGAATCGTCACGGTTGGATTTCTTGGTTACAACGGTAGTCTTGCTGCTGGTTGCATGGATCTGGAGGTATCGTTCCTTGAACTAGTCCAGATTTAATCAGAATATGAGAAGAAGACAAAAGATCAATGGGAAAGCTCACGGTCTCCTCCATGTTCTTGTTGGCTTCAGTCTGAAGCGCTTGTGGCCAATGCTTCTCAAAATAAGACAGCTTCTCTCGAGGATCAAGAACTAGAAGAGGCTTGTATCAGATCGCAGGGTAGGCATCGAGCTTCGGGCGAACAATTTCTGCCTTGACTTCACCCCATTCGATGCCTCGCAAATATTTAACGACGAGTGGCAGTCCACAGGTGCCGCGCAAAATATTTGGGAGCCGACCGTTAACGTCGCGAAGATCCTCACCAAAGAGGAGATCCATGCGGCGATTGAACGTGGTGGAGGTGTCATTGTTCTCGCCCTGGAGTTTCAGAACGTGGGCAATACGGCTCTGTTTGTCCGTCGTCGCAGCGATCGTGTGCGGAAGTGCGCGTGTCAGGGTTTCAATCCGGGCCACGAGTTTCTCCATGGCAGCCACTGAGAATAGAAGAGCTGTCAGAGCCTGAGAAGACAGGAGAAGACGCGAAGACACAATCGAGGACGCGTCAAAGTATGTAACGTATTACGTACCATCGCGTTCACCATTCGTAGGATCTCTCAACGCAGCTCCTGGTTTACGCTGACGCGAAGTTGTGACAATAAGAGCGGGGTCTGGATTGTCGTGCGCCATGGTCGAGATGGGAGAAAGGAAGCTTGACGCGTCCGGTCACATTCCTCGTCACATTTTATGGAAAAGAGGTGCCGAGACTCGGCACGGGGGGTCGTCTGTTGTCACTCGGGTATATACCACACGCAGAAACACGTAGAAACCTGTAGAACATCGAGTTAATTCACATGGAAAGGCTCAATGAGCTCTGAACCAAATACAACCAGTGATTGATGTGCCGGCTAAAGTCGGACCGAAGCCCGGGCTTGGCGGGCCTGGCAGGCTTCAACTTGGTGAAGCCCAGGCCCTAGGCCCGCTCAGGCCCGGCGCCGGGCCTGGCCTGGCCTCGTAAGCCCAGGGCCTGGCCTCGCGGGCCTAGGGCTTGAGGCCGGGCCCTGAGATTCACTACAGTGAGTCAAGATAAGCTACTAGGCCGAACTGGTATACCGACAAGGGCCGTCGCAGAAGCTGAGGACGACGTCAAATTGGTGGTTCGTGGAATTTCGAATCATCTGGTGGGCCATGTATCTTGCGTGTATCAACAAATTTTTCTTGAATTTTTCGAGTGCCCGGGCCGATGCGGACATCGATTTGTGCGGCCACTAAGGGTCGATTTGAGAACGACTCGAGCCAGCGATAATCACTGAGGCAGATGCGCACTAAGACAAACTTGCATGGCGTTAACCAAGTAAGTTACTTACTAGTAAAAAAAACAGGGCTTAAGCCGCGACGAGGACCCCGGCCCGGGAGTCCGAGCCTAGTCCCAATTCGGGAGCTTTTGCTCCTTGCCTTCTGCGTCCATGTCCTCCCGGTTCGCATCCAGACTAAGAACAAATTACTGCCCCACAGACGAGGAGGTGCTCGAAATTAGGTCCCTGCTCATTGAGCCCACCCTCCGATTGAGACGTTTCGACGATGAAATTGCGGATCTCCAAAAGACTCTTGAAAAACTCGTCAAGGAGCGCGACGGCCTGTGAGCCTATGTGGAGGCTCACAATGCCCTTATTACCCCCGCCCGCTGATTACCGCCCGACCTAATTCAAGAATATTCATCGCGTGTCTTCCGACGCACCGGAATTGCGCTATGAGTACCACCGAAGCACCTGTCCTCCTCGGACGTATATGCGTGGAGAGCCATCTCGCTCTCGACACCCCAACTTTGGGGCCGTCTCCATGTCGTCGAACCCGAGCCACCTATCGGCATCCGGATCCCACCTCATGCTCATGCCCAGAAACTTGCTGAATCAACCGGAGCGCCTGGAAATCACCAAAACGTGGTTAGGACGTTCTGGGCGATTTCCCTTGTCTATCTCTCTGCAGAGTGCCTCGGAAGAGAGCACTGCCACATTCATCTCCACCTACCCTCGATTTCGTCTAAGCTCTCGTTCCATTTGCGGCTCGTTGGCAGCATGTCCGATCATGTCGTACCTCGACACCGACATGCCATTTCTAGAAACCGTCGCATTTCATCATCATCCTCCACGTTACCAGCCTCGACGCGATCCTTACAAGATCAAATGCTGGTCTTTTACCATGCTCCGTGGGCCTCGAATCTCGAACTTTCCATCCCGGGACGATTGTCTCTCCTATGGGATCAGCTGACGACCCTGTCGATCGGTGGGCCTATCTGGACTGGCCTGCAGGAATTGACGAGCGACTTGCTACTACGTGTACTTTCGAAATGTCTCGCGCTCCAGTCCTGCAAACTACTGGTCAGAGATGACCCGAAATCCCCATCTCACACCATCCCATCGTTGAACTCCCATTCCTCCACACCCTTGACTTGAACTGTGTCCCATATGCCAGTCCCGTCGTCTCGGTTCTATTAAACCGTCTCTTGTTGCCCGAACTGCGCAATTTTTCGTTGTTCGGTTTTGCGCAACGGGATTCCCCTACCCTCGCCCACTTCTTTGCGCGTTCGATTTGCCTGGAGAGTTTCGAAATCAATGACAACATATTTTCGAAAACCTCCTTTCTCGATACTCTCCGCAGTTTACCGCCCACCGTCAAGTGTCTCAAGATTCGCGACGTGGACGAGATATATCGACAGCGGGAATCCCCTTTTGACCAGGACGCATTGAAAGTTTTGGCTGCTCCTGGGATCTGTCCCGCGCTGCAAGATCTCTTCGTAGACCGCGCTGCAAGCATCTCTGACACCACCGTCTTATGGTTCGGATGCAATCAGCGATTGGACGCGTTACTATCCAATTCCCCAGAGAAATGACCCCCGATATCATGCCCAGTCTCCAACCGTTTCTTGACACCGGTCTGGTCAACTCTCTTAACTATTTTCCGCGTTCGTCTTGGGGGTTCTCGCCGTGGAAGGGATTGGAGAATTGAGTCCTGATATGGTGTTTAGTATTTTTCGGTAGAACAGGGCGTCGGTTTCAATCTCACTGTGAAGTTAACTCGACTCTGACCATATGACCAGATGTACTTGATCCTTTCTACGCCGCCTGAAAAGGAAACTCTATTTCCTTTTCCCCCTCTTCCCCCCTGTCTGCAGAAACTAAGTTGGAGCGTAAGTTGATGAGATTCGACGCAAACTCGAGACGATTAGGTTTTCACCGAGGGATTCAAGAGACATGGGCAGTGGGCGAACTTCCTGCGCATTCTTCGTCGCGATTTGAAAGTATGTTCTTGCTCTCTATTCTATTAAGTACTTCGGGTCCCCGTTTGCCCGAAACCGCAACCCAATTACTGTGGTCGAGGATGTGTTCAGAATTTGGTCCTTCCTCGTCAACACTACTCTTCAATTGAACGATGAAAGTCCGGACTTCACCCAAGCCTATCGAGAAGCTCGTCGACGTACGCGACGGCTTAAGGACTTACGTGAAAGCCAACAACGTTAACGCCGTATTCGCCCGCCAGTTATCCACGTACATTATTCAGTTTCGAACCTAACCCTTTTGACAACTGGCTCCCCCGATTCATCGCCGCACAAATCAGGACGACGCCGCTTCCGCCTGTTTCCTTCTTGAGTTAACAAATAAAGTCAGCGATTGGGAGACTCACACAGACTGGACTATCCACTCGATGATCTTCTCTGTTCCGGGTCGATTGACAGGGAAATGGGGCCAGCACCTGGTAATAATCGCGCTGCACCAGGGTGGCACCATTGGATAACATTCGGGGCGATCTCCGTTGAGAACCTTGAGCAAAACTGCTCCCTCGGAATTTATTTCGGGGAAGGGGGGCTTTCCTGTATACAGCTACCAAAACGTCAGACACAGAAGGACGTGGACGTCGGAAGTTGAGACCTCCAGACACACGCAAGCAAACGAATAAACATCGCTGGCGAAAGTTCTTTGAAACACTTCCAACCCGCATGACGCTGGATTCAGAAGCTCGGGGGCCATCCACCTAGTAGAACCTCCACGATTTGTTGGCGCCAGAGGTCCATCAGCGAAGACGGCCAAACCAAAATCTGTGAGACGTATATGGCCTTGGTCATCGAGGAGAATATTTGCCTTGGAAGCGTCAGACAGCTCGTGCATGCAGTGAAATAGGCATATACCCCGCGGAGATCTCCATGAACCACATTTTGAGAATGAAGATATTGTAGCCCAACTGCAATTTCGTGGATCTAACGCGATGTCGATGACGTGCGTTGAGCATGATTTTCGTACGCACCAGAATAGGGATAAGGTCCGTGTCTGGTCCACCCTTGGCGGTTACGACAGGGCCTCTGTTCATCCAGGGCGATACCATGCAAAAGTTCCCCGGAAAACTCTCCGAATCTACGCCGAGGAATGGAAGAATATAGCCATGATCAAGATTTTTCCAAATAAAAGCCTCCTTGAAGAATTTCTGAATCATGTAAGATCATCCGCGCCTATTCAGAAAATGACATACTCGACGCGGTCGACGTTGCGCAAAAGGCCCAGGCGTACAACTTTGTCCAAAAAGGTTTCCGAGGACCACGCAGACGTGGAGAACCTCCGTGGATAATGTGAACGAAATCGGAATGGGTTACGATGGCCTGCAGAAGATTGATTAAAATCCACCCATAGGTGACGATACGCACATTTTGCGTTAGATCCAGGATAAATTGGGCTGTCTTCCCCTGAAGCTTCATGAGATCGTCTAGGTCCGCCTTTGACGCCAGCATCTCATGAAATACGAGCATTATCATCAGGTTATCTTCCCAGACGGCTTCCTGGAAATCTTTCAGGCCTGTCGCACGAAGCTCAGTCGCAATCTGCAAAAAGGCCCTATGATTCGAATAGTCCGTGGGTCTTTCGCACACTCACCTGCGATAGGCATTCATGTTGCCACAGACTTTCTTCTAAGAAGGAGGCGAGACTAGGATGAGAGCAAACTCGACATGACGCCAGTTGGCTGGTCAATTTCGACAGCATTACTGTCTGGAATTCTTTGCGCGCGTGAATGATCAAGGCGCGAATTGCGTTCTGGGGAGTGTTCTCAATCATCGTGGTTCAATGGGGATTCAACATACCTCATAAGCCTGAAAAGAAGAATTAATATCACGCTTATGAACCCAAAAATAAACCCAGCGCACGTGGAGTTTACCGTGACGAATCTGATAACGAATGGGCCAGAAGTGTTCCTCTAGCGTCGGGCCACAGGTCATCTCCGCCATATCCCGGTCCACTTCCTCTTGGGTCAGGGTATATCGAAGCTCGACTGGTGTATCGGCGGCCGTGTGTGAGCATGAACCCTCTTCAATGACCTGGGGCTAGGGAAATTATGAGCCAGCTCCGTGACCATAGCCACTATTCAGACGAACGCAATCTACAGTAGATTTAGAGCACTGGCTGGTGGAGTGTTCCAAAGCTTTCGGAAATGTCAGCAATAATGCAGAATGTACTAGTAGAAACGACTTGCTAACCTATTGGGTCGGACCAAGCCAATAGCTCTATCTCTGGTTGCAGCATCCACCCTGTTGAATATCCGACTGACGCAAATGCATCACTAAAACTGGGTCCAGGATTTGCATCACCGAACTGAGACCCAGCAATTGAAAAATACTCGGTGGAACCGGAGGAAGACTCCAAGGCCCACCTGTACGCCATCGGGGACCTGGACAGACGACCTGGGATGTAATAGCTTTCACAAGCCACAGCACAGGACAGCCTCCAAATTATTGTAACAGCCTCCGAATCGGAGATCGCACAGTAACGCGCTGACGGCATAGGACAGCCTCAAAATCCTTCCCAAATTATTATAATAGCTTGTGACAGCAGCATACTGATACGGTCAGGTGAGAAACGCAGAGACAGAAAGGAAATCTACGAGGTTACGAGTGGCAAGTCAGTGCAAGAAAGTAAAAGAAATCCTAAAGCTCACCAGAGAGTGGTGGGCCGCTTCGGTCAAAGGAGTGGAATGCCAGTGGCTGGCCATATTAATGAAGCCGCAGCACGACTTGACAGAGAAGTGATGTAGGGAGTTTGTGTGGAGTGGCACAGTCGGCGGAATAGTGGCCGCCATGGAGCCGGACACGAAGATGCGGCGGGCGACACGCTGAGTCAGAGACTGAGAACGGTGACCTCAGACACCTCGGAAAGCTGTTTTCTGTATCCTCCAAACCAGTGCCTGAGACCGCTCTATCGTCGGTAAGACCATCAATGCAACGTAGTTGAGGCGGAATACGAGTAATGAGGGGTCGCGCTGCCTTGAGATTTCCATATTAGAGTGGGGCAGATCGCAGTCAAAGAGCGCGGCGCTTTGTGCGCGTCGAGGAGAGGAGCAAGACAGAAACGACTGAGAGTTGCCGGTATCCAGATTCCAGGAGAAGTCTTCGTAAACGGCTGAAACGAAATTTACTATCTCGACGTCTTGGCAGAACAAATCGATGGCTTGTAACTCCAAGCACCGTTGCTTGCGTCCTGATTCCGCCACCAATTCTCAGTTGATACATAGGACAGGTGGACAGTAATAGACCTCTGAAGGGATCGGATCGTCGTGGGTAGTAGAAGGTTCCAGAATAAATTACCAGCGCCCTTGAACCATTCATTATCGATGCCATAGACTTTTGAGCGATGAGACGTAGTTGTAAAGGGAGAAATTTCGGCGGCTCGGAAACTCGGCCCGCTGCCGTATCAGCACAAATACGACACACGCTTCGCCGGCGGTTCGGCGTACCAGACTTTTAACCGCAAAACGGCATGTACTTTCTTCCTGCCAATGCAATACTCGCCTGGGACGCACGAGCTTTGACGATACACAAGCGGTTCCCCAGAATGGGTTCAAAGTCAAGAAATGAGTCCAAGTAGAGCACGGCCAGCGGAAGAAAAAGAGCGAAGATCTACAGTGGCTTTAAAATTTGAAGTTGTAGTTGGACGGGTAGCCTGAGGCGGAGACAAACTTGAAGAGATCGGAGCTGGCAGCAAGACTTGAACTTCATCGAAAATTGAAATACTCCCCCTCCGAGTTTCCACGTCAGGCTGAACTCCAAGTTAGAAGGGTAGCATGCAAAAAAAAAAAAATCAGGTACTCGGCTCAACCTCGGATTCACCGACGCAATATTTTCAAAGAGGTTGTGTAAGAGCCAGAATCAGTAAGTGCCCAGCAGAAGAGTGAAATGGCGGAAACCGAGAGTGTCTTCAAAGGGTCTTGGTCTTGGAGCTGTAGTCTGCTGTAGTCAATTTCGGACAGAGGACTCGGAGACGACTCAGGACCAGAAGTAATTATATAAGACTTGATTTAACAGTGAAATGTTGGCCTTTGTTTCAGGGGAACGCCGAGCCGGAGACTTTAGCATGCAAAAGTCAGGTACTCGGCTTAACTTGGACGAGTCCAGCAGCGCGATATTTTCAACCGATATCGTGGTGAGATTGAAGGAGGAATGTCACATCGTGACCGTGACATCACATCTCTTTACCGTCTTCCACCACATAAAGTACTTGGGATTTCTACTTACAGCTGTGTGCAGGGAATCTCGGAAATCCTGCTCTACTCTTTGGCGTGAAATCCAGCTGGATTATCGTACACGGCTCTGGAACGTGTTCAGCGCACGGCTCCCTCCTACTCAGTCTATTCAGCGCAATGCAAAACACCGACCAGCCCTCACTTCATCGGGTCCCCGAGCTTTGGTTCGAGGAGGACAATCTGATTCTGCGCGCCGAGAACACCCTCTTCCGCGTCTCAAAAGGCGTCCTCGCCGCGCGCTCCTCCGTCTTCCGCGATATGCTGTCCTTTCCTCTTCCACCGAAATTAGGAAGAGGGGGCGGGGAGGGGGAGGACGAGGAAGACACAATTGACGGGTGCCCGGTGGTGAGGCTGCACGACTCGCCCGCGGACGTTACCTGTTTTTTGCGCGCGATATTCGACTCGAGGTGTGTCCCTGTTATTCTCTGCTCAAATCCATGTTGAACGTGCATAACAGTTACTTTGAGCCCCCGCCGGCAAAAACTGATCTCGCTGCGATAACGGGCATCCTGCGTCTGAGGTGCGTTGGTCGGCCCTTTGTTTCGTTTCTTATGTATTAATTGTTCCGACTACAGCCACAAGTACGACGTGCAATACCTCCGGCGGCGCGCCCTGCTGCACCTCGACACCGGCTACCCCACCTCCCTTGGCGAGTATGAGGTGTGTTTCCATTCTTCTCCTTCCATTCACTCTATCTCTAACTTAAATTTAAACTCTCTTAGGTCTCAGGCTCCGAAACCTTCTCCTCCGACGGCCTCGATGACTCCCTCCTCACCATCCACGTCGCCTCTGAAGTCAACGCTACCTGGCTCCTCCCCACCGCGTTCTACTTCCTCTGCTACTCCGACCTCCCCCTCATCCTCGCCTCTCCCGCCTGGCCCCTTCTCTCCCCCCTCAATCAGTCCATCGCCCTGCAAGCATACACGAAGCAAAGGCTAGCGTGTCCCCCCGTCCTGCCGTTTTTACGCATCCCGTTTCCCGAAGGGTGCACAGATCTGGAAAGGTGCAGTGCGTATCGGGAGAGCTACTTGGGGGACGTGGCGAGCTGGAATATTAGCGATCCGTTGGGGAGCTATAAGGACTGGAGCCCGTTCGAGGGGAAGGTGTGTGCGCCGTGTTGTACAGTTTGACGCGTTAATTTCGATTCTCGCAGGTGTGCCCATACTGTCTCAAGAAGGGCGAAGAGTACCACCGCGGCGCGCGGCGCCGCCTGTGGGAGGACCTGCCGGGCATGTACGGCCTCCCCGCGTGGGATGTATTGGAGCGGCTCAAGGGGGAGAGTTTGGCGGTGGAGGTGTTGATGGGGTGTTGATTCCATCTGGTACTTGTTCGCCGCCTTGGGTGTGGTGGCTGATTCCTGACTTTTCGCGGTGGCTGATGACAATTTGCTTACCTTTCCTGCGGACTGCACTCGCTCCTCTCTCTCCATCTCTCCATCTCTCACATAAGGCTATAGAGCCCACCCATTTCATTGTACTCGTATCATATACTCGCTACCGAGCATGTATTGTATTCCAGGCCAGACATAAAAATGTATCACTTTTATTGAGTTCCATTTATGATTGTCAGGCTTTTTTTCGTGTACCTATTGTCTTGGCTGCAACGGACACTGAGCAATGGGGTAAAGAGGACGAGACAAAAATCGAGAATCGATGGTTCGTCTCGAAAAGGAAATTGCATTACTATATCGGGATTCGGGAGCCAGACGCCTTATCTCGGGGCGTGTCTGTCTGAAAATCGGGAAGGGGGAATTGGGGACCTATCGTGTGAAGGATTCGTTGCTGTATCACGTCCAAGTTGCGATTGGGAATTAGCATACGTTTTGGGTGGATACGGAAATGTCGTTTCCGCTCGAGATCCGCAAGTTCAGTGCACGAGTGTTATGAGCATGGCGTAGACTCTGACTCGGAGTCTGAGTGTGTAGCGGTCGTTCTGGTTCAATGACATGCAGCTTGGTTCAAATGTGGGGAGTGAAGAGCGAGATGGACTTCCACGCGCTGCATAATCCGTCCGAGGAGGACAGGTGATTCATAGTGCAGTTCCGGTACGTCGGAAAACATACAATGAATATTTCTTGGAGTATGTTGAAAGGCATTACATTTTTCTAAGGAAAAATCTACCGCGGACTCTCCGCTCCCTGAATTGCTCAGACCCCCAAATGCTCAGATTGTGCAAGTACTGCCAATGTATATACCCCGCCGAAGGCATTGTCAGAATGACCCTGACCCGATGGAATTCATCGCGCAGAGCACGCACTGACACATAATGCGTTAAGTGTCTATGAAATTACACTTTTCAGTGGCACCAATGTATATTTGCACGCCCTCAACGACCAGCTCTCTGAACGCAGCGACAACGTCCCTGGGAGGCGCGGTTATATCGGGTCCGAGAAGACGGATTCGGAAGCGGTTGCGGCGGGTGGAAAGTGCACGAAGGAGTGCCCTCCAAGCGGATTCGGGAATATCACATTTGCTGCCATCCCAGTTACCACTCATATCGATAGACAGACGGGAGAGATGGGGGAGCAGCGAATGGGATTCAGCCAAAGCGGCGAATAATTCGGCCACCACCTGCGAGTCTGGAAGCCACATCACGAATTGCGTGAGACGGGGAATGAGGTGGAGGCATTCATGCAAAGGAGAGAACGGAGTGGCGTGATACGCCCAGCCGAGAGTGAGTTCCTGCAAGGGTGGAGCTGATCGCTTCAAAAAGCTAATCAGATCGGGTAAAGAGACCTCGAGCATCGGCACAGAGAGGGTTTCGAGCACGGGAAGTGAAAGACAGTCGAGGAGCTTGTCATCGCTGTCTTCAAACCTCAGTCGGCGCAGCGTTGGAAGAACAACTTTTTCCGAAGTGCCGTAGATGGCAACATTATTCAAGTTGCATTCGACAATGTTGGGAGCCCGACCGAGCAGTTGGATGAGGTGGTCACCAGAGATCTCTCTCCCGTCACTCGAACCGTGCACGGACAGCGTTGTAAGCAACGGAAGAGGCACCCTAGCAATGTCTCCGAAAAGATCGGGCTGGTCGTCTGGAAAGATGTGGGTGGTGCACGATATTGCCAAATGTTTCAATTGCCTCCCATATTGCCAAATGATGGCAAAAACGCGCGGATCCAAGTCTCCGTGAAGGGACACGGACAAGGGGCGATTATGAGCGCGCTCGAACCAAATCGGCAAGACTTGGGCCAATCGTGCGGAGCAGGGAAAATCGATCTGAACAGCCATCCACAGAGCTGGCGTGGAGAGCGCAATGGCAGTCCAATTGCTGCAGATGTCGAGAAGCAGCATGGGGGCCTCGCGCGCTCCAGGTTTGGGGAAGGGATCACGGAGACATTGGAGGAAAATCTCGGACGAAATTTCCAAGGGGAGGCGGGCCACTGGATCGACTAGAACATTGAGCTGGCGGTTGAGAAGTTTTTTGTCGTGCTCAAGCTTGGCTAAGAGGCTCTTCTGAAGTTCGATCTCCATGTCGAGCTTTACGATGCGCGCGCGAAGCTCTGCAGCCGACATGGTTTTAGTTTAAGGAGGAAAATCGCAGCGTGACTAGCTGTGACTAACGTGACGTAAAGCTTTCTTTTGAACGACGATGGCCGTACTGTATGTATTTGGCGTAGAATTGTTCACACTGCTTCTTCTGACCAGGGAGCAGATTCTTGGAATGGAGGACCGGGTGAAGATCCGAATCCAGAGAATCGCCATTCCAGCTGAGGCAAACACTGTGGTACGGCCTTTCTTTGCCGTCCTCCTTTTCGCCGTTGAATGCTAGCTGGAACGTATGGTCGACAGATTTATTGATTCAGTTTAGAGACACTAGTGCTCGAAACTCTCATGCGTTTCTACCTCTTCCAGGGCTGATCACCGGCTAGATTGACTCTACCTGAGCTGTTCCCTGGCTCCACGGGAAGTCAAGGCGGTGTCCGTAAGAGCGACGCCTGTGCTTATAATACCCGACTTCTGTTAGGTCAAGGCGCTTCGTATGTCGCCGAAGCGTGCAACGCCGAGCGACGCTGGAGAAAGTCGCTTTCGATTGCCGGCGTACTCTCGACGCTTGTGTATCCGATTCCGTGGGGAAGATTAGCTGGTGGATAAATGCAAGTAAGTATTTACTATTGTGAAATGTAGATACTTGACTCTCTTTGATCTCTGTAGACGGTCAGGGCTCCGCCTTCACATGTCCAGGTTAATTCGAGCATCGACTGGGCGCTTCACGTTGAATAGATTACGGAGCCTACACTCACGCCCACGATAGAACGAGTGCACCCATGACTCGAGGTTGGTCCAAAAAAACTAGGACTCCACCGGCGATGTACCGTGGTTGCGCCGAACGAGCGCACTCAAGTCGCTGCCAGCCACGCCGAAAGTTGGAAAAGTGTATTCTTCAAAAGACCAGGACCACCGCATCTAGCTCCATTTCTGAAGCTCAAGCAGACATCACACTGAACAAGACGGCAGGCGGAACCGAACTTCGTGGAGCAATTGTGGAGTTAGTAATGCCCCACCTAACGTGACTTGGCCTTGGCAAGTGAGACTCGCCTGGCTTTTTCGTGTTGTGATTTCAAAAAATGTAAGTCATCCTTGTGTTTTGCACTGCACCTTGGCGTCAGTCGGGCTCCGAGTGACCGAATCTGGCCTGAAAATGGGTCAAAGCTGTAAGGCACAGTCCAGCCCCAGCGGCTCCACCTAGCTCCCAAGGGGCCGTCCGGAAGATTTTTGGGCCGTAATTTCTCGAAGATCTTTGACCGGCCGAGGGATAGTTATTTAGGACTGAACTTTGGTCTTGAAGAGTCCTGTGATCGAAAACCGCCTGATTTTTCGGTGTCAACAGTCCAACTTTTCGGGGGACCCCTTGGTGGAGCTCACCGAAGCGCCGACTGTACTTATGACTCAATTCTCACTCGCTGTCTCTCCCCATCCACACTATCCATATGCCAACCACTTCGCCCGAGTCACGACCCCTCCCGTTGCCCCTCCAACAAATATTGGATGGACAATCATGGTCACCTCTCTCCCTGTCCTCTCACTCCGTTTCAACCGAATATTTTTCCAATACTACATCACCTTACTCCATCACAAATTCGCCAGAGTTCGGGGCGGCGTCGCTGTCTCAGTCCGTTCTACACCAAGACCCACCAAGAGACGGCTTAGGTGACTGGGCAGTCTACGAGCCATCGCCTTTGATAGGTAGCCCAGTCCGCTTGTCGCCCAAGGAAATTACTTGGTCGCAGCCAATCCGTTAGTAATTCGTTCTCTAAATTCCATTTGCTCAGTTTTTCTGTTAGCTTTGGAAAGTGACCCTGTCGTGCCATGTTGCGAATTCACGAATTTCGTTAGTCTGGGTTATCGCCATGTGAAGAAACTGACTTAGGAATTGCCTTTTTTTCAGATCATCGAAGATTCATGCTCACAGCCCATCACTGAGACGCCGACCGAACTTCGATATACCCTTTCCCAAGAGGAAGTGGACCAAGATATGGTGGAAATGACATGTGGCCCCAAGCTTGAAGAGCACTTTTGGCCTATTCGTTATCAGATCCGGCACGGCAAACTTCACGTATGTTGGATTTTTTTTTTGGTTCCGAGACGCTGAACCTATCAATGTTTATTTCAGGCTTATGAAGTATATTGAATGGCCTTGACTGATATTTGGGGTACTAATCAAACACTCTAGAATGCAACTCACGCCTTGATTGTTTACGCACGCAAAACAATCCAGCCAGCAATAGTATCGAAATTGACAAGTGAATTAGCGTCGTGTCGAGTGTGCTCTCATTCAAGTCTCGCCGCCTTCTTGGAGGGAAGCCTTGGCCAATATGAACGCCTGTCACAGGTAAGTGCGCTTAGGATGCCCACCAACCATTACAATAATAATGTTTTGTCTGGATTGCCGCCGAGCTTCGCGCGACCAACCTCAAAGAATATACGGAAGCCGTGTGGGAAGACAACTTGATGATAATGCTCGTATTTCACGAAATGCTCGCCTCAAAGGCAGACCTAGAGGACCTCATGAAGCTTCAGGGAAAGAAAGCCCAATTCATTCTGGATCTTACTCAAAATGTCGTTCATATGTCTTATACCGTATGATTTCTAACCGATTTTCGTCAGGCTATTTCAACTCATTCAGATTTCGTACACATTATTCACGGAGGTTCCCCGCGTCTGCGTGGCCCTCGGAGGACATTTTTGAACGATGTTAAGCGACTAGGGCTTCTGCGTAGGGTCGATCGAGTGTTCGCACTGTCGGACGCTCGTCGGTTTCTTGTCGGACTCTCCGAAGCCTGCGATCTTTTGCCATCCTCCTTGACGATTCATGGACTTGGAAACACCAAGACGGATCCCGTATCTGGCGGAGGCTTCGCAGATGTATACAAAGAACACTTTCAGGGAAATTGGGTCGCCCTCAAACGATTACGTGTTTTTCAAACAGACGGTGATGAAAACCTTCAAATCCGTCGAGTATGTTTTTGTTTCCCTCGGTATACACGCTCAATCTTACTATGGTCCAGAAATTTTGTAGGGAGGCTCTTATTTGGAAGAATCTTGATCACGACTATGTTCTCCCATTCTTGGGCGTAGATTCGGAGAGTTTTCCGGGTTTCTTCTGTATGGTATCTCCCTGGATGAACAGAGGTTCCGTCGTAACCTCCAAGGATGGACCAGAGGCGGACCGTATCCCTGTTCTGGTGCGTACGAAATTTGACACAATAACGATGTTGTTCACGTCGCTTCAGATGCACGAAATTGCAGTGGGATTACAATATCTCCATTCTCAAAATGTAGTCCATGGAGATCTCCGCGGGGTATCTGACGATTTTAACCTTCAGCGTATGCTCAAGGTCGCTAACGCCTCCTTGCCAGGCAAATATTCTACTTGATGACCAAGGACATATACGTCTCGCAGACTTTGGTCTGGCCGTCTTTGCTGATGGACCTCTGGCGCCAACTAATCGTGGAGGTTCCACTCGCTGGATGGCACCCGAGCTTTTGGACCCATCGTCATGTGGTCTGGAAGTATTTCAGCGAACCTTTGCAAGTGATGTTTATTCGTTCGCTTGCGTTTGTCTCGAGGTCTTTGAATTGCAATGTTTGCATCTTTGTTTCTGTTGATGTCGCATTGGTAGATGTACACACGAAAGCCCCCCTTCGCTGAAATGTTTTACGAGGGAGCTGTATTGCTCAAGGTTGTCAAGGGGGATCGGCCCGAATTTCCCCCAATAGTACCAGACTGGTGCAGCCAGCTCATGTCCAAGTGCTGGTCCCATATTCCAGTCCTTCGACCCGGAACAGAGAATATTATCGAGTCGATAGTCCGGTCGGTGTGAGTGCCCCAATTACTGATTTCATTTGTAAGCTCACCGAGCAACCAGAGGAAAGCGGCGTCGTTCTGGATTGTGCGACCACAACTCTGCGGAGGGAGACGTAAAAAGGTTTAGGTTTGACAGAGGGGTCGTCGCCCTGAGGTCAAGTAAGAAACATAATCTATGAAATCCAATCACGAGTTACATTATCGTGTCCCTGTATTATAATCTATCCCCTCCAGGAGTCTCGTAGCATGCAAATATTTCGTATTCCTTTTGTGACACTTCTGCAAACTAGGAAAATCGAAAGTGGTATAGCTGGTGTATTGATCATAAATGTTCTTGGTGAAGGTAGTGGAGAAAAGGATGGTTCCAGTAGTTCGAAACAAGCTGACGGAAAGTCACTTGGGGTTGAAGACTTGGAGTGGACAATTTGGTTGAATTGTTCGTTGATTGTTCGTTTACTTTTCGTTTCATGGGATTATCTCGCACTCGAACCGTCACAAAAGGAACCCGCGACAATTCGGAGAATGTCACGAGGCTCGGCTGAGCGAGGAATCCACCTCAGCTGTTTCGATTCTGACCCGAATGATCAAGTTCAACTATATTCAGTGACTGATCGGACCTCCCAAATGGAGTCGTCCAGATTTGGAAAGCCTCACGCTTGGCCAGCACACAACACTCGCTCGCAGTTCATGCTCCCATGTCCTCCCCATTCGCACTGTCACTGGGAACCAATTACTGCCCCACCGATGACGAGGTCGTTCAAATCCGATCCCTCTTGATTCAGCCCACTCTTCGATTGAAAACTTTGGACGATGAAATCGCGGATCTCCAGAAAGTCATCGACAAACTCGTCGAGGAGCGCAACAGCCTAGGAACCTACGTCGGGGCCCACAGGGCTCTCCTCTCCCCCGCCCGCCGGCTACCGCTCGATATACTTCAAGAAATCTTCATTGCGTGTATGCCGACGCAGCGGAATTGCGTTATGAGCGCCATCGAAGCACCTGTTCTCCTCGGGCGGATATGTAGCGCATGGAGAACCGTTTCCCTCTCCATGCCGCGACTTTGGGCTAGAGTCCATATCGTCGAACCTCAGCCACAAGGCTGGGGCAGTCCAACTGCTGGACCGAAACTTTCCCAGAAAGTGGCCCAGCGTTTGGAGATCACCAAAATATGGCTAGGACGTTCTGGCGAACTCCCTTTGTCCATTTCCATGCAAAGTTGTTCGAACCAATTCCTGGAGGGCCTCATTCCATTTGCCGCTCGTTGGCAGCATATCCATTTCACGACCCCTCCTCCTTCGCTATTCGAGGTCATTTCCTACCTTGACACCGACATGCCATGGCTGGAAACCGTCGAATTCCATGTGTCTCAGTATTACGGATCTGAAAATATCGCATGTGGATCTTTTTCCATACTCCGCGGACTTCGAATCTCAAGTTTTTCTGTTTCGGGGAACATCTTTGTCGCTGAAAGATTTCCCCTCGTATGGAACCAGTTAACGAGCCTGACGATTGGTGGACCCAGTGGATCGACGACGAGCGAAATGACATTGGATGTAATTTCCAAATGTCCCGGGCTCCGGTGCTGTAAACTCATGATTATGGACGCTAGCCCCGAAGTAACTGTCTCGCAACATCCCACCATTGCACTCCCCTTCCTCCACACGCTCGCCATACACTGTGTAACCTACGTGGCCCCCACAGTCTTGGTTTTCTTGAAACATCTTTCGGTTCCTGAATTGCGTAATTTCACGCTGCTCGGCTTTTTGAAACAGGATTACCCAACCCTCGCCGAGCTCTTTGCGAGTTCAATCCATCTAGAGAGTTTGGATGTTGTCCTATTCTCGAAGTCCTCCCTTTTCGAAACTCTCCGTAGTTTGCCGCCTACAATACAGCGCCTTACGATTCGCGGTATCGAGACTAGCATTTTCGAACATCTACCTGATGACGACACATTGGAACTTCTGGCTACTCCAGGGATCCTCCCTGCTCTACAGGAGCTCTACATTGACTGGGGTTTATGTATCTCAGAAGCCGCCGTCGTACGATTCATAACTATGAAGATTCGGGACTCTCGACCCGACGATGAAACCACGCTTGGACGTGTCGAAATCCACTTCCACCGAGAAATGACATTCGACATCATGCCTAGTCTCCAGCCGTTGCTTGAGACTGCTGGTCTCACCGTTTCCCTCCGTTATCTTCTACCGGTGCCTGTACAGTCTTCACCCTGGCAAGGACTGGCCGAAGACATATCGAGGTACATTCCTCCCGGGCTACCGACAGAAATGTGGTAGCGTCCGCCGCAGATTTTCTCTCGTGGCATACATCGGTCCTCGGCTCAGGATTTCTCGCCACTACTCATACCATGTATCTTCGTTCCCGTTGAATTGTAGAAATAAACTCTGCGTGTAAGTGTGAGGTGTGTCTGATGGGGTAAGTACTTCAACTCAGTATTGCAGCATCCGAACGGTATCGAATCTTCTTGGGTGGTCGGGCACCTCCTGGAAATGAAAGGCTCCCCTCTGGGCGACACTGCAGAAGCTGAGGGTTGCATCGTGAAGCTGCGGTCGATACTCATCTCTTAGCCTCGAACTTACAAACAAAGTCTGAGCCGCACGTCTAGGAGTATAAACTTGGACCTTCTCTGTCGGTGTTCTCATTCAGACATTGCAGATTACAGCCATTAAGGTCATGTCCATTATAGGTCGTCAAATTATACAGTGCCAGTGACTACATGGATCGGGATGGTATCGAGCAAGGTCCTTGGGTAGTAATAGTACAATCGATAACAAAACACACCGCAGCCCCAACTTCCCCTAGTAATTAGGGACCGAGATCGTCAGCCACTGGTTACGTTTAGTTTCTATTAATCAACTTATATGCACAACGGAGGGGTGTGAATAAAACTCACAAGAGTGATAAGGTGACGTCGCCGTGAACCCGCGCCTTGATCTGCACATCGACCTCGAGATTGAGATCCAGGCGCAGCTTGAGGGCTTCCTTTTTACCGCCCCCCTGCTGTTGCATCTGTTGTTGCGGCATCTGCTGCTGCATCTGTTGTTGCTGCTGCTGCATCTGCTGCTGGGGCATCTGCTGCATCTGCTGCGGCGGCTCCTGGTACTGCTGCTGGGATTGCTGGCGGCCTCGATCGCGACGAGATGAAGGCTTCTTGGGTTGTTTTTGTTGTATCTCTGGCTCGGGGGAGGGTGAACGGCTGGGAGAACGACTCGGGGAGCGGCTCGGAGAGCGAGAAGCACTTTGAGGGAATGCGTCGGCGGACATGGTTTTAGTGGACGAGGAGGGAGGGGATCAACGTGCGGGGTGCGGTGTTGGTCAGGGCAGCAGCGCAGACGGAGAAAAGTTATGAGAAATTCGGAAAATGTCCGCCGGGATTTACTATTTAAGACATGACGGAGTGTGGAGAAATCGCAGAACCCCATAAGTCGCGGCGATGATGCAAAGAACGACGCATGATGTATGGAGTATTTTGTTGGCATACCCCCAAAGACGGCAGCTGTTTGACGTCCGAGCTCGCGAGCTGTACGAGTGTGAGGCAACAAAGGCACAACGCATAAATGCGGAGTTTGAATTGGACCTGCCGCCATCATCATGGCGATCGGTGCCGACACAGCCACCTTTTGACGCTCTTCGCTCTCGAAAATCTCTCGCGTGCGCTTTTCTTGGGAAATTTTGGGCTTATTTTTTCACTTAACAATCTCTTTCCGAAGTCCCTCGACTTGAGCAAAATCTCTTTGTTTCTTCGATGTTCCTCTCTTGCGACGACGATCGTGAAGTTTGAACAATCACCGTATTGCTCTTAACCGCCATTGTTATACCGCCACAAATGAATCCATACGACTTCCGTAGAAGTGCTATGCTTCGGCGTTCTGTTCTCTTCTTATTTATCGTCTTGGCCGCATGCGCGTCATTGTAGCAAGGCAAAATGTCTTTCAACGCTCTGCGTGTGTCTATTCTTCGTGACGATAATGTGCGATAGTCTGAAGAGCGAGCACTTCAACGCTGAAACGCGTTCCAAGGGTTTTACCACAGTCGAACGGTATCGGTGAATTTTCTTGAGTGGCCGGGCATCTCGGAGAACTTTCAAACACCGTGATCGATCCAAAATCTTTTTCGAACCTCGGCGGAATGGAGAGTCTGTTTGGACTTGAGAGAGCCTCGGAGGCTTGTAATCGTACATCCCAGCCACGAATTTAGATTTATCTGCTAAGGTTCTGAATTCAACCTCCAAAAGTACGATCATGAAGCTCATTCAAGATCGTGAAATAATACAGTGTGGATACGTATGGTATAGAGAAAAGTCATTTGCTAGTAATACAGTCGATACACATCGAATTTGTGTCTTGCCGTCCCGTCCGTATGGAATCGGGTTGAAGATGGTCCTCGGCTGCTTGTTGCAAAGAGGCAAGTCAGATCATGAGACGAGGAAGAGGACAACCTCACTTCGAGTTACAACGTCGAATCCCTTCCAGTTAAATGACACAGTGAAAGACACGCGTCAGTCCCTGTTACGATAAGTTTCGAAGAATCAGCTTATATGCAAAACAAGGTTTAACGCTGCCCACAGGAGTGACAGGGTAACATCGCCGTTAACCCGCGCCTTAATATCCACATCGACGTCGAGATCGAGGTCCAGGCGCAGCTTCAGGGGGTCCTTTTCATTCTGGCCACCCCCGCTAGCGACTTGGCCGGGCTGCTGTGGCGTCTGCTGGAGCTGTTGCTCCTGCTGTGGCTGCGGCTGCTCCTGCGGCGGCTGGGGCAGCTCTTCTTCCTGCTGCTGTGGTTGCTGCAGCTGGTGGTCTGGATTGGGACGACGGGATGAGGGTTTGGGTTGTTGTTCTTGTTCTTGGGGGAAACTGAACGGCTGGGAGAATTACCTCGATCGCGAGATGCAGGTTCTGGTTGTCGTTCCGTCTGGGGCTCGGGGGAGACTGAACGGTTGGGACTGCCCCGACCACGGCTCGGAGAGCGAGAAGAAGTCTGGGGAAGTGCGTCGTCGGACATTGTTTTAGTGTACGAGGCGAGAGATTCGGGGAGCGGTGTTGTTCGGGGATTGTTTAATGGACGAGGAACGAGAAATTCGGGGAGCGGTCCGGGTGCTGGTCAGAGCTAATGAAAATTTCCCAGGCATTGAGGAAATGACGAGCACTGTGGAGACATTCGCACAGCACATGAGTCGCGTCGGTGACGCAAAGAGCGACTCATCGGAGTCGCTTGTCGTCATAACGGCAACTATTCGTGTCTCAGATACATACCTAATACTTTCCGTTTTGAAATGAATTTATCTTGCACCGAAATTCAGGGCTTTACGGTGTGCCCATATGGTAAGCTGGTGGGAGGCAACACAAATGCGGAGCCTGAATCTGCCATCATAGGGATCGGCACAACCACTTCTCGTGTCTTCTCGAGTCGGAGTCGCAAATTGCAATCTGGACGCTCTTCACTCTCAAAAATCTCTCGCTCGCGTCGTCTTGGATGAGTAATTCAGCTACAGACGCTTCCTTGAATATTGCAATAGTTGAATTGTATGGGCGTATTTTATTGGGTGGTTGGGCATCTCGGAGAACATTCAGCACTTCAACGTTCCGCTCCGGTGCCAAAAATGGTTCCAAACTCCAGTCGAATGTTTGAACCCAGGCTCAAAGACTACAATCATCAAGTCATGTCCATTAGAAGCCGTCGAATGATACAGTGGGAGAAACTACATGGATAAGTAGGGTATTGAGAAAGGTCCTTCGCTAGTGTTACAATCGAGATAGTTTTGCAGTCCGAAACGGACGTCCTCAGTCCCTGGTTACGTTCAGTTTCTAATAATCAATGTATGCAAAACAAAAAGTTGAAAAGACTCACAGGAGGGAGAGGGTAACATCGCCGTGAACTCGGGCCTTGATCTGCACGTCGACGTCGAGATTGAGATCCAGGCGCAGCTTCAGGGTGTCCTTTTGACCGCCCCCTTGCTGCTGTTGCATCTGTTGCTGCTGCTGCTGCATCTGCTGCTGTTGCATCTGCTGCTGGGGCATCTGCTGCATCTGCTGCTGCGGCATCTGCTGAAGTTGCTGCTGGGGTTGGGACGGCCTGGACGGCTCCTGCTCCCGAGTTGGCTGCTGGGGCGCCTTCTCCTGCTTCCGCCGCCGGGGCGCCTTCTCCCGCTGTGGGCGCGGCGCCTTCTCCTCCTGCTGGGGCGACGCCTTCTCCTGCTGCTGACGCGACGCCTGCTCCTCCTGCTGAGGCGACTCCTGCTCCTTCTGACGCGACACCTTCTCCTCCTGCTGGGGCGACGCCTTCTCCTGCTGACGCGACGCCTGCTCCTGCTGGTGAGGCGACTCCTGCTCCTGCTTCGACTCCTGCTCCTGCTTCGACTCCTGCTCCTGAGGCGACTCCTCCTCCTGGCGAGGCGACTCCTCCTCCTGAGGCGACTCCTCCTCCTCCTGGCGAGGCGACTCCTCCTCCTCCTGGCGATGCGACTCCTCCTCCTCCTGCCGCTGAGGTGACTCCTCCTCCTCCTCCTGCCGAGGCGACTCCTCTCCCTCCTCCTGCTGAGGCGAATCCTGCTCCTGGTGCGACTCCTGCTCCTGTTGCGACTCTTGCTCCTGGTGCTGGGGCGACTCCTGCTCCTGCTGCTCGGGGGAGGGCGCACGGCTCGGAGAGCGAGAAGAAGTTTGGGGTTGAGCGTCGTCGGACATGGTTTAGTGTATGAGATGAGAAATTCGGGGAGTGATGTTGGTCAGGGAGAAAAGCCAAGTATATTTACAGTATTTTCCGCGCCGGCATTCAAGAGATGACGGTTTCAAGAGATGACGGTATTTGTGGAGACATGCACATGAGTCGTTCTTTCCATCATCGATGCGGAGTCGTTTGTCGCCTACCGAGAGACGGCAGCTGTTTTTGAGGTCAGACGAGCAAAAGCTTGTGCTTGCGAGTAGATATCATGACGAGCGCTGAGCGGAAGGCGGAAAAGTACGGAGCTTAGTGATGCCAATGGTTTTGGGCAGGCCGCCACGCGATCGCGTGACTCGCTGCTGGCACAGCCACCTACCGCGTCTTGTCTTTCGCGCGCTTTTCAGAAGCATATTTTCGCACTCAATTCTCGACTAACGTTCCTCACTTTCACTAAGACCAATTCTTTTTTCGGGGTTTTTTGACGTTACTACGAGAACTGCTGTCTGCCTCAGCTTTCAAATTCTTCACCCTTCTAGGGATCGACTGGAGCCATGTTGAGATACGCTGCTGCCGAGCTGCCGACGCCAATTGGTTAGGGTCCACTGTATACATATTTTATCCACTCTGTATCTCCTTAGCCGAGGCTTGAATGCTTTGCAGAGGATATCGGCCCAGAAAAAAATTGATAAGAGGCGGATAGAATTGAATTGAGGGCCCGGGAGATTTACATTGCTCCCGCGCTGTTTCTTACCTCCCAAACCTCCGAAGCCGACCGATTTAAAATTTCCCTCACACAGTGTTCTGGGAATGTTGTCGGCTGTGGAGACATAGGGTGTAAGGTTCATTCCGCACGAGGGTGTTCTGGGTGATGCACCGCAGGGGAAGGTACCCCAGGGAGCGAGTGAGAGGATAATAATCCGGATGTCATCTGCTCTGGACCTGCGATTTTCCCCGTCGTCTTTGGTTCAGTAAGGAAGACATGATCCCTCACAACCTCTGCGATGGGGGTAGTTGCGGAATTGTAGGGGCGAACTATGTTATCCGTAATGAACTGTAGACCGGTACTTTTGTAGTCAAATATTCATATATACACAGGTTCACCGCAACCCCCGGGCCTCATTCGCATTACAAGCTCAATCAAGAGCGGCACATCCCAAAATAAACGTCTGCCTCACCTGCACGAATGTTCTCCCGCGTTTTGTATATCTTCAAGGGCGGTGCGTGCCATCCGGATGACGTTCAAGGGTGATTTTCCTTTTTAATCTTGGGAGTTGCGATCCAGAGCTTCTTGTTCATGCTAATTTATCTGATTGACTCTGACCAGGGAATAGAATCGGATGTTCGGCACGCTCGCAGGTCAAATGTCATGCTGTCTATGCAAGAGAATCGTGCCATCAGCCTCGAAATACAGAGGCAGGAAATTTCTGCAATGACAGATATTTGGAGACGAGGTTGACTTTACGACGTGAAATTGTATCGTACAAGGTAGATCAGGACGTTTGTAGGACATTCCAAACTTGCAGACCACGATTCGGCTTGCGATTTCTGAGAATCAGAACAGCCCACACACCTGGGGCAATGAGCCAAGGCTGCCTTGCCCTCAACGTCTACTACGACCCTGCTTGTGGGATTGAAGGTTGCATCCAGAGCCATCATCGCATCTATACACTGGCGTTTTCAGTGGAACAGCAACATCAAAGTATCTTTAAATTTGAATTACCTCGCCGTTGCGCACTGGTGGTAAAAACATACTACGCTGTTCTAACATTCGCGGTTTATAGCAACGGCGATTCAGCGCACGCAAGCGGTAACGTGTCAACTCACAGAATAATTCTAGCCACTGTCCCATGAAAAGTCTGGTGGTGATCGTCTCTACGATCTATCTCTCGCGACGAATGAGACGCGATATCGCATCATGGCACATGACCGTGTCTTGAACTTTCACGTAACAGCCATCATAAAATTTCTTGCTCTTGACCACCGGTGACCGCGCATAAGGATGGAGGACGGGTTCGTTTCCTGTTCCACTCCATGCACGCGTTGACTTCACCCTCAAGCTACATATTTGTCTTCGCCGCGTTGGTTGCAGCGTCTCTCATGTTCTGCTCTCTGCTCTTCGTGCGTGACACGTGCTACTAGTATAGGCTACGGTGTCATGGTCTAGTGTTGTGGCTCACCATATAAACTCGCTGCAGCTCATCTTGTTCTCGGATTTCGAGGATCAACGAATGACCAAGGAACAGCTCTGTGATACACTCAATCAAGTTCGTGCGCTCTGATTCGCTGTTTTGGAGCACCAACCCAAGTGCTGCAGTTTGTCATAGTAGAACTCGTCGCACCGGCATTTCTTGCGGGGTTATTTCTTGTATTGCGTCAATGGCTTCCCTTCGTCCTCAACGTGCCGGTGACTGTGTATAATTTCAACAAGTGCGTGTGCTTGATTCTTACTTTGATTCGGGTACTTGATGAGCCAGCAACAGGATACGAAACAATGATCATTTATTTGCAGCGAGCCAGATGAAGTTCCGAAGGGTTCCAGCGGGACGCAGGAAAGAGAGCTTCGCGAAGATCGGCTTCTATTTGTTGTCATTCTTCGTCTATTTGTATTGGTGCGTAGACCTTGCTATCGTACGCCTTTCCTGAACGCCCACGCACAGCATGATTGTTGCCCTCATAGCATAAATAAGTCTGCCATCTGGCACGACACTCATCCATTTCAAATTCTGCCTCTTGATTTACCAGTGCTACCTCTCGATCTGTTCGTTCGTTATTGACCCTCGACGTCTCAGCGGTGAGCTGTTCCCACTTCCGTCTATACATGCATGTATCCTGCATAGATTCCTGAGCCTTTCGGGACGCCTTTGCACGACTATTCCTCATTGGAGCCTCAAATATGGTTTCTTCGTACGCCTGTAGTGCTCCTTTCAACCCAGCGAATCATAACAATCTCATGGTATTCAGCCGTGGCCGCTGTTTGAATGTGTCAACCTGTTCCGAAAGGTAGCTAGCATAAATTAGTCTTCTCAATGTTCAATTTCAACGTTGCACCATTGTATCGTATCATATGGAGGATTTAAGGGAGCTGGGAACACGAAGGATTCCTTAACCATATTATTGTCTTGTTTCTCGATCTAGTGACAGCGAAGTTCCATGTTCAACTCGCAATTTGTGAAGCGTATTTCAAAATTCTGGTGCGTCTGTCGTTTGCGGCGATGGTAAGTGATGGTCTGAGCTGTGTCGTATCGAGAGGGTACTTCGAACGCAGAAGACAATTTCCAAGATCGCAACGGTCGAACGGGTGGTCGGGTATCTTGGAGAACGAAACGTGGAGTTTTTTTGGATATTCTATAGCCTCATCGGCGCCCACACAAAGATTATAAGCCATGCTCATGCATCCCTCAAGTTCAAACTCAAAGCTGAGATTACAATCATTAATTCGTGTCCATTAGAGGTCGTCATATGATACAGCGGCAGCCACCATGTACATGGATAGAGTGGTATCGAGAAAGGTCCGTCGCTAGTAGTACAGTCGATAGTATTTTGCAGTCCCGTCTCCGCCGAGACGGACGTCCTCAATCCCTGGTTACGATCAGTTTCTAAGAATCAACTTATATGCAAAACGAGGGACTGAAAAATACTCACAAGAGTGATAGGGTAACATCGCCGTGAACCCGCGCCTTAATCTGGACATCCACGTCGAGATTGAGGTCCAGGCGCAGCTTCAGGGTGTCCTTTCCACCCTGACCACCCCCACCAGTGACTGAGCCGAGGGTCTGGCCGAGCATCTGACCGGCCTGGCCGGCCTGCTGTGGCATCTGCTGCATCTGCTGCTGCGGCATCTGCTGGAGCTGCTGCTGTTGCTGGGGCGGCTCCTGGTACTGCTGCTGCCGACGGCCTCGATCGCGACGGCGAGAGGGCTTGGGTTGCGGTTCCATCTCGGGGGAGGGTGAACGGCTCGGAGACAGGCTCGGAGAGCGAGAAGAAGTTTGGGGAAGTGCGTCGTCGGACATTGTTTTAAGAGACGAGGGACGAGAAAATCGGGGAGCGGAGTTCGTCAGTGGAAAAACGTGAGGGTTGGGATATTTTCGAAAATTCTCACTGGTATTTAAGACATAATTGGTGCTGTGGAGACATTCGAACGAAGCATGAGCGTCGATGATGTATAGAATGACGCATTGCCATAGAAAGTCCCAAGACGTCATAGTACTTTCTTTGTCCATCAAGGTGATTATAGAACGATGTCGCTTGCATTGAGGCGAGCGAGTTAATTTATGTCGGAGAGTCTCTGTAATTTATGTTGGAGTCTCTGGAATTTAGGCATCTCAGTAAATTCATCCTTGAGGATGAGCTGCAGAACGAGGATTTCGGATATATTTCCGGCGCAAGAGGGTGGAGTTGGCTTCCATCAAATGTGCGTCACTGTGCCTGATATGTGCAAACGGCGGTCGCGCGTCACGCCCAATTTTTTTTATTGCAGCAGTGTTTTTTTCTCAATTTATCGGAATTCTTTTGGATTTTAATTGTACTCAAA
The DNA here is from genome assembly GCA_014925785.1 of Mycena galopus ATCC 62051. Classification (NCBI taxonomy): domain Eukaryota; kingdom Fungi; phylum Basidiomycota; class Agaricomycetes; order Agaricales; family Mycenaceae; genus Mycena; species Mycena galopus. Next base: position 135,269 of record WIQG01000184.1, read on the forward strand.
TTTCCGGATTGGTGCCGAATTGATCGAAATTGTCCAGTAGTTCAACCGTGGTAAAAAAAGATCAGCCAATCATGATGGTTAGATAAACCGATGATTTAATCCAAGTCAATTCGACCAACCGAGAACGTCGAACTGGCTGGAATGATTATTGCTTGAACGGACTTGACCATTGCAACCTGCACATCAGCACAATCAGCGGCGCGAATCTGATTGACGTTCCAATGTGATGTCATACGCTCATCATCGAACAATTGCTCCGCACGCCCATATAGCAGCGGTGTTCCTCCAAAGCACTCCAACAAATCCACATCGAATTATGGAAGTTCTCGGCATACTTGGTGTAGCAGCTGGTTCGGTAGCGATCCCTCTCGCTGCTGTATCGACAGCGACCTCCGTCGCTGGTATCTCTCAGGGTGCAAGCGCTCAACAGGCCGGAGCTCAAAATGGCGGGGGAGGCGGCGGAGGTGACCCTAAAGAAGATCCTCGGTTAGCCAAGTTCAGCCTGAAAGTCCACTGCTCGGCCTCGCGGACTGTCGATGGAAAGATAATCGTGTTGCGGAATCAAAAGGTGCGTGCCATGAACTATTTCCTGTGGCCGGCGAGACTTACTACTACATGCAGCTTTATCTTGACGATTCCGACCCAGCGCATCGGACATTCGACGACGGCCACCCCTTCTCTGGATTTTACCTCGAGTATCCGGTCGACCCCAAACCGCTGGGCCTCGTCAGCACCATCTCGCAGGATCCGCCCGAGCTCAATTGGATCTACGTTGACAAGCGTACCCTGGAAGTAAAATATGGAAACAAGACAGCGAGCCAGAACCACATTCCTGGTCCCTGGGATTGGACGGACGACCAAGAGGCTTTGATGTTGGACGGCTGGGAGGGCTTTGTTGCGCTGGAAGAATCGCCCGGTGTGTGGGGGCTACATTATGACAGAGACGAGGATCATTTGAGGCGCGCTCGAGGGAAGAGCAGGACAGTCGTGGAAATCAGTTTGGACAGACGGGTTTTGAAGCAACCGAAGTCGTAATTAAATCGTATCTTTCCCTGTATTGTATAGCGACAATTCCATTGTATATTATATTGGACTTCGGGGATACATGGGTGCTGCGTGCTTTATTGACTTGGAAAAAGATTTTCAAGACAATTTCTCTGCTTCCAGTTACCTCCACTCTCGCGCATGGTCGTGGCGTCATCTCCAACAGTGTCTCGACATAAGGGTAGATTTTACCCAGGATTACATTATCTCTGCATCACTCTGACGACAAAACACATAAATAAATGCAAGCGGAACCGTGTACGTCATAGTACCACTCCGCTGAGTATAAATGCGATGCGTCGTCCACAAATTGGCTCCAACTTTCACCTACTCACAACTTCCATAACCATATAATGTCCGACATTGATCACAACGAAACGACCGCCAACCAGGCCGGCCGCGACGAGCGCACCGAGCAAGAGCAGGAGACCGACCGCAAGCTCGCCGAGCGCCTCTCCGCCATCATCGAGGATGCCAACGCGAAATGCACTCCCTTGTGCAACATGATTCGCAAAGTAAGCCCAATATTCAACCAGTCGGTTTCTGTTATTGATTCAAATCGGCGCAGCACATCGAACGCACGGATGCGCAGAAGGAGGAAGACCGCGACGAAGCCGAGCTTGTGAAGAATGTCAAGCCCTTGCTTCAACAAGCCGAGAAGATCTTGAACGAGACCAACGGTGTGATCCGCGGCGCCGACCCAGATAACCGCCTAAGCAACAAGGCGACGCGCAATATGCAGGACCACAAGGCTACGCCTGAAGAGCAGCGCCTCGCGGAGGCGTTGAAAGTCGTACGTCATATTCTTCGATCGACCGAGAAGTTGGCTCTGAAATCGTCTTTTCGCTAGATGGTCCAGGAGGTCGGCGGTACCATCGAATGGGCCAGAGACAAGCTCGATTCTTTCCCCAAAGCTAAGCGGGATCTCGGACCTCTTCTTGACGCTCTCGGCCGTTCGTGTTCAACTTCTTGATTTCGTTTCGTTTCTTACCGTCCGTCCTACAGAACCTTTGACTCAGATCGTCGGAGGCGTCGGCCTTTTGCTTGCCGGTGTCCTCAACTTGGTCGGCAAATTGCTAAGCGGCCTTGGCCTTGACAGTCTTCTGAAAGGCATCGTCTCTGCCACTGGTCTCGATAAAATCTACAAGGGTCTTGGACTTGACAAGTGGTTGAAGTACTAAGTAGTAATGCGAACAATTAGTAATATAAATGTATCATATAGTACGAACATTATCAACGTTTGACGGACGCTTCCCATTCGAGATTCAACTTTGAAATTGAAAGCGTCTTTTAGATTAGATAGTATGCGCCCAACGCAATTTAGGAGTCGGAATTAAATCGTATCTCTCCCTGTATTGTATAAATAGCGACAATTATTTACGAAACAATTCGAACTCCCCCGCGCATGGTCGTGGCGTCCTCTCCAGCAGCGCTGATTTATGCAACGTTTGGACCGTCATATGATGTCAACATGTTGGTTTTTATTTGTGGTACCCTGCCGTCGTCGCCCCGGTGCGCCGTTAACCTCCGCGCTGCGACTAGGAGTTCGGCTGCTACAAATGGAAAATGACATCATTTGATGGTTGCGAACTTTTTTTTTAGGTCCTCCAGGGTTTTGCAGTCAGCTGTAAGGGTAAATTTTACACAGCCATTACATTATCTCTGCACCACTCTGACGAAAATAAATGCAAGCGGAACCGTGTGCGTCATAGTGCCGTTTCACCACATTGAAGTGGAGACTCTAAACAAATACATTGGCTAGGTATAAATTCGATGCGTCGTCCACTGGTTGGCTCCAACTTTACCGCCCACCCACAACCTCCATAACTATCATGTCCGATATCGATCACAACGAAACGACCGCCAACCAGGCCGGCCGCGACGAGCGCACCGAGCAAGAGCAGGAGACCGACCGCAAGCTCGCCGAGCGCCTCTCCACCATCATCGAGGATGCCAACGCGAAATGCACTCCTTTGTGCAACATGATTCGCAAAGTAAGCCCAATATCGAACCAGTCAGTTTCTGTTATTGATTCAAATCGGCGCAGCACATCGAACACATGGATGCGCAGAAGGAGGAAGACCGCGATGAAGCTGAGCTTGTGAAGAATGTCAAGCCTTTGCTTCAACAAGCCGAGAAGATCTTGAACGAGACCAACGGCGCAATCCACGGCGCCGACCCCGATAACCGCTTAAGCAACAAGGCGACGCGCAATATGCAGGACCACAAGGCTACGCCTGAAGAGCAGCGCCTCGCGGAGGCGTTGAAAGTCGTACATCATATTCTTCGATCGCCCGAGAAGTTGGCTCTGAAATCGTCTTTTCGCTAGATGGTCCAGGAGGTCGGCGGTACCATCGAATGGGCCAGAGACAAGCTCGATTCCTTCCCCAAAGCTAAGCGGGATCTCGGACCTCTTCTTGACGCTCTCGGCCGTTCGTGTTCAACTTCTTGATTTCGTTTCGTTTCTTACCGTCCGTCCCACAGAACCTTTGACTCAGATCATCGGAGGCGTCGGCCTTTTGCTTGCCGGCGTCCTCAACTTGGTCGGCAAATTGCTAAGCGGCCTTGGCCTTGACAGTCTTCTGAAAGGCATCGTCTCTGCCACCGGTCTCGATAAAATGTGCAAGGGTCTTGGACTTGACAAGTGGTTGAAGTACTAAGTAATGTGAACAATCAGTAACATAAATGTATCATAGTACCGTATCATTACGATCAAATCGACAGGGGGTGTGACGCGTGACGGAATTTACCTATTCGACATTTCGACGGTGGCCAAAATTTTGCGTGACACCCCCTAAATTTTCGACGATTGGACAGGAAATTTTCAAAAATTTCGCCTTTTTCGCGTCCTGGGACCACTTTTTGGGACGATGTCACGCTCGGGAGGTTCGACAACGGCCCGCGTGACGCGTGACCTCAACGAAATTTCGACATCGACACCAGGGTGCGTGACGCGTGACTGTCGATTTGATTGAAATGATACGGTAGTACGAACATTATCAACGTTTGACGGACGGTTCCCATTCGAGATTCAACTTTGAAGTTGAAAGCGCCTTGTAGATTAGATAGTGTGCGCCCTGTCATTATGCCACGTCAACGCAATTTAGGAGTCGTAATTAAATCGTATCTCTCCCTGTATTGTATAGCGACAATTACACTGTATATTATGATGGACTTCGAGTACATGGGTGTAGGCGTGCTTTATTGACTTGGAAAAGATTTACGAAACAATTCGAACTCTGCTTCCAGATACTGTACTATTTCGACCGTTTGTTCACAGCATGTCACCCGTCACCTCAAAAGTTCACTGGATAGGGTCTTCATTCCTCGCCAATCACCCAACATTACCATAAATGGGCTTCCGGCGGATGCCGGGCCGGAAATTTTGACGTTTTTTGAGCCTAATCGGGCTCAAAACCTGAATGTCACCGTCACTAGTACCAAATTTATTCACTTCACAAGCCTCTGTCACCCGTATCGTGAACAAACGGTCGAAATAGTACAGTACCTCTCGCGCATGGTCGTGGTGTCCTCTCCAGCAGCGTCTCAACAGTTCAAATTCCACTTAAGGGTAAATTTTACAGAACCATTACATTATCTCCGCATCACTCTGACGAAAATAAATGCAAGCGGAACCGTGTGCGTCATTGTGCCATTTCATCACATTGAAGTGGAGACTCTAAACAAATACATTGGCTAGGTATAAATTCGATGCGTCGTCCACTGGTTGGCTCCAATTTTACCACCCACCTACAACCTCCATAACTATCATGTCCGACATTGATCACAACGAAACGACCGCCAACCAGGCCGGCCGCGACGAGCGCACCGAGCAAGAGCAGGAGACCGACCGCAAGCTCGCCGAGCGCCTCTCCACCATCATCGAGGATGCCAACGCGAAATGCACTCCTTTGTGCAACATGATTCGCAAAGTAAGCCCAATATCGAACCAGTCAGTTTCTGTTATTGATTCAAATCGGCGCAGCACATCGAACACATGGATGCGCAGAAGGAGGAAGACCGCGACGAAGCCGAGCTTGTGAAGAATGTCAAGCCCTTGCTTCAACAAGCCGAGAAGATCTTGAACGAGACCAACGGTGCGATCCGCGGCGCCGACCCAGATAACCGCTTAAGCAACAAGGCGACGCGCAATATGCAGGACCATAAGGCTACGCCTGAAGAGCAGCGCCTCGCGGAGGCGTTGAAAGTCGTACGTCATATTCTTCGATCGACCGAGAAGTTGGCTCTGAAATCGTCTTTTCGCTAGATGGTCCAGGAGGTCGGCGGTACCATCGAATGGGCCAGAGACAAGCTCGATTCCTTCCCCAAAGCTAAGCGGGATCTCGGACCTCTTCTTGACGCTCTCGGCCGTTCGTGTTCAACAACTTCTTGATTTCGTTTCCTTTCTTACCGTCTGTTCCACAGAACCTTTGACTCAGATCGTCGGAGGCGTCGCCCTTTTGCTTGCCGGCGTCCTCAACTTGGTCGGCAAATTGCTGAGCGGTCTAGGTCTCGACAGTCTTCTGAAAGGCATCGTCGCTGCCACTGGTCTCGATAAATTATACAGGGGTCTTGGACTTGACAAGTGGTTGAAGTCCTAAATAATGCGAACAATGAGTAATATAAATGTATCATAGTAGTACGAACATTATCAGTTTGACGGACGTTTCCCATTCGAGATTCAACTTTAAAGTTAAAAGCGCCTTGTAGATTAGATCAGATAGTGTCGTTATGCCACGTCAACGCAATTTAGGCTGTATACTATTTTGTCTTAATCCCATAAAGTCTAAGTCAACGCTGCCAGCTTCAATTTTCAAAGCCCTTCAAGCGCATTGTACCTGACGACTCAGGGTTCACCTGCTGCGTCGAAACGCCTTGTACCACGCTCAAACTTCCAGACGGCGACACACCTTCAATCAGTCATTGACAATGATCAATCGCGCTCCGTTCCTGACATCAGCCCTGCTCTTTTCCCAAAGCCATGAGAATGCTGCGGTGGAGCCTGCGACGGTGTTCGTTCCTAGCAAGTGGCGGTGGTGCAACTACGCAACGAATAGCCGAACTTCCTTATTTGGGTTTGCCTACACCTCGCGGTTGTGGTGTCTTGTACGGCCTGGACCTCCCAAAACAAGACCAAAATCCAAGGGAGGGTAGATTTGGCCCCACCGCATTACAGTGTGCCTGCATCACTCTGACGACAAATCGGGGCCCACAGCAAGTGGAAATCTACGCGTCATAATGTCATTCCAACCGGATGAGGAGCCGCAAAGAGTGGGGGATCTAAATAAATCTCTCTACGGCTGGGATATAAAATCGACGCGATCCAGTGGGAAGGAACTTTAATCACTCACGAACAACTTTATACCTCACAAACCCATACCTCACAAACGAATATGTCCGACATGGATCTCAACGAAAGGAACGTCGCCGGCGACCGGGAAGAGCGTGCTCCAGCCCAGGAGGAGCCTGCTCCGGCCCCCACCGGCCCCGACGAGCGTAGCGAACAGGAGAAGGAGACCGACAACAAACTCGCAGAGCGCCTCTCCGCCCTCATCGAGGACGCCAATGCCAAGTGTACTCCATTGTGCAATATGATACGCAAGGTACGCGGAATCAAACCGAGTCTTGTCTGCCCGCTCATCTGAATCACCACAGCACATCGAGCACACGGAAGCGCAGAAGGAGGAAGATCGCGACGAAGCCGAGCTGGTCAACAACGTCAAGCCCTTGCTGCAGCAAGCAGAGAAGATCTTGAACGAGACCAACGGTGCCATCCACGGCGCCGATCCCGACAACCGCTTGACCAACTCTGCGAAGCGTAATCTGCAGGACCACAAGGCGTCGCCACAGGAGCAGCGGCTCGCGGAGGCGCTGAAAGTCGTAAGTCATCCTTACTGGTCTTCGCCCGACTTGCCTGACGTCTTTCTTTCGCCATCAGCTCGTCCAAGAAGTCGGCGGTACCATCGAATGGGCCAGAGACAAGCTCGATGCGTTCCCCAAAGCCAAGCGGGATCTCGGTCCCATGCTTGACGCACTCGGCCGTGCGTGTTCCAAGTTCTTCATAACTGAATGTTGCTTACCGTCTGGTTACAGAACCCCTCACCCAGATCATTGGTGGTGTCGGCCTTCTGCTGGCTGGTGTCCTCAACCTCGTTGGTAAATTGCTCAAGGGCTTGGGCCTTGACGGCCTGCTCAAAGGCATCGTCTCCGCCACCGGCATCGACAAGATCTACAAAGGTCTTGGGCTCGACAAGTGGCTGAAGATGTAGGCAAATAAGCAAGCAATGTAGTAGCGCCATGAAATGTACAATAATATCTCTATGTAGCTATAGTAGTACGGCCATTCAATAAACGGGATGCGCAAAAAAATTATGTACCACTAAACGCCAAGTTGTGTCCGCCGCCACCGAGGAATAAATCCATGACAGCTGCGCACAGCGACACCGGACCACGCCAGCGCTCAGCGAGCGAGCGGTAAGCCAAAGCGAGGGGAGCACAGGCATGGGTACATTGGGCTAGGAATCTTTAAAAAATTGGCGACACTCACCTTGCCTTGGAAACAGCGAGCAAGCACCTCGTCGCATCAAGAAAACAATTTCGTGGATATGCATTGGGTCTTGGACGAATTGCATCAGGTTTGTGAGCATCCCGGCTAGACAACTCGTCGTCAGCGCGCCTACGGCGCAGGACACCGACCTGATTGCCTTGATGGGGAAAAAAGAGCGCAATGGTCGCGAGAACTTCTAGGTATGAGGGGGCGGAGGATGTATGCTTGACCTCGCTTGGGCCGCCGTTATTGCGGAAATCGATACAGCTTGAAAACGCGCCCAGGTCGCTCTCTAGCGTCTGCTAAGGCCATCGTCAGCCAAATAAATATAAAGCGGCATTCGCACTGCACCACCACACGCTGTTCAGCCCATCCCAGTGGAGCAAATCAGCGAAATGGGGACATTTAGGGTTGTCGGATGTCCAGTCCGCGTCGCCCGTGCTCGCCGCTCGCGATTGATGGATGGTGAAGATGACCGACCTATGTCTAATGAGGAACTCATCAGATCTTTGATGAAGGGACGGACGAACACGGCGGCGACGCCGCTGGACAAGTCATCTTGGTAATGTGCACGCCGAAAGGGGTCAGCGTCAGTGTCTTGCAGGGTTTCCAAACGAGCACGCCCCAGACCACGCGGAGGCTAGTGTTACCCCTTCTCCCAGCACGTCGCGAGGGTGAGATCGTCAACGCAAACTGCCCATTGCAGGCGTCCTGCTCTGCACACGACCGTGATGATCAGCCAAAATCCATGCACAAAGATAGGGTGGAGATGGCACCTGCGCGTGCCAAAGAACGCGATGGCCATGGCCATCTCGCCGACGTACTTTTGGATCTTGGGGGCGGAAACCCAGACGAGGCGCACGAAACCATCGCTTGAAGGTGAAGAAGTCGCGCGCTGGCCGGATGAGATTGATCTCCATGTCGCGTCCGAGGGCGTGGACGAGTCGGTACGACATAAGGACCAGGCCGGGATGAGATGGAAGGAGGGCGTACGGGCCGGACGATAAACCACTTCGCCGAGGAGATGGGCGGGTCCCTCGCTTGAAGGGCGATGATGGAGAGTGGAGCCTTCCCCACGAGCTACTGCAGGTATAGAAGATCGTTGGACCAAGGTGGGGGATGTGCTGACGTCGCGAGGTCTGCATCGTCGCAGACGGATCCGTATTAAAGTGAAGTAGAGCCTAGGCGCGGAAAGTGTCTGTACCAGTCGTTAACAGCGGTTCCTGAGCTCAGGAAAGTACATACTTGATCCATATCCACATGTAGCGAAGCACGACACGCCCACGAGGGCGCCTGCGAGACGAAGCATCGGAGCGATCAAGGCGCGATCGACTGTTGGTAGGTCGTCGGCGAGAACGTCGGACCTAGAGGTCGTCTGGAGGTCTGCCTCCGGAGCCGTCTGCACCAGCGAGGAGCTCATGCCCATGAGGTTGCCGTCTCTACACCGCTGCTCGCACCCAATCATTTGTGGCCAAACAGATGGCATTGCGTGCACAGGGATGCTCTCCCGTTGGTGGGGCCGCGACTACTGCCTCGCCAGCGAGTGCTGCGAGGCTCCATGCAGGCAAGAATCTCTGAGCTGAAATACGGAATTAGAAAAATGCACAATCGTCAAGAGACGGCCGGCACCTCGCTGTCGTTATTGGGCTGCGCGGCAGCTAGAGCTGGCACGAAGACAAAGGCAGCACAGATCTTGCGGAAGCTGCCTCCGTCCACATGAAGCATGATGCGAGGTAGATGTACAGCTTGGTGATACTAGACGTTCTCCAGCAGAGAACGAGGGTTGTTACCCATGAATGAAGTCGGGCGTGAATCATCCATAGAACCTGCGACTGGCAAAGAGACGCAGTGGCCACTGGCCAGTTGAGCTCGAGAGCCTTCGGCGCACCGTGGACACTTCCAGAGCTATCAACATTCAAATAATATGGTTTCTGGATACTCTTGTCCAACAGAAGCGTGAAAACATTGTCGGTCCCAAGGTCCACAGCAACAGCGTTGAATTCATGGGAACGACTGGAGATGATTCCGGAGGCACATAACGCCGAAGAACGCGTAGAAGACGATCAAGGTGGTGGCTGATGCAAGGAATCGGGTGGTCTCGAGCAAGTCTCGAGGGCGCGTCTGCTCTCACGTGTTCTCCCATCATGATGTTCCGTATCTTGGTCTCGACCTTTCAACTTCTTTTGGACCTCTTGCGTTTTGGCTCGACCACGGCCTTTCGCATTCGTTATATCCTCGCCCAGAGTTTCAAGCAGAAAAGTCGCTTCCATTTTTTCTTCAGGAGTCCCCAAAGATCCCACCTGCTCGCGTCGGCTGCATCAAGCGATCTTGACGCATGACTCGTCTCTGTGTACTGCTGGCGGAGGCCATATCTTTCAAGTTTTAGCCCTCTTTACTGACTCTTTGTCTCCAATCGAACCTATTTCTCGAAATGACGGACTCGAAACCTGACTCCGCGTCGACTTCTGCACCAGACTCAAAGGCTCGGGGCTTCCTCGCCGTGCACCAATTATATCACCTACGAGCCTATGTAGTTCAACTACAACACCCCAAACTCGCGCAAAAATGGACGCGCTTTATCCACGCCCACGCATCTACCTTTGCCAACGTACCCCCTGGCGACGTCTTCCTACACGCCGGAGATTTAACGAGCCAAGGGACATTAGAACAGCTCCAAACGACCATGGCCCCCAAAAAGCTAAAGCTAATACCATCCCCAACCCGACTTCAGAATACCGGACGCCTAATTCAACACTTTGTGCGTCTGAGGAATTCAGTTGTCAAGGCTCATTCAATAATATTCCAACCATAGATTAACACACTGTCCGCCGAGAGACTTGCTCGACCTGAACTACATAAAAGATCCACCCCCGCGTGACAAAAAAAAATTAAAGGGACGACTCACCGGATGCCCCGACCTCTCCGCGCGCGTCCGCAAGCTTCGCCTGCGCCTGAACGTCTTCGCGCCTACATCCATCTGTGGGATGGCGACCAGCCGTTGGCGGCGCAAAATTCATGGCAGCTGGCCGAGTTTACAGACGATCTTCCACGTTGAAGATCTCCCCGCCAATGCCCAAACGGGGAGTAGGTGGACCGGGCTTTGAATCGGTCGTGGTGCATCTCTTGTATTCAAGCAGGACTTTGGTTCACATTTTATGAGGTTCTACTTTCCTTCCTCAGTTTCCGCTTGCTTGTACTGAACTTCAATTACCCCCCACGATGCCCCACTTTCTGTTCCATTGCTCGGTCCCTCGCGGAGGTATACCGACAACATCGTCAAGGCCCCATGCGGTGAAACATGGGTCTCATATTCATCTTGACGGTTTCTGGCGTTTGCTATGCGGACCGGGCTGGGTAATGATACACCTAGATTTATTCTTCTGGATCAAAACCCTTGATTTTGATTCTGCATTTCGTGAGTGATACACATTTCGCACGCCCGGTTATTCTTCTCGTTTGGCTTCGAGAAGGTGAGTTTGGTTTTTGCTCCTAATTCTGAGTGTGCCTGGACAATCGCCCAAGCCGTATTCATATGCTGGGTTTGCTTCGCCTTACTAGGTTACTAATAACACCTTGCAACGGCGTGGACCGATCAGAAATGCAACGACTTGGACGCGTGGCTCTATTGGATCCGGCAGAAGCAAAATGGCGTAGCGGCTTCCGACAAGGCTCCGAGGCTTTTCTTGAATGGGCAGATATGGGCAGATGCGGCGCCCATTCTATTGAATACGTTAATGAAAGGCTCATCAAGTTGTGATTGGCGGCGGCATATAGCAATTTGCAGCATTTTATTGAGGTCATCGCCCGCGATTAACCGATTTGCTCGGCATTTGATGGAGGCCCAAGTGTTTGCTTCCCGACTGTTTTAAAGACAGTTGATACGAGTCTTTCCACAGAACTCCTGTTTCTTTTCCATCTTTCCAGGGTGAACCCATTACAGCGGAACACGGGTTACCGTTCCCATGGCTGTGGATTTCATCAGTTTCAACCCACGGTATTGGGCCAATCAGAGTGGTTTGATGTATGTCGAATGATTGCCGCCTTCGGCAGGGGGTTCCAGCAGTGCGTTTTCCTTCCTTTCAAGGCGTGAAACCTGCCCTATTTTTGTTTGAAAATACTGAACGTCAGGAACGGGGTGAACGCGGCCCCACAACCCGTAAGGAGAAACCCGTAACCAAGGACGCCATCCCTTACCATCCCTGAGGATAGTGACATCGCAAGCACCTGATGTGGAGAATCGCCTTTAAAGGGACCCAGAGAACAAAGCCGGTTTTCAGGTCTCCTCACCCCATTCTTTCACACCACTTGCATCTCTTTGCTAGGACAGGATCCTACCTCCATTCCATTCATTCTTACACATTTGTCTGTCATTTCAACACCTAAGATGTTCACCAGTGGAAAATCAGTTCTGGCCTGCGCCTCCCTCTTCCTTGCGCTAGCCGCCCAGACTTCGGCTCATGCTATGCCAAGGTATGCGATTTTTCCCGTAGTCAAAGGTATCTTGGTTGATTTTTTGACCTTCCCCAGCATTGCCCTTGGTGTAAAGGGTACCCCTGTGCGCTCTGATGTGCAGCGGCCCTCGACCGCCTCGCCCTGTGGTTCTGTTGACATTGCGACCAACCTCGATACCTCGACGGCCATCCCCGCTGCCGCCGACGGTTCGGTCACCATGAACGTCCAGAACTTCAACGCGTACGCATATCTTTAAAATTTAGACACCATCACTTGATGCTTATAAAAATTCAGAGGCGCCGATGGATCCACCTCCGTCGCGGTCAACGTTGACCAAACCGGTACCGGAAAGTCCTTCGTCGCTGGCACCGTCACCACGAACGGGAACTCGGTGCGTACACGATCCTTTGATTCCTCGCCCCACAGTCGCTGACCACTCGATAGGCTCCCACCGCCGTCGAGACCGACAAGGTTGTGTTCAACCTCCCCGCCGGCACCAAGTGCACTGGTGGAACTGCTGGCAACCTTTGCCTCGTCGTATGTTGTCTCTCGAGAATCCAGCTTATAAAAACTGACATTCGCCCAATACAGTCCGTGAAGACGACCGCTGGGTTCGGAGCCTGCACTGTCGTCTCCCAGGGCGCTGCCGCCGCCGCTGGAACTGCCGCCACCAACGCCACCACCGCTGCGACTGGCGCCGCTGCCACCAACGGAACGACCGCTGCTGCCGGGACGGCCGCTACTAACGCGACCACCGCTGCTGGAACCGCTGCTGCTGCCACCAATGGCACTGCCGCTGCTGGGACCGCTGCCGCTGGAACCGCCGCTGCCGGAACCGCTGCCGCAAAGAAGGGCAAGGGCGGAAAGAAGGGTGGAAAGAAGGCCAAGGGCACTGCTGGTAAGGATCTTCCCTCATTATCGTATTTTCGTATTCATCTGCTCACATCTCCTTAGCTGCCAAGGCTGCTAAGGCTGCTGCCGCTGCCGGTGGTGCTGCTGCTGCTTCCCCCGCTGCCCCCGCCGCCGCTTCCCCTGCCGCCACTTCCCCCCCGCCGCCGTCGCCAAGGTCTCCAGCAACAAGAAGGTTGGAACCCGGGCGGCTCGTGCTCTCCGCCGCGAGCTCTTCGCCGACCTCAACTAAAGCTAGTGCAGCTGGTTGTTGGATTTATCAGCGATGAATGTAACATATTTTGAATTACGTTGTACGTATTGGAGCGCCTAGTGCGATTGCAGAAGCAAAGAAAAATACGAATGATTTGACCTCACACAAAGCTGATCTGAATATACATATTTGTCGTCGTAGAGTGCGAGTAGAGAGCCTAAATTCACACGGCGGTGTCCCTGGATTACCCGTGCACCGAGCGATTTCGGCCTACGCATCTCCACACCTTCGTCGCGCTCAAGGTCATTTGCGTAAAAAGAAGAAATAATTTACGCGGCCCTCACCTGGACTCGAAAGCACAATTGCTGGTGCTCACTTGCTAGATTCAGGTGGAAGATTCAAAGTTTCACAGCTAACGAGAACGAGTGAAAACCCTCTCAAACGACCTGATATTTCCAACGAATTTGATTTACGACAATGCAATTGTCAACCCGGCAGACTCGCAATCCGAGAATTGTCCCACAAAACCCTGAGCGCTTCAGCGGGACTGCTTTGGTTATCGATCTCGTACGCCCATGGCGCCACTCCGTCGCCGGTCAGTAACTGACCTTCTTGCGGTTTCGGGAGCCGCCCACGGTAGCTTTGTGCGACGCACGCCACGGGATCAATGATCTGTACAAGTCGCAGGGAGACTACTCGGCGCCCAATATGCTCCGAGCGCGTCGAGGGCTCAAAGCAAGCAAGTGCAGAGCCTAGTGAACGAATCATTAATCAATAATCCCCGTATTATTAGGAATGATGACCCACCGGTCCAAGGAAATCTTCCCTCTTCGTCACTGAACAGGTGTGGAAAATCCAATTTGTGCAGTTTTTTGCCGACGACAGTAAGTTGAACGCTGGCACCGAAGTTTACCGGAAACAGTTGGTTTATTCGAAAGAGGATTAGCTGAGGGGTAATCCTGTCGCTACCAGCAAAAATGCGGCGAGCTCGCGACAGGTGTTCCTCCGTCACTAACTTTTCGCGGAGGAGCTGCTGACAGATAAGAGTGTGGTGCTCCCGGCAAGCTATCTGAGGTAAAATCGTTTGCCAGGGCGCTCCAGAAGGTAGGAGAAGATCTTGGCCAGAAGTGAAGGACGCCGGGTTTTTATCCAAGGTCACGCGCAGCCGGACGCTCCCTTCCAGCGGCAGTCCGTTCGGAGGATTGTGGTAGTATAGGAATCCAGCAGAATGGTGTGGGAAGGGAGCGGTCGAACGATGGCTCATGTTACAATAGCGAAATTTGGCGTATGTCCCTCTCCGTGTCTTTGGGAAGCGGATGGTTACACTATCCATACCCGAGAGAACCACGTAGTCGTCGGCGCTGATGTGGAGCGAATTTAATGTGGAAACCATGGTTGGGGGAATTCCTCTGCTAGTAGTAAACTCGCTCCAAGATATAGTTGAGTATCTGCAACATCGCTACCGGTGAAAAGCGAGGAGTCAGCAGAATGCGCACTACTTATGAGACAAGCATCACACCGGCACCAGGTCGTGAATCTGTGGAAGAGGAGCACCGCGGAAGGAGGGGTCTCGGCATAACCTTGGTCGCACTGACACGCGCGCCGGAGCCAAGATGCTCATGGTTGGTGGCAGAAGATGACAACGTGACCGTGACGTGATCAGCGGAGATTGAAAACGCCTTTTGATTTCTGCTACTATGCTTAAACCTGCCGATGATGTTGTGCGTTCTTTCACTTTCACTCCAACAGTCATTCCCTTGTCAATCAGAAACCGTGACATACTCTCCACTCGACTAAAGACTTTACCGGTTTAGTTAACGCGGTACACACCAAATAACTTACCAATCACATCGTCGAAACGTTTCATACTTGAACAGTGAACACTGTCCATAATAGGTGTAAATACAACAATCCCTACTAAGGGAATCCAACGAGCTTCATTGCAATTCATTCTTGCCATTTTTCCCAGGTCATTTTAGTTTAGATTCCGGCACAATCATTTTCCGCTAATCAATCTAAACTCGAACTTGACCACGACCACGACCACACCCCAAAGTCAAATTGCGTTTGAAGGTGGAAACATGTCATCTTTGCGTCTCTCCGCGGCTCAAATAGACGCCTTTGACCAAATCCTCGTACGCCCTCCCTATTATCCATTCGCGCACACGATTGACAATCTAAACGAAAAGTCCGATGCAGTAGCGAGCAAATCGACTGGAGCGCTATTCTTCGGCGTGACAACGGCAGAAAAGGCGATCTACATGCGTGCTACGGGCACGAAGCTCGTGGACGACCCATCGAGCGACCTCATTAACGAAAACGCTGTGTTCTGGCTCTGCAGCCAGACGAAAATGATCACCACTGTACGCCTAACTTCGTGTCCAGCGTCTCCAACCGGAACTTTTGGGTTTCTTCTAGATCGCAGCTCTGCAGCTCATCGACCAAGGCAAGATTGCGCTCGACACCCCTGTCGAGACCGTGCTCCCGGAGCTCGTGAATCCGGTAGTGGTCACGAGCCACGATGAGACGGGCCGCCCGGCGACGACGGTGCCTGCGAAAGAGAAGATCAGGTTCGGGCAGCTACTGAACCACAGCAGTGGGCTAGACTACATGCTCGATGGGACGACACCGGCTAGCGGTAAGTTGCAGCTGGCGATAAAATTGGTATCTGTATTTTGGAGGTTGATAATTCTGGGATCGTCGGTTCACAGGTATGCCGGTGGCGTATTCTCACAGCTACAAAGACCAAGACGTTTCTGCATTTTTCAAGATTTTAAAGGTTAGGGTCGCAATTCATAAGCTGCCTTTGATTCAAAACTCATAACTCGCAGGGCTCTCTGCCCGGAGTGCCCCTGCAATTCGAACCCGGTACAAGCTGTGAGCGCTTACAATTGCGAAAATAACCTAGATGGAAGTTCAAGGTTCCATCAGACGCATACGGCTTCTCTACTGACTGTGCTGGCTTCATCGTCGAGCGGCTCTCGGGAAAAACGCTCGAGCAGTATTTGTGCGTCTATTCAAATCTTCGTACGGCCGACCTTTATTTACAGCATCAACCTGACTTGGCAGCCAAGACCACATCTTCACCCCGCTCGGAATTACATCTGCATCGTTCTACCTCACGCAATCACTCAAAGACCGGCTCCTGCCTCTCTCGTACCGCAATAAGACCGGTGTTATCGAACGATGGAAACGGCCGCCCGTAATTGACCAGGACCCGGCGCACGGTGATTGTTCTTCAAAAAATCAGGCCAGTTGAAATCTCAAACGGACCACAGTCCGAGTTCACATGGGTGGTGTGGGGCTATACGCGTCCGAGAAGGACTACCTCACGTTACTGCGCCACCTGCTTCAGATCAAAGGCGCGTCCCACGTTCTCTTGAGCAATTATTGTCCCCTCTCCCCTGCTGACAGCGATTCTAACGAATACAGCGGGCGTCGCTACCAACCCCATCCTCTCTCGCGCCTCCGTCGACAGCATGTTCTCGCCGACGCTCCTACCCGCTGGCGCCGCGGCCATATACGCCTCAACTACCACGAATGATCCCTACCTCGGCCTGCCCGCCGGCGGCGTGCAGTTCGGCCGTGGGCTATTGGTCACCACCGCCGATGTGCCGGGCAAGCGCAAGAGTGGTTCCGGCTCCTGTGAGTACCCGCCACCATAGTTGAATCGTACATGTGTGCCTAGGAGGAAGCTGATGACTCGAATTTCAAGGGGGCGGTTGGGCGTCGACGAGCTTCTTTGTGGATCCGGCGACGGGTGTGGCGGCAGTGTTTGGAATGCAGCAGGTGCCCACGGGAGACGAGGCACACCTGCGGTTGTGGGATGTGTTGGAGAGAGGGATTTACGCAGGATTGAACGCGAAGATGTAGCGCACTAGTACTGACTGTGTATAATGATGATGATGTTGTGCATTCCTTCACTTTCACTCCAATAGTCATTCCCTTGTCAATCAGAAACCATGAAATACTCTCCACTCTACTAAAGACTTTACCGGTTTAGTTATAGTAACGCGATACACACCAAATAACTTGCCAATCACATCGTCGAGACGTTTCTTACTTGAACACTGTTCATAATAGGTGTAAGTACAACAATCCTTACTAAGGGAATCCAACGAGCTTCATTGCAATTCATTCTTGCCATTTTTTTCCCAGCTCGTTTTCGTTTGGATTCCGGCACAACCATTTTCCGCTATGATCACGACCACGACCACACCCCAAAGTCAAATTGCCTCTGAAGGTGGACACATGTCATCTTTGCGTCTCTCCGCGGCTCAAATAGCCGCTTTTGACCAAATCCTCGTGCGCCCTCCCTATTATCCATTCGCGCACACGATTGACAATCTAAACGAAAGTCCGATGCAGTAGCGATCAAATCGACTGGAGCGCTATTCTTCGGCGTGACAACGGCAGAAAAGGCGATCTACATGCGTGCTGCGGGCACGAAGCTCGTGGACGACCCATCGAGCGACCTCATTGACGAAAGCACTGTGTTCTGGCTCTGCAGCCAGACGAAAATGATCACCACTGTACGCCTAATTTCATGTTCAGCGTCTAACCCGAACTTTTGGGTTTGACTCCTTCTAGATCGCAGCTCTGCAGCTTATCGACCAAGGCAAGATTACGCTCGACACCCCTGTCGAGGACATACTCCCGGAGCTCGGGAATCCGGTGGTGGTCACGAGCCACGACGAGGCGGGCCGTCCGGCGGCGACAGTGCCTGCGAAAGAGAAGATCAGGTTCGGGCAGCTACTGAACCACAGCAGTGGGCTAGACTACATGCTCGATGGGACGACACCGGCTAGCGGTAAGTTGCAGCCGGCGATAAAATTGAGGTTGATAATTCTGGGATCGTTGGTTCGCAGGTGTGCCGGTGGCGTATTCTCACAGCTACAAAGACCAAGACGTCTCCGCGTTTTTCAAGATTTTAAAGGTTGGGGTCCATTCATACGCCGCGTTTGATTCAGAACTCATAACTCGCAGGGCTCTCTGCCCGGAGTGCCCTTGCAATTCGAACCTGGCACAAGCTGTAAGTGCTCACAATTGCGAAAGTAACCATGGAAATTCAAGGTTCCATCAGACGCATACGGCTTCTCTACTGACTGTGTTGGCTTCATCGTCGAGCGGCTCTCGGGAAAAACGCTCGAGCAGTATTTGTGCGTCTATTCAAATCTTCGTATGACCGACCTTTATTTACAGCATCAACTTGAACTTGGCAGCCAAGACCACATCTTCGCCTCCCTCGGAATTACATCTGCATCGTTCTACCTCACATAATCACTCAAAGACTGGCTCCTTCCTCTCTCGTACCGCCACAAAACCGGTGTTATCGAACGATGGAAACGGCCGCCCGTAATAGACCAGGACCCGGCGCACGGTGATTGTTCTTCAAAAAATCAGGCCAGTTGAAATCTCAAACGGACCACAGTCCGAGTTCACATGGGTGGTATGGGGCTATACGCGTCCGAGAAGGACTACCTCACGTTACTGCGCCACCTGCTTCAGATCAAAGGCGCGTCGTCCTCTTGGGCAATTCTTTCAAGTTTTCCCCTCTCCCCTGCTGACCGCGATTCTAACCAATACAGCGGGCGTCGCTGCCAATCCTATCCTCTCTCGCGCCTCTGTCGACAGCATGTTCTCGCCGACGCTCCCACCCGCTGGCGCCGTGGCCGTACACGCCTCAACTGATCCCTACCTCGGCCTGCCTGCCGACGGCGCGCAGTTCGGCCGTGGGCTATTGGTCACCACCGTCGATGTGCCGGGCAAGCGCAAGATTGGTTCCGGCTCCTGTGAGTACCCGCC
Organism: Mycena galopus ATCC 62051; assembly: GCA_014925785.1. Taxonomy (NCBI): domain Eukaryota; kingdom Fungi; phylum Basidiomycota; class Agaricomycetes; order Agaricales; family Mycenaceae; genus Mycena; species Mycena galopus. The sequence goes on from WIQG01000184.1 coordinate 154,219, forward strand.
ACCATAGTTGAATCGTACATATGTGCTTAGGAGGAAGCTGATGACTCGAATTTCAAGGGGGCGGTTGGGCGTCGACGAGCTTCTTTGTGGATCCGGCGACGGGTGTGGCAGCGGTGTTTGGAATGCAGCAGGTGCCCACGAGAAACGAGGCACACATGCGGTTGTGGGATGTGTTGGAGAGAGGGATATACGCAGGATTGAACGCGATGTAGCGCACTAGTACTGACTGTCATGTACAACATGACCCTCCCTGCTTGGGCTCGAGGGACGTCGGCGTGTTTGCTGTCATTTTCTTTTGTCTTCAACATTCTTCTTCGGCATTTCGGGCGCTAGCTTTTGACATGCGGCTCCGTAACACGCTGTCCCGAGCCTCGCGGCGGCGTTTTAATTGTTCTGCGTTACTTCCATCGGCGGACGGATCTTGCATTGTTCTAAGATGAGTGCCTTGACGAAAGTGCGAATGAGAGATCAATAGTTAGCGTGGCCTTATCGAGTCAGCCATTCAGATTCCCGCATTCTGACGAGTCAACAACAGTTCAGGTGGTTCTGAAAGCCGATCCCAGGTACTCACCTTCAAGAGTTTATTGTGTAGACGTTTGGGCCACTCACATCTTCATTTTAGCCTTGGGTGGTACACAACCTGGCGTTCTTTTGTATTGGTGGGACTATGGAGTGGACCTTCCAAAAAAATCCATAAGCACACCAAAAAAGGTACTACGCCTTTTGATTCCACAACGCAAACAAAAAGAAGACTTCGTTTCTCCGTTCCGAGGTTATATGAGCATCATTGAGGGCGGAATCCCAGGCGAGGACTCACACGGTGCACCCTTTTGTCTCCCGTAAGTATCCTTCCCGAAGAAGACGCGCCATCATTTTGCTTATTGTTGGGTTGAGGGAAGCGTCTTGCGCCGCACCCATTATAGACATGAAGAATGCTTGGCGTCCGAGGCACCTGGAGTGCGTACCGACTATCCGTACTGGGACTTTTGAAGGGGAGAACAATTGCGCGGTCGCGTTATAAAAGCTGGCAGGGAAGAATGGTCGTTCTCTAGTTCGTCATCCAATCGCTTTGGCCTCCAAGAAGCAGTCCGCGCGCCACCCACTCCTCATACACACTACCTTCATCCTCATCCTCACCCATACATCTTCAATGGACGCCTTCACGTCAATCATCTCGTACTTTGCCGTCGAGCAGGTCGAGGATGCCCCTGAACTGCCCACCGTTGACGAAGATGGATCCAGAGGATCCTGCGGCTCGTGCACTATCGCATGAGTCCCATCCTACACCCCTCGCCCACGAAATAATCTGCCAGGTGAGAGCGTTTTCGCTCTTATTTTTTTCTCAGCTTCGAAACTGACGACGAAATTTCAGTGAAAAATTGTATTACCAAATCACCTACCACGTTATAATTGCGGGAAAGGCTTCAATAATTGTCGGTTAGAGGTCGATTTGAGTTTTCAAACGTCCTTCCGTCGATATGTATTTTCGTTCGATTTCTGTTGGGAAGTTAAGGAGAAGTGGAGATTAATTATTGCACCTTCCGAGAATGTATTTTCAAAGAAATATCGAGACCAGCGATCTCGTTAGAAGGCTCCCTGTTTTCGTCGTTCGTGGTAAGATTAAAGACAGTGGCGGTTTCGGAAACAATTGGATGAGAATCACGTGAGATTTCCGCTTCTGGAACCGCTCACCCGCTCTTCTCCGCTACGATGATGTCTACTCGCGCCCTCGGCTTGGGCTCGCCCCTGCGCACGACTCTTTTCTCGTCCCGCCTTGGTCAATTTTCTCCTACAAGTCGTCTAATGGTCACTCATGTCGTTCCTTAGCTCGTAACCAATCCCTGATTCGCACCACTTTCGCAAAACGGTAAGGCAGTTTCTAGCTCAAAACGGACTATCGAGGTCTCATAAATCGCGCAAATCTCAAGGGCCGTACAAACGGAATCCCTACCCCCGTCTGCTGCGGTCGATATCCTCAACAAGCAGCGTCTGCTGAGACCCTCGAGCCCACACTTCACTATATATCAGCCCCAGATGACCTGGATTCCCTCGATCTTCAACCGCGTCACGGGTGGTGCGCTGAGCGCTCGTGCGTCTCCTACGTTCCTTCCGGGTGCCATAATCTCACCAGCTGTTCCTATCCACAGTACTCTACGGCTTCTCTCTCGCGTACCTCGTTGCCCCGGGTACCTTTGACAGCGCGCACGTCGTCGAGTTCGTCGCGGGCCTCCCTGACGGTGTCAAGTACGCCGGGAAAGCCCTCCTCGCTGCACCCTTCGCGTTCCATGGACTGAACGGCATCCGTCACTTGTCGTGGGATATGGGCAAATGTGCGTGCTTCTATCGCAGAATTTTTACCTTGAAATAATGCGTCTCCCAGTTATGAGCATCAAAGCCGTATACCAAACGGGCTACACTGTCCTGGCGGCATCGGCCATCTCTACGGTCGCGCTGGTGTTTATGTAGCGTATGCCCGGCAGTTCAATAAAATCCTTTCGTGGCCAACCAATATGACTCGATCTTCGCACTCGCCAACAGCACCCCATTCTCATTTTCATCTTCTCCAACTCTCTCGAACGTATTTCCATCCAACGCGGTTGAAAATCTTCCAGCCAATACTGTGATACAATTCATTCGTTGAAAATGGTTAGAGCAGGAAGGGAACAAATAGACATTTGCCTAGAGATATTTCGTGAGTGTTGGATTGCAGAAGCATAATTATAACTTGAAACGAACTTGCATTGGTCGGGAATTCGGCCGAACTTGAAGGCGGCCAGCCGCCAGCCAGCTCTCTTTCTGGCCGCCCAAATCGCTTTTGCTTTCCGTTCTCGCGCGTCTTGCGGGACGTAGCAGAAACTTCCTTTGGACCTCTTAGTCACTTCTTACCAATCTGAACTTCGATCTAAGCTTCGCTGTGTACTGCACAATGAACGAAGGTCGCTAGATACCAACCAAAGTGCATCTCCGCACGAAAAACGACTTTCCCCAGTTGTTCCCGCGTTGGGTATCTCATACCAGCTCATACTATCCTCCTTGGACTCGCGACCCCCTCTATGGGTCTCTGCGGGGTACTAGGCTATATCCCAGTCTCACAAGGCATATGAGAATCTCGCTCGCTCCGCGGACCTTGCGAGTCTTTTTGGAAGATTGCAACTCCTCATTAATCCCCGTGTGCGGAGATGCGCTTCTGCACCCAAATAAGCGTACTGGCATCGTGCCACCCTGCCTCAGAAGGTCCGAAGAACGGGAAACTTGCTCTTAAAGTATGGTGCGATGAAGCCCCGACCACCCCTGCTCTCCGTCTCTGTCCGTCTCTGTCTTCGATGAACAGCGACCTGGCGGAACCGTCCTGCTCGCCGCCTAGCAGCATCGATCACCATGTGAACGCAAGATCCCCGGAGCGCCAGCGCGAGGAGCAGAGGCTGCTGCGCAAGCTCGACATGCGACTCGTTCCAGCTATCTTTGTCATTTATGTCATGAACTATGTGAACGTCAGTGTGGTTCTACTCCTTTTCTTGGCCGACGTCAGATATTGTCTTGGCATACCTAGCGAACTGCAATTACAGCGGCACGATTGAAGGGACTGGAGAAGGATCTTCGGCTTTCAGGTGCGTAATCCCTGTAAAATATTGCAGTTTAAACATTGAGTCGGCATGATTCAGACCTTCAATACAGCGTCGTCCTATCCATCTTGTTCGTTACATTGGCGGCTGGACAACCTCCGTCAAACATGGTAGCAAAATTCGATCCCATCATGGATGCCTGGCTGACCTCGCAATAGATTTTGAACAAGGTCAAACGGTACGCTGTTTGAGTATCTGTCCCGGTCTGCATTTCGTCGACACCAGTATTTCTAGGCCCTCAATTTATATCGGTAGTTGCGTCATCGCATGGGGACTCGCAAGTGCCTTGTCTGGAGTCAGAATATTCTGAACGCCGTGGATCTGCAAATGCTCATTGTCGCCATGTCTTTCAGGTGACAACCGACTATTGGGGGATGTTAGCCTGCCGTTTCATCATCGGCTTGCCAGAGGTACGAAAATAAAACTCCTTTTTTCAATTGTTCTATCTAATTCCAAAGGCTTCGTTTTACCCCGGCGGTTCGGCCTGACTTCCTGCCCAAATACCCTTCTGAGCATTCACTTTAGCCGTATATCTCTTGTCTTGCTGGTACACTAAAAAAGTGGTTAAAATGTCTCCTCGCCGACGCCGGACTCACCATCTCATGGCAGGAATTGGCAATCCGCAGTGCCGTTCTTTTCGCTGGCCTCGATGTGGCGAACGCGTTTGGAGCGGTAACTTATTCAGAACTTGACGCAATCGAATCGTATCTAATGGGGCTCTGAATCTAGGTAGTCGCCGCGGCGATCCTTTCGGGCATGGAGGGGACACTTGACATAGCTGGTTGGCGATGGTGCGGCAGTCTCCTTGGATCTAGACAATTTCTACTAACAAGCAGTTATTTTAGGCTATTCATAATTGAGGTTAGACTTAGATCGATAGCTCCAAGCCTCGATCATCCATCCTTCTTAGGGCTGCACCACAGTATCCCTTGGATTCCTGGTCATGTGCGCGGCTTCTGATTCCAAATTTTGCGGTATTCATTTGTCCATATAGGTGGATGCTACCCGACTTTGTAAACATTCTTTTGGTCATGGGGCCTCTATTTTATTTCTGAGTGTCGACTCTTCAGCCGCGCAATACTCGGTGGATCGGGGATAAAGAAAGTCGCTTAGCACAGGCGCGGTTAGCCGAAGACGCCGGGGAAGCAGACCAAGATACGCAAGCGGACTCGTACGACTGCGTTTGGTGATCGGATTCGGCGCTTCTCCTCATTGCTCTATTTTCCTTCAGACCCATCCAAGGCCTCAAGCTGGCCGTGGCGGACCCTCTTGTTTGGCTTTTTTCGTTGATGCTTTGTAGGTCCTTTCCCTGGTTATCATACCATCTGTCGCTAACTATAATCAAGTTTCGCAGCATCTGGGACTCAGCGTTGGGCAATTCTTTCCAACGTTTGTCCAAGCTCACAGTCTCCCCTGGCGTCTATTCATGGTCTTTACTAGTCTTGCGCAGACATTGGGTTACTCCACTACCAAGACCCTGTTGCTGACTGCGTATGTGTCCGCTCCACTGTGTTTCAACAAGTAATCACGTTGAACCGTGCAACCTAGACCTCCATGGCTCCTGGCCGCCATTCTTTGTGTTCTGGGTGCCTGGCACGCGGGTAAGACTGCGTTATAGACCCACGACTTGAACTCGAATATTGCGGGATAGATAAGACCGGAGAGCGCTTTTTCCACATTTCTTTCCCAATCTGGGGAGTGTTGGTGGGCTTTGTTATCAGCCTCTCCACAATGACATTCGGGGCCCGATATTTCAGTATGTTCCTCATGGCCATTGGCGACGTTGGTCAGTCAACAACCTCTTTTCGCCAATTTTGTACTCTAATAACTATATTTTGCCTTCATTGCAAAGGATGCGCCATGACTATTGTCTGGACTTCGAACTCGATCCCCAGGCCACCGGCGTATGTACTATTTTCCAAGGAGGGATCTCCTTTGTTGTGTTAACAGACGCGGATATATAGTAAACGCGCTGCTGCACTTGGTATAGCCAGTGGTATCGGAAACCTGGGAACATTGTGCGCACCGGCTGCCATACCGCTCTGAATTCTGACGTGCGTATGGATTTAGGGTTGGATCATTTGCTTGGAAGAAGAAATGGGGCCCAGAATTTCACGAATCTTTTGAGATTTCTCTGGCGGCCCTCGTAGTCAGCACGGCTTTGGCTCTTGGTATTAAATCTAGTCGGCATAGTTGAGCCTTCATTCACTCACGTTTCTCAAAAGTGATCCGGCAGCGTCTTGTATGGATGAATCACCGCCTTGACGCCGATGGTGCAGCGATTTCATCTGGAACAAACGAGGAGCGCGTCAAGAAAGCGGCACATTTGGAGGGTATTACATATCGGAGGGCGTTGGAAAAACGGAAAGGATTCCGCTATTTATATTGAATCATTTAGGCAAGATCTCAGTGTATTTGATTGGACAAAAAATTCCATCATCCACCGGTGGCGCTGAAATTTGTTTGTGTTCAACTTGAACTTGAGTCGAGACTAGCAGAACCCGACATTTCGTTGACAGCTGAGTAAAAATACAAAAGGCGGGACTGAATTTGGCAGTTTCAGTGAAGAGAACGCAACCAAATTTTATGCAACGGATAGAGCCGGTGGCTATCACACCGAACACGACGAGTGGCTGTGCGTCCGCTTGGTATTCATCTTCTTCGTTCATGCCACTCACCCGATATCCAGACGATGTGTCCATCGAGATCCTCGCAAACTTGCCCCTGGGAACAATCAGCAGACTATCCCTAGTGCAGAAAGCATGGAAATCCCTTATCGAGCGAGGTACCACTTTCCGCGTCCGGGAGACTAAGTACTCCGAGTCATCGAAAAATTGACCTTTCCTAGATCCGTACGAGGACCACATATATCATAACGCTGCAATTTCCAGTGGCCTCGTTTCTTCTCATGGAACCTCGTTGATTGATGAGACGGCTGCGTTGGGTCTCAGTTTGGACTCTATCCAAGGGTGGAAGGAATTTTGTGCGGTAGCCTATCCATTTCCAGGGATTACTTATCGTTGATTATTTCAGGCCGGGTTCGCGTGGCTGTGGAGCGGAACTGGGCTGGCTTGGGGCCCTCGTCGATTAAGAGGATCGCTACAACGGGCCATGACATTTTTTGCAGGAAAGGTATACCGGCTACAAACCGTACAATTGTGTCTTTCGTGATGGGGGGACTTGCTGTTTATGACGAACACGCAGTTGTATGGGGTCTTCCCGAGGTATTTCTCTCAAGTATACAACCCATGCGTGCTGATTGCGTGGTTGCTAGCATTATCTCCCCAGGGCCACCAATTTTGTCTACGACGCAGGTTACCTCGTATTCTCACCGGCCGCGCAGAACATGATTGAGATATGGCAAGATGAATCTCATCCTGTAAATCCCATATCTACCGTCTTCCCTCCGAGTCCAGCGCAGGAAGCCGCTGCGAAGTCCAACATCGCTCATTTTCATCCCCATTTTTATCCCGCCGCTACAATTCCTGTTGACTCGGGCGGTAAAATTGGGATCATCAAACTGTTGTATCCAACCCTCGTTGTGTCCTCCTCCGCCGCGGTATATGTGTGGAACGTCCAAACAGGAGAATTGATTTGCATTCTCGACATGCATGACGATGAAAATGAAATGTTTGAAACCACAGGTGTCGCTGTATCGCAGGAGCTGATTCTCGCCTTCAACCGTCACCAAATTCGGTTTTTCTCTCGCCATGATGGACTTGCTATCTCATACATCTCGCGAGCGAACTCAGCCTCTGATCTCGCTATCTCACGAGGTGCCCAGCTTCTTCCCCCAGATCTGGAAGGTGCTATGGCATTCGCAGAGGCTGTTCTTCAGCCCCAGAGATTGTTCCACAAACGCCGTGGATGGTCTTGCTCCAGAGGGTACTTTACTCTCTGTATGCTCTGTCTTTCATGATACATACAACTCCAGTTGACTCACTTTTTCGTAGTTGGGATTTCTATGTGTGGGATGACGCTAGTTATCCTGTCCTCCAAACGCCGGATGCTCATCGTCAATGACGTCGAGAGGGAGGTTATGCAGGACCTGACGACCGCGATATCCAGCGCCGCCGACGTGAAGATTCCCAGCTCGTACGGCTCCATCGACTGTCTCTCTGTTACTCGGGATCGAATTGCAGTTGGGACTGTGAGTACCTAGGCTCAGTCGTTCATTCCCTCGCCCACTTTTTTCGATGACCTCCCATTTTCAGAGGACTGGAATCCTTGTTATGACTCTCCATCGGTCAACCATTAGCCAGGTGCAGAGTTCTGGTTCCATCCATTTCTATCCGTCGAGGCCAGATATAGAGTCAGGGATCCACCTCAGCGCCTCCTTTGTGCAGTTCGAAGGTGCGGCGTGTTACGAGGTGCGCAATCTGGAGTTCTGCGGCGCGAAGCTCTTCTTCAGTCGTCACCCGGAGACGCGCGTTTCGAGTTCGACTATTGAGGATGGTACTCTTGGAGAGTGAGTTTGCGAATGATCTTTCTGTGTCATCGAAGTATTGATTAATGCCCCATTTTCTCTTGATATAGGAGCGTCAATGCCAGGGAGGATGAGACCGACGAGTGAGCGTGTTTTCAACTCGAGTCCCCGAATAATCCTGTCTATAATAAGACTATACTTAATTGGACTGTTTTATCCGCAGTAGCGCGTCGGACGCTTCGGACAGTGATGGCCTGCCGAGTACGTCTCGTCGCTGTGTTAGAGCCTAAATCGACTCATTTGTTTACTTGGAACAGGCCTACAGTCAGTGTCGGCTTCTAGTAGCGACAGCGGCGAAGAGTGTGCGCGACCAATCCTCAATCTTATATGGCGGATATTCAGTTCATTGGCGTTTAGCGGATGAGGACCCTGGCGAGGCCGGTGGCGATGCCAACTTGAATAACTCGGACTTGAACTTGGGTTTGGAGGCCACGAACAATGGCTCGGACGACCAAGTGCCGGAAACCGAAGCTCCCTTGGATACGTTGAACTCAGGAGGAATGGGACCCTCTGACTCCGAACCGTTTCTTCCGATGGGACAAGCGCCGACCGGGGGTCTCGAAGCTACATCACACCGCAGCCAATCCGAGAATGGCGTCGATAATATCGATTCCGGCGACGAATTGGGGGACTTGAACATCGACCTTGATCCAAGCGGCACTGGCATCCACACCAATCTTGACGCTGAAACAAATTGGTTTCACAATAGGATCAAGGCCATGTTCATACAAACGGCACTAATCTCCGCAGAGATCCGCCTGACATTACTCCACAATACATCTTGCGCCTTTGTAATTGAAGTTGCATCAACGAGGTCAGAACAATCAGCGACAGGACAAGGAGGAGATGTATAACTTTACAAGAGGAGTGAAAGGACAAACAGAGTAGCTTACTGAGGAGGCCAATGACAAGCTCGTCTTGTCCCTCTTCGTGTATCAATTTCTTTCCCGACGTTCCCGCACTTAGTGACTGGTGGGCGGTTCCAAGCCCGACCGACTCGCCGGCAGGCGGGCACAAACCCGGTATGTATACGCCGTGTGGTGAACTGCAGGAATCCAACCGAGCTCTGCGAGACCCGATAAGCTATAAGTAGACCTGGGAGGCCAAGGAGAAATTCTCGCCTGTGGAGCGTCGCGTATGCATTTGATATGCATGTCCAGTGTTGCAGTGCATGTAAGATGCCCTCGAGGCTTGAGCACAGGTTCTGTAGGTTGAAATTGGACGTAAACTCCGAAGGGCAGGCGTAGCATGTATTTTTTGTAGGGGATGGTAGTCGTACTTGATGCAACAGAGATGCGACATCGCGGACCCGCAGACTAAAGCGGCTCGCCTGTTAATAGTGATGGTCAGGGTCGAGCACTAACCGCGAACCTGATTGTCACACGTGTCACAGTTATGCTGCAACCGCAACAGTCGTTCGGTCCAACTGCTTCAATGCTGCAATGTTGAGCAGCTATGTTTGAATCGGCAACATCTCTCTACGTTTCCCTTGCGTCCTATACGATTCTGGGGGTTTGACGCCCTTTGTGATACTTCGTCAGACTCGCTGTCACACCGACAAAAACTCGTGTACGCGCCAAGTACGCGCTGTGGAACACGGCCGGGTGCCGGACTATATAGTAGGTAAGCGCTAGCGCGCTGGTAAGCGTACTCAGATGATGAAATGAAAAAGGTCTGGCCTTTATGTAAGTGCTCCTCCCGGCTTTTTTCTTTTTTATTCCATGTCCATCGAAAGCGTGTGTCGCAGGCGATTATTCCCTTCTCAGTGCTTTCTGGCTGACCGACATGCAGCGCCTAGATGGACTTACGCTCGGGGACTCGGAAGGATCCAAACTCCAACTCCACTTTCTTGTAATAGGCGCAGGAGTCGCTGGACTGTCGTGTGCAATCGCGCTGCGGAGGATTGGCCATAGAGTGACTGTAATAGAATCAAAGCACCATATAACGGCGCCGCAGGTCAGTCTTCACGCGCTACGTTGCTCGAATCGCCAATAAACTCGAGATTAAGGACAACCGGGGAGTGCGGATGCCGCCGAATTTGACGAAAATCCTCTTCCACTGGGGTCTAACGGAAAAGCTGCGAGCAATATCCGTTAAAACCGAAGCGGTGCACATCGTGTTAGGTATGTCCGACCCGTTTTCATGTTCCGGGGCTTATGTTTCGGAAAGAGGAGACTGGAGAGCTCATGGGAGCCCAGCTGTGGGAGGATGAGATACTACAAGAAACCCGGGGAGAATACCTTTTTGGTCATGTCCGTTTTTCCCCAGTTTACTGGGCCTCTTCCTGACGACCCCCAGCTCGCGGATTTGATTTCACTGTTGTATGACGAGGCGATTAGCCTGGGCGCCAAGATTTATCTGGGAACAACAGCACTCGCCATTGACGCGGAGCACGGGAGAATAACTACCGATGTCTGCGGCATTTTAGAATCCGATGTTATTATCGGAGCAGATGGGATATCGGGCTTATCACGTCGGATTCTACTTGGGGAACAACGCGAGCAAGATGAGGCACTGTGTGAGCCTGCAGATCGTCCATCGATGTGGATGTACAGGTGGATGCAATCACCCACGAACCCATGAATTTTCGCTGATATTCTTCAGTGCTGTCGTTCCAAAACAGAAAATTATCGACACCGGGAGGGGAGACGGGATATACGGTCACCCGCATGTTCGTTTTTTTGTCGTCGTGCGTTGAAACGAAATAGGCTCACGTATTTTGCTCAGAGCACGCTTTTCGTGTGGTTGGGCAACGGTCGATCCACGGTTGGGTATCCAGTCGTATGTGTTAGTTCATGGGTCTTCCTGCCAGTTTCCTATTTCATCATTCCATAGGGCGGGAATGAAGATTTTGCAATTTTCGGCTTTATGCCGTACACTACCGAAGGCGGGCCCTGGGACGGGCTAACGAAAATCGTCGAAGAAAGCGAACCGAGGTGAGTCGACTGTGTATTTATTTATTTCCCTTCCTGATCACCATCCATGGTGCCAGGCTCCAGCAAGTAATATTTCCCCTTTGCGCAGAGTCCCTCCTGCGCCAGCCGATAATGGAGTGTGAGCCCCTGGAAGACTGGGTTTCCCAAAATGGCCGTCTGGTCCTCGTGGGCGCGGCCACGCACCCCATTCCTGTGCGTATCTATCCATTTCCACAAAGGCATGGTTGTATTCAAATTAAATTAAATTTTGTTTTTGCGAAGCTCGGCTCAATCCAAGAAGCCGCGATGTCTGTCGAAGACGGCGCCGTCCTCGCTAGACTGTTCACCCACCTGGTCCGCCGCGACCAGATCACGCAGTTCCTCTGGGCGTTCCAGGATATCCGACAAGCGCGCTGTGCGGACGCGACGAAGTCGGAGACGCACATGATGTACTATGAGAGCATGCCCAAGGGAGAGGAACAGGAGGCCCGCGACGCCGGGCTGCGCGCCAAACTTGCTGCGGGCGTCCCGGTGTTTCAAGCGGGCGTCGATCAGGAGGAGTCGCCCGAGTGGCGAGAGGTGAAGGAGGTCTTTGGCTACGACGCCGAGGATGAGGCGGATAACTGGTGGCAGGGCTGGGGGTCTCTCCAGTTCAAATCGGCGGGATGTGGCGGCTCGGTTGGTATACAAGTATCGTATGCCACCGACTAACTCGCTGCGTATCTACTACACCTTCGGCTTTCGACCTACATACTTTAAACACGCCTAGTAAAACTGGTTTTGAGGCGACGTACGTCGCATTCTTTTTTCCTGGACTCATCGCCTCAGTCGGCATGCAAAGCGAATGTGAACCAGACACGCCTAGATTGGTCCAATCTCGGTCGAATCATTTACGAAGTATCGGTGCATCTCCTCTCGGTGGTTGAAGTACGCGTGTTTACATAAATATTTTTGAACGCAGCGTTCCCGAGTCAGGTCTGGTCAGACTACTTAAGGCGGCCGGACTCACATCGGGAAGCGAACAACGAGCGGATTTTATCAGACGAGAAACAAAGATTTATGTAGAGGACGCCGCGAACGTGATAGGAGGTTGAACTCAACTGACCCGAAATCTGGTTGGTTTAATTCTGAATCAATATTTACGGCTTGGACTCTGAGTCGGAGAGGCTTACGGCCAGGAAGCGGTGGATGTTGGATGGTTCAAAGCCCAGACGTCGAAGTTTTAGGGCCATTTGGCATCGTACGTGTAAACTAATTTTGCTGAAGAAAAAGAACTTAGCCAGTCTTAATGTCCCCGACCGGAATCGAACCGGTGTCGATCGCGCCACAAGCGAGCATACTAACCACTATACTACAGAGACGATGCTTCCGTCGTCAATATTGCTGTATACACCCACCTTTTGCATTTAGACTGTTGCGGTTTAATTGCGACTTTGGAATTGGAACAGCCAGTCAATCAACTCAACTCAACTCAGGAAGCCTCTTTGCTGGTTGGTATAAATTTCAAAGGACCAGCACTATGCCCTTTAATTTAATTTAAATACGTTTTTTCGTCGTACCACGCGTTCAAGCGCGTCTCTGGTCCATATTCTTTCAGCTCGCCTGCGTGACGCGCGTGACGGTAACCCCTCGCCTCGCCCTTTCGTCTCACCGATCGGCTGATCCACGCGAGCAGCTCCCCAATCCCATCCTTAAGCCACGACTCTCTCTTAGCAGTTCGTCCCTCCTTTCTCTACTTTGTGTCCAACGGAAAGTAACGCATGCGCCGCGCAGTGGAGGACATATCGACCGGGTCGGATTCGGATTATTCGAGGTTAGCGCGTGTTTCCCTACCACTAGTGCTGCTGCTGCATAGGACGAGGATGAGGAGCTGACTCTGCCCCTTTTTTCTTTCTAGCACGGTACGCCCCTTCTCTGCGCTTTGCTGAAGAGATGCTGATCTTGCCTTCTTTCACTTGCTTTCTCTTTCGAACTCGCCTGCCCGCTCGCTCGCTCCACCCCTCCACCCACTCCCTCGCTGCGCCCCTCCGCTCGTTCCACCCCCTAGTGGATCTCCTGGTTCCTCTCCTCCAAAGGCAACGAATACTTCTGCGAGGTCGACGAAGACTTCATCCTCGACCGCTTCAACCTCACCGGGCTCAACAACGAGGTCGCAAACTACGCCCAGGCGTTGGATCTTATTACTGATCAGCTGGGTGCGTGCGTTCGCGCATTATTTTTCATTCTTATAGGTACTCTTGGAGGGAGGGCCCGCGGGTCGGCTGTCCGCCGTCCCGGGTTTTCGTTTTCTCAGGATCCGGTCACCGTCCCATCGTCCTCGGGTTTCTCGAGCGCACGATAAGGGGCGTACGTCGCGAGGCGATCGCTAGCTACGGCCGTAGTCGTTGTCGTTCCGAGCAGACGACGAGGAGCGGGTCCCGTGCCTCCTGCTCCCGCAGGCGGAGGGGTGTATTCGTTTGTTGCGACCGGCTGCGGGCCTGGAATACGCAGACGCGGTCTTCGGAGATGTGGAAAGGAGGCGAATGGCCTATTCACCGCGGCCCTCGCGTTCCCTCACTCTCGCTTACTTGACTTGACTTGCATGAATTAACTTTACTTCGAACGGGCGCTGACCCTCCCTCCACAGACGACGAAGTGCAGGACGAGCTGCGCGGGTCTCTGGACGTGCAGGCGCGGCTGCTGTACGGGCTGATCCACGCGCGGTGGATCGTCACGGCGCGGGGGCTCGCAAAGATGGTGAGTGCGCCCCACCCCCCCTACACCGCTCCCCCTCCCCTCCCCTCCTCCCTCGCTCCCCCCTCCGTCACTCACCACCGCCCACCCCCCAGGTCGAGAAATACAAACGCGGCGACTTCGGGCGCTGCCCGCGCGTCCTCTGCCAAGCCCAATCCCTCCTCCCCGTCGGCCTCATCGACATCCCGTACGAAAAGTCCGTCAAGCTCTACTGCGGCCGCTGCGAGGACCTCTACTCGCCAAAGTCGTCCCGCCACGGCTCCATCGACGGCGCGTACTTTGGCACGACGTTCCCGCATTTGCTGTACCTCGTGTACCCGACGCTGATCCCGCCGAAGACGGGCCCGCCGCTCGATGGGCCGGCGAACGGCGCGGGGCGGGGGCGGGGGCGGGGTCCGCGGGGGCGGGGGGGAGGGACGGGCAAGGGGGTGCGGGTGGGGGAGGGGAGGGCAAGGGAAGGAGGGGGCGGGGGGTGACAGGGGGGAGGGAGGAGCTGCCGGATGTGGCGGGGACGGGGGAGGGCGGGGTGGGGGAGGGGATCAGCACGGCGAGTGTGGCGCTCAAGGCGGAGCGGTACCGGCCGCGGATATATGGGTTCCAGCTGCACGAGACGGCGAAGCTGCAGCGGTGGCAGGAGGCGATGCGCGATAGGTGAGTTGTGTTCTGTCTTTCTTTACTCCTTTCTGTACTGCGGGTGCTGAGTGTATGAAAGACAGGTGGCGAAGCTGGAAGAGCTGGAGACGCGCGGCGCGTCGTGATTTGTTATGTTATTCTGACGAACTGCTGCATACGCTGCGCTATGCTGTGCTATGCTGCTATGTTACATACCCTGTGCCTCGTAGACTGTTTATCCGCGTTCTCTCCTCCATATACACACGTGCGCCCTTTAAAGATGAATTGGTGCGAAAGTGCTGTGAGCCGTTATTCAGGCGCGTGGGATGCGCAAAACGATTCTGGAGAGCGCCCTGGGGGATGAAAGGTATGTATGAAACGGGTGCATTTACGAGACTAGTTATATATAAGTACTTTCATCATGTGATTTAAATCTGATTACGCGCAACCATGACTTTGCACGAATCGCCACCAGCCTTCCCCCCCGAGCTGGAACGAGAAGTGTTCAAAATATGCGCCGTCTCTCGGCCAGCGACAATTCCAAAGCTCATGTTGGTTGCACGTCGCGTTAAAGAGTGGGTCGAGCCCTTGCTTTATCGCATCGTATGCATTGGACCAAGACCACCCCCTGGATTCCCCCGATTCCTCATGGAAATCATAATGCCGGCCATCCGAAGAAAGCCATCGCGCTTCTTCGAGGCCGCCGTGCGCCATCTCATGATCAGGTACTATCAGGACCAAGATGAGGTCGGCGAGATCCTAGACGTTTGCACCGGGGTGCAGCATCTCTCCCTAGCCTACGTCGACGATTCATGGCTGGACCGCATCGTGTCTTTCCCCCTCGAACGTCTCCAACTCGATTATTGCGAGTCCTTCATGCGCGTGCTAGCCCCAGAACACACTCTGTGTCGTCGCCTGACCCACGTCGAGATAAGGGGTTTAATCGCAAGGGGTTTAATCGCAGACGACGCACACGCGGTCTGCGACGCTCTCATCGCCCTTCCGCACCTCAGCCATCTGGCATTCAGCGACTGCCAATTCGTCCACAGCTGCCCTCAACTGCTAGAGTCTTGCAAGCATCTACGCGCGTTGGTTTGCCACGCCTTTTCAGGTTCTGCGGAGCATCGGATTCAAACACATCGCGCTGTGCTCGAACGGGACGTGCGCTTTGTGCAGCTCAGCTGGGAGTTTCTGCACGCGAACGAGGACCTCGTTGACTGGTACATCGGCGCACAAGGGGGTGTAGACACGTGGGCTAAGGTCGAACACTTCATTGCCAAGCGTCGGTCGAGGGAGATAGACCCGCTCCAGTACCAGATTTAATGAGGCGCGGACGACAGCGCGTCATGGCGTCTTCCACATTCCATAGTACCGTCTCTCTCCACCATCACTGAAACCGAAAAACAATGTACTGCCTTATTCCCCGCAAAAATCCTCGGGACAAAGTGTCTGAGATGTCACCAGCGACACACCCCCAGACATCCGGGCGCGAGGAACGAGGTAATACTATCATGCAGCCCGTTTTCTATAGTATGGAATTCCGGAATATATATCTTCCCCACTTTCGCGCCCTGTAATCTGCCTGCGGGCGATGCAGTCTTTTTGCTAGGTACTGGCACTACGGGAGTTCGAACCTAACTACTGACCTTGCAGTCAAGAGGCTAAGTACTTACTTATAAGGTGGTTGAACTTGCAATAGGAGCAAAGTCAAGCTTTTCGGAAACAGCTGTAAGTGAGGATGGCAACTTGAAGGCGTAACGGCGAAGTGTGAGACGCCACGGATAGTGGGGCGATGCGTGGCATCAGGATAACCTCGACGTGGAGATCGAGAGGCGCGACAGAACTTAGAAGAGCGATAGAGACGGCGGCCACAGGAGAAGGAAGGGACGTGAGTTGAGGTATTGCAAGCGGACGGACGCCCGAGAGCGGGCTTGACATCGACAACATGATGGCGTGGGAGGTAGGTAGGATTAAGCGGGCGTGTTCAGAAAGGAGAAGCGGCGCAGCGTAGCTGCCGCGCGGAAGCGTGAGATGGCCGATTGACCGGTTTACGTACTGAAATGCAATTCTATATTGTCTCTCAACCCGCACTTCCATCGTGTGATTGCGCTCAACCATGACTTTGCACGAATCGCTACCAGTCTTCCCCCCCGAGCTGGAACGAGAAGTGTTCGAAATATGCGCCATCTCTCGGCCAGTGACAATTCCAAAGCTCATGTTGGTTGCACGTCGCGTTAAAGAATGGGTCGAGCCCTTGCTTTATCGCACCATATCCCTTGGACCAAAACCACCCCCTGGATTCCCAAAATTCCTCATGGAAATCATAATGCCGGCCATCCGAAGAAAGCCATCGAGCTTCTTCGAGGCCGCCGTGCGCCACCTCATGATCGACAGCTTTCAGGACCGAGATGAGGTCGACGAGATCCTAGACATTTGCACCGGGGTGCAGCATCTCTCTATGGTGGAACCGCTAGATTCATGGCTGGACCGCATCGTGTCTTTCCCCCTCGAACGTCTCCAACTCTTTTATTGCGAGTCCCTCATGCGCGTGCTGGCCCCAGAACACACTCTGTGTCGGCGCCTGACCCACCTCGAGATAACGGGTTTCATAGCACACGACGCACACGCGGTCTGTGATGCTCTCATTGCCCTTCCGTACCTCAGCCATCTGGCATTCAGCAACAGCCAATTCGTCCACAGCTGCCCTCAGCTGCTGGAGTCTTGCAAGCATCTACGCGCACTGGTTTTCCGCACCCTTTTTACGGAGGAGATTCAAACGCATCACGCTGTGCTAGAACGCAATGTGCGTTTTGTACAGTTCAGCTGGGAGTTTCTGCGGGCGAACGAGGGCACCGTTGACTGGCACATCGGCGCGCAAGGGGGTGTAGACACGTGGATTCAGATCGAACACTTCATTGCCAAGCGTCGGTCGAGGGAGATAGACCCGCTCCAGTACCTGATTTGCCGAGGCGCGGACGACAGCGCGTCATGACGTCTTCTACATTCCATACCGTCTCTCTCCACCATCACTGAAACCGAAAAACGATGTTTCGCCTTATTCCCCGCAAAAACCCTCGGGACAAAGTGTCTGAGGTATCACCAGCGACTCACCCCCAGAAATCGGGACGCGAGGAACGAGGTAATACTATCACGCAGCCTGTTTTCTATAGTACGGAATTCCGGAATATATATCTTCCCCACTTTCGCGCCCTGCAATCTGCCTGCAGGCGATGCAGTCTTTTTGCTAGGTGCTGGCACTACGGGAGTTCAAACCTAACTACTGACCTTGCAGTCAAGTAAGTACTTACTTATACAACCCAGGTGTTTTCTTGCCCAGACTTCATACAGCCAACGTATTCTGTAAATGTTCTGACCACTTTTCAGGCAAGCAGGATATTTTGAGGGCAAGTAGGCTGCGAAAGGCTGCGAGAGCATTGCCGACGGCAAGCGCAGCACATGAATGATCGGAATCCAAAACCAGGTGGTTGAACAGTCAACTTGAACTTGCGAGCAAAGTCAAACTTTTCGGAAACAGCTGTAAGTAATAAGGACATTTTGAAGGCGTAACGGCGAAGTGTGGGACGCTGCGGATAGCAGGGCGATGCGTGACATCAGGATAACCTCGACGTGGAGATCGAGAGGTGCGACAGAAGAGCGATAGAGACGGCGGCCACAGGAGAAGGAAGGGACGTGAGTGGAGTAGGGCATGGCGGCAAGCAGACGGACGCGCGAGAGCGGGCTTGACACCGGCGACATGATGGCGTGGTAGGTAGGTAGGATTAAGCGGGCGTGTTCAGAAAGGAGAAGCGGCGCAGCGTAGCTGCCGCACGGAAGCGTGAGATGGCCGATTGACCGGTTTACGTACTGAAATGCAATTCTATAAGTATTGTCTCTCAATCGGCACTTCCATCGTGTGATTGCGCTCAACCATGACTTTGCACGAATCGCCACCAGCCTTTCCCCCTGAGCTGGAACGAGAAGTGTTCGAAATATGCGCCGTTTCTCGGCCAGTGACAATTCCAAAGCTCATGTTGGTTGCACGTCGCGTTAAAGAATGGGTCGAGCCCTTGCTTTATCGCATCATATGCCTTGGACCAAGACTACCCCCTGCCAGTGGATTCCCCGGATTCTTCATGGAAATCATAATGCTGGCCATGCGAAGAAAGCCATCGAGCTTCTTCGAGACCGCCGTGCGCCATCTCATGATCGACTACTATCAGGACCGAGATGAGGTCGACAAGATCCTAGACGTTTGCACCGGGGTGCAGCATCTCTCTATAGACGTCGCCGAAGCGCCAGATTCATGGCTGGACCGCATCGTGTCTTTCCCCCTTGAACGTCTCCAAATCCATTCTCACAAGTCCCTCATACGCGTGCTGGCCCCAGAACACACTCTGTGTCGTCGCCTGACCCACCTCGAGATAACGGGTTTCATCCCAGACGGCGCACACGCGGTCTGCGACGCTCTCATCGCCCTCCCGCACCTCAGCCATCTGGCATTCAGCAACAGCCAATTCGTCCACAGCTGCCCTCAGCTGCTGGAGTCTTGCAAGCATCTACGCGCACTGGTTTTCCGCACCCTTTTTACGGAGGAGATTCAAACGCATCATGCTGTGCTAGAACGCAATGTGCGTTTTGTACAGTTCAGCTGGGAGTTTCTGCGGGCGAACGAGGGCACCGTTGACTGGCACATCGGCGCACAAGGGGGTGTAGACTCGTGGACTAAGATCGAACACTTCATTGCCAAGCGTCGGTCGAGGGAGATAGACCCGCTCCAGTACCTGATTTGCCAAAGCGCGGACGACAGCGCGTCATGACGTCTTCTACATTCCATACTGTCTCTCTCCACCATCACTGAAACCGAAAAACGATGTTTCGCCTTATTCCCCGCAAAAACCCTCGGGACAAAGTGTCTGAGGTGTCACCAGCGACACCCGCCCAGACATCCGGGCGCGAGGAACGAGGTAATACTATCACGCAGTCCGTTTTCTATAGTACGGAATTCCGGAATATATATCTTCCCCACTTTCGCGCCCTGCAATCTGCCTGCGGGCGACGCAGTCTATTTGCTAGGTACTGGCACTACGGGAGTTCGAACCTAACTACTGACCTTGCAGTCAAGTAAGTACTTACTTATACAACCCAGGTGTTTTCTTGCCCAGACTTCATACAGCCAACATATTCTGTAAATGTTCTGACCACTTTTCAGGCAAGCAGGATATTTTGAGGGCAAACTTTTGACATAGGCTGCGAACGGCAACGAGAGCATTGTCGACGGCAACGAGAGCATTGTCGACGGCAACGAGAGCATTGCCGACGGCAAGCGCAGCACATGAATGATCGGAATCCAAAACCAGGTGGTTGAACTTGCAATGGGAGCAAAGTCAAGCTTAGCTGTAAGTAATAAGGACAATTTGAAGGCGCAACGGCGAAGTGTGAGACGCCGCGGATAGCGGGGCGATGTGTGGCATCAGGATAACTTCAACGTGGAGATCGAGAGGCACGACAGAAGAGCGATAGAGACGGCGGCCACAGGAGAAGGAAGGGACGTGAGTGGAGTGGGGCATTGCAGCGGACGGACGCGCGAGAGCGGGCTTGCATCTGGAAAACCAAACCATGTAGCTATGAGCGCTATGGGCGCTATGCAGCAGCGCATAGCACTCTATAAAATGGATGTACCTATGGCGTACTGCCATAGTACTTCCATAGTACCGCATAGCACTCGCCTAGCACCGCCTAGCACTGCATAGCACCCGGAGATAGCGGTTTTCCAGATGCTGACACCGACAACATGATGGCATGGGAGGTAGGATTAAGCGGGCGTGTTCAGGAAGGAGAAGCGGCGCAGCGTAGCTGCCGCGCGGAAGCGTGAGATGGCCGATTGACCGGTTTACGTACTGAAATGCAATTCTATATTGTCTCTCAACCCGCACTTCCATCGTGTGATTGCGCTCAACCATGACTTTGCACGAATCGCCACCAGCCTTTCCCCCCGAGCTGGAACGAGAAGTGTTCGAAATATGCGCTGTTTCTCGGCCAGTGACAATTCCAAAGCTCATGTTGGTTGCACGTCGCGTTAAAGAGTGGGTCGAGCCCTTGCTTTATCGCACCATATCCCTTGGACCAAGACCACCCCCTGGATTCCCCGAATTCCTCATGGAAATTATAATGCCGGCCATTCGAAGAAAGCCATCGCGCTTCTTCGAGGCCGCCGTGCGCCATCTCATGATCAGGCACTATCAGGACCGAGATGAGGTCGGCGAGATCCTAGACGTTTGCACCGGGGTGCAGCATCTCTCCCTAGCCTACGCCGACGATTCATGGCCGGACCGCATCGTGTCTTTCCCCCTCGAACGTCTCCAACTCGATTCTTGCGAGCCCCTCGTGCGTGTGCTGGCCCCAGAACACACTCTGTGTCGGCGCCTGACCCACCTCGAGATGACGGGTTTCATACACGACGCACACGCGGTCTGTGACGCTCTCATCGCCCTCCCGCACCTCAGCCATCTGGCATTCAGCGACAGCCAACTCGTCCACAGCTGCCCTCAACTGCTGGAGTCTTGCAAGCATCTACGCGCGTTGGTTTGCCGCGCCTTTTCAGGTTCTGCGGAGCATCGGATTCAAACGCATCGCGCTGTGCTCGAACGGGATGTACGTTTTGTGCAGTCCAGCTGGGAGTTTCTGCACGTGAACGAGGACGTCGACTGGTACATCGGCACGCAAGGGGGTGTAGACACGTGGGCTAAGATCGAACACTTCATTGCCAAGCGTCGGTCGAGGGAGATAGACCCGCTCCAGTACCAGATAGACCCGCTCCAGTACCAGATAGACCCGCTCCAGTACCAGATTTGCTGAGGCGCGGACGACAGCGCGTCATGACGTCTTCCACATTCCATACCGTCTCTCTCCACCATCGCTGAAACCAAAAAACGATGTACCGCCTTATTCCCCGCAAAAGCCCTCGGGACAAAGTGTCTGAGGTGTCATCAGCGACACACCCCCTGACATCCGGGCGCGAGGAACGAGGTAAAACTATCACGCAGTCCGTTTTCTATAGTACGGAATTCCGGAATATAGGTCTTCTTCCCCACTTTCGCGCCCTGCAATCTGCCTGCAGGCGATGGAGTCTTTTTGCTAGGTACCTGGGCCTCACTTTTACCTGTTCTGACTACTGACTGCGCCCGGCTTTAATTTCAATATGTTCTACTGAGCCTGACTTTGACACAAATGCATCACTCTCCAAAATTCTGTCTGGAAAGCACAAGAGACGACGACGGCTATCGATTCCGCCCATAGACGGCCGCCGCGCCCGCCGAGTAGGTAGGTACCGGTGCCATACACCGCCCGTGCAGTCGCATTGAAAAGGAGGGTACAATCCGCGGTCCGATACCGATACAATTGCTCATCTACTAGATCCATCATCCTCAAACTCAATTGCACGTAAAATATTCAGTCGCACTCGCAGCGAGGGAGGTAGGTGGGTAGGTAGGTAGGTAGATTATGGCACAGTCCCGCTTAGGAACGCCGGGGCCCAGGAATTATCTGCGTGTACTGGTAGGCACTAGTGGGATGCGCAAAACGAAGCTCAGCTGAACCTCAAAGCCGACTGGAGAGCGCCCCAAAAAATTCGGTGGGTGCGATTATTTTTAGAAACCCCTGTAATGTATACACAGTCGTACAATATGTACACTGCAGCAAGTGCTAAATGCAAATGCCATCATACAGTTTTGTGTATGTGTCGGGAGGAATAAGGCGTACTGATATACAAAACTGTCCGAATCAATAAGTTATCCCTGGCGCTGGCCAAGCACACGTCTCTCGCCTCACAACGGCAGCGGCTTATAGACGCCCTTGCCCGCCTTGCCCGCCAGCCCACAACACCTCCCAATCATGAACAATATCGGCGTCACAAACAGCAGCAGCATCGCGACCACCGTCAGCCATATCGCGTTCCCCATCACCGCGCTGCCGTCGACCTTGCTCTCGTCGTTGACGCGCTTTTTGATGATGAAGAAGAAGGCGAGGTCGAAGATGAAGACGGTGAGGCCGGTGGCGCCGGCGAGGCCGCTGAAGCAGTTGGCGCAGCACTCGGCGAGGAAGGGGATGCCGAGGAGGGCGAGGAGCGCAAAGACGAAGGCGACGGCGGCGATGACGAGCGCGACGATGTGCAGGACGAGCGCCTTGGTCACTGCGGCGGCGGCGACGTTCACGCCTGTGCTGAGGATGGAGGGGAGCGTCCCGTTGATGTATTGCGATGCCTCTGCGCGCCGAAAATAGAATTATTAGATGCACAACTTGGCCGGTGGAGAGGGACACACCAGACAAGGAGTACCCGATCTTTGCAGGCGAACACTGCAGCCCGAGCCCATTCTGCAGATTCGTGCAGAAGCCGAGGACGCCCAGGTCGACGAACGGCGTGGTCTGGTTTGCGTCTGCGGTGGAGGCGGCGGCGCCCGCGAGGTCGATGCGGAGGAAGTAGATTGATTTGAAGTACGGGACGTCAAAAGCGACGAGGCCGAGCAGGACCGTCGCGACGCCGAGGGAGGCCACACCCAGGATTTTGTCGCAGCCCATGGTATAGTTTAAACGGTGAAGGGGCCGAAAGAGGGACACGGGTGAAGGGGAGAATGAAAAAGAGGCGTAAGCAACGTTACCGTTACCTTTAAGAAGGAAAAAGCGGTGCCCGGCACAGCCTGGACCCGCGCACTCGGCTACTTTGACATCGCCCTGGATTACCACTCTCTACTGCGGTTACCGGTGTCGCCGTCCTGAGACGTGGAGCAACGTTGGCAGAACTTGTATACACAGGATTCATACTCGGAACGGTGAAACGACCGAGTCGGCCGCCGCGGCCGAAGCCCGACACTGTGACAACGAGCGAAGCGCGCAGTCTTCTTGGCCGGTCTTGGCATCAACGTTGAAGCATCGAGTCGAGCATACCTCTCTGTATGTGCCATGCCGTATCGCGCATGTCTCCTGGTGTCCCTGACACGCAGAAAAATCGTCCCCCTTCGAGGTCAATTTATTAGAGGCTTCGTTGGCATCGACTCGGAGTCAGGTCAAGATAGCTCTGCTATAGCAAAACTGAGTACCGCAAGACGCTGTGCATTGCAATCCCGCTCTCGCTGCAGTCAGCCTGACCATTTCACCTCTCAAGAGACCAGGTATGTTCTTATCTGACGACGAAAATTTCACGATACAGACGCCTGCTGCCGCCTGCGCTTCGAGGTTCCAGATTTTTCGGAGAAAATATGGGAGAGTCCCGACTGTTGCGATTATTTACAATCGCAATTCGTATCCAAAATCGCCGGCGTCACTGTGACGAAGTCACAGAGTCGGTCATATCCGTACCGGGCACCGTTATCAAATTAGCAGGGAAATTCGAGAGAAATCGTCGCTGGAGCACAACACTAATTAAATTGAAATTGTACATGGTAACATGAATGTACACACGGGATCGAGCAGAGATTACAGACGCAGGCAGCAGAATGGAAGTCCATATTGACATGCCTCACTCGACCTTTTGAGCCAACACCCAAAAGAAATCCTCTGGACCGCCTATCTCCGCAATCTCAATCCTGAATCCGCTTGCTCGACCAAGCGTCTGCTTTCCTCCGGACTCCAGGAACTCCAATACATAACATTCTGAGACTCCTTTCCCTCCTCCAACCACCCCACCTCAACCGTGCCCTCACTCTCCCTGCCCGCAAAATTGAGCAAAAGCCACCCCCCGCCCTTCACCCACCTCCCCACCCTCCGCACCAACTCCCCCTGCTCCTCCCGCGGCAGGTGTAAAACAGTATACAGCCCAACCACCGCATCCAACTCGCCCTCTGTGAAATCCAGGTCCATCATATCGCCCAGGCGCGTCTCCACCGTTCCCGCCGCGATCTCGGCGCCGAGGCGCGCGCGCAGGAGGGCCATTTGGGCGCTTGAGATGTCGTTCGCGATGATGCGCGCCGCGGGGAGGGCCCTGGCGAGGAGTGCGGTGCCGGGATCGGCGCCCGCGCCGGCGCCGAGCTCGAGGATGCGAGTGCTGGTGGACAGCCGCGGGAGGAGGCAGTTCAGGTAGTGCAGACGCGTGGGATGGTGCCAGACGGTCCAGGTGTTGTACCGGGGCGCGATGGCGTTGTAGGTACTCGCGTTGTGGGATTTTAGCTCGTGAGAAGGAGCTGAGAGAAGAGGGTTGGGTTCAGGTGGGGCCATCGCGAGGATTGCGGTCGAGGCTTGAGGACACGGCTGCTGCCAGTGCCGGCATCGTCGAGGCGAGGCGAGGAACCGGGCCGGAAATGGGGCTATGCTTGGATCCATAGCCGACTCGAGCGCGCAAAACAAAAAACGTTTGGTGTTTGCCATTATTTTCAGCAACACTTGGACGACTGTGGCGAGTGCGTCTGGGCAGCCAAATGTTTTTCTCGCGCGGCGCGCGATTTGCTTTACGGCGGAGCGGCATCAAGAATTTTGAAGCTTTATTATTAGGAGAGAAAAAGGTCAATTTCGGCTCTTGATTTCTCTTTATTGGTTGTGGCTGCAGGGCGGGATGTCTTCCCAGTATGGGAATTGTTCCTGGGGTTGATGGCGGAAATCAGCCGGAATTGATGCGCCAGTTGCTGCGGTTCGAACAAAAGTTGCACAAAAGTCGAACACATCTTTGCACCCTTTTTTCCCTGCAGATGAGAACGGCAAATGTTACCGTGGTGTCGTTCAGGTACGCAGTGCGCGTGAATAGGGTTGTTCACAACAGCCCTTTTTAACGCCCTTTTTGCACCCCTTTTCCGCCCTTTTCATGTTTGGCAGATAATGTAACTGAGTGAGCTATAAAATCTAGAAAAATTCACCCTAGCCCTTTTTGAATATTTGAGGTGGTATGCGACCTGTGAGGAGCAATAGGAGCACCCAGACGGCATGAAATGGGGGAAACGGAGGCAAAAAGGGTGCGAAAAAGGTGGGAAAGGGAGCCCAGACGGGTTTCACAATAGCCCTTTTTCGCGCCCTTTTTCTTTCCATTTCCCCCAGGAGTGCATCTAGGACCCCGTTTTTTCGGTTTTCTACCCTTTTTGTCCTTCTAATTGAAAAAGGGAAAAAAACCGGGCAAAAAGGGAGAAAAAGCGCACGAAAAAGGGCGTGAAAAAGGGCCCTAATAACATCGACTTTGAACCGAAATACTTACAACGAAAAGGCAGGGCATGGCCAACGACTGGTGGCAATGAGTGAGAATCGGTGCCCTTCGTTAATAATTTCAAGTCAAAGGCGGGCTGGGGGGTCAGTCGTTGAATCAGCTGCGTGAGCAAATTGTGTTCAACCCTCGGAATCGAGGCTCTCAATAATCAATCACCGCCCTATATAGCCTAAAGAATTGCTCACAGTCTGCTCGACCTGTATCCCTATGGGGTCCCCGAATTCCGGCGACTTGTACTTGAGCGACCCCCAGCCCATCCACCAGTTATCCGCCTCGTCCTCGGCGTCGTAGCCAAAAACTTCTTTGATCTCGAGCCACTCGCGCGTCTCCTCCTGGTCGCCGCCCGCCTCGAGCACCTGGGCACCTGCCGCATTCTTGGCCCGCATCGCAGCGTCGCGGGCCTCCTGCTCTTCTCCTTTGGGCAGGCACATATAATGCATGAGATTGCTCTCTGATTTCGTCACGGCCGCACAGCGCGTTTGTCGAATATCCTGGAACGCCCAGAGAAATTGCGTGATTTGATCCCGGCTCAGCAAGTGAGTGAACAGTCTGGCGAGGACGGCGCCGTCCTCGAGAGACATTGCGCTTTCTTGAATTGAGCCAGGCTTCGTGAAACAAAATTAGTCTGGTCCCAAAACGGTCGTGGAAATGAGATAATGTACGCACAGGAATGGGATGAGCGCCCGTGCCAACGAGAATTAGGCGGCCATTGTGAGAAACCCAGTCTTCCAACGGTTCGCACTCGAGCACCGGCTGGCGTCGGAGAGACTCTGACACAAGGGGAAAGAGATTCGTGAGCCTGGCAATGCAATAAATATTATGGGTGGTTGTTTTTTGTCAAAGACAGATTTTTTTTAAAACGGGAACTTGACGCACCTTGGTTCAGTATCTGCGATGATTTTCTCCAGCGTGTCCGCGGGCAAGCCATCAGGATCGTACGCCGCATAGCCGATAATGGCAAAGTCATCATTCGGGCCCTGTGAAATAGTCAAATAAATCCGAGACGTTACCAAGAGGGACAACGTACGACTGGATATCCAATAGCGCCTCGACCGCTGCCTAGCCAGAAGAAAAGCGTATTCTGAAGGAAAGGGGAATGTGAGCCCGTTTCGGTCAATCCACAACAAAACGAACATGCGGCTGGCCGTACAGCTCGTTTCCGGTATCAACAATGTCCTGCTTTGGAACGACGGCACTGAAAAATGTCGGGGAAAAAATCAGGTAACTTAGTTGTAGATGAACCGCACCTACACCCACCTATACATCCACATCGATGGACGATCTGCGGGCGCAACTACTGGTTCATTCCCATTCCCACCTTGCGCGCCGCGTTGTTCTGCCAGCAGGACGCCTCGGACCAGGCCGGAGATCCCATCCGCGCCGATGATGACATCGCACTCTAAGATCCCACCGACATCGGTGGTTACCCTTCCGTGCGCGGCGTCGATGGTGAGTGCCGTTGTGCCGAGAGAAATCTCCGCGCCCTGCCTAACCGCCTCGTCATAAAACAGCGCAATCAGATCCGAAAGCTGCATGGTCGTCAAAAGGAGGTGAACGGGACGAAATCATATACACACATGGGCGAAAAGGTATTCTCCCCGCGTTTCCTGCAGGATCTCCTCGTCCCACAGCTGGGTTCCCATGAGCTCTCCCGTGTCGGCTTCAATCCGAAAAAGAAAGTGAGCGACGCTACACGGAAGTCATCGGTAGGGGTTACCCAGCACGACGTGGATCGCTTCTGATTTAACCGATATTGCCCGCAGCTTCTCTTTTAACCCCCAATGGAAGAGAATTTTTGTCAAGTTCGGCGGCATCCGCACCCCCTGGTGATGCTTGATTCCCAATCCCATTTTTTTTTTCAGTCGGCATTGAAGCAGCGCGGCGCGTAAAGTCAAAACTGACCTGGGGCCCCGGTATATCATGTTTCGCCTCGACCAAGGTGACTCTGTGGCCAATTCTCCGCAGGGCGATCGCACACGACAGTCCCGAGACTCCTGCGCCTATGATAACGAAGTGGAGATGGATTTTGGCCATCGAAAGCCCATCTAGGCGCTGTATGGTGGTGAGCCAGCTAAAACGCAGCTTGAGCGGAGGCCTGCGACCTACGGTTTCGATGGACATGAAATAGAAATAGAAAGACTCGAGAGTCGACGAGGAAGCTGAGCAAAGGGCAGACTGCCGCCGCTTCCGGGGATCGTATCCGCTGCATGCACATTGAGATCAAACACGTTCATGGTGCGTCGGGGCCTGGGCTTTGGATATTGATTCACGGGATGCCATAAGTTCCCACGAGAAAATCATTCCCAATTAGGGACCGGATGTCATTTGAGGTTTGGATAGTCTCGGCTGAGGTTTGGAGTCTGCGCGGTTGAGAACAATTTTCTGTCAATTTATTCATGGGTTCTTCGAGCGACATCTGCATACGTTGGCAAGCCATAAGTAGGCCCGAGGCTTGAGCCTGCATAAGTGGCACCGCCCGGACATGGGTAGATAGCAGACCCGATGAAACAGACCAACGGAAAGCGAAAAGCCAAGGAAGACTGTTGGAAATTGCCGATTGGCTCAGTCCAGGAGGTTTAAAATCTCTTATTTGACCTTCATAACTAACCGCTTGAGCAACAGTCGTGAGAAAATACAGGGCAGTTGAGGCATAGAGGACTTCCAGTAAGTGTGCAAGAGGTGCATTCGAACAGAAGCAAAAGAAACTATGAACGACGTGAGAAGTACATACGTTCATATCCAATGTATACAATGTGCAGAACGCGATCACGTGGACCGAAGTTAAGGCGTGTTTGGTGATCCTAAAGGGCTCGAATATCGTCGAGAGCATGCAAAGCGTGGTCAAAGCTTTCGGAACGTAAGATACAGTTCGTCCGGCACTGTCAGCGCAAAGGGCGAAAAAGCGTTTTGGATCTTCTCCCCATGCTTCGAACCCGCCGGAAGCGCCTACTCGTCCTCGCGCAACAATACAGCGGCCAACGCGCGCTGTTCGTACATCGCGAAATTCCGCGCTGGGCACTGTCTTGGCCCCAGTGCGAACGGGACCCAGCTCCTCAGCGAGTCGTTCTCGAAGCGCGCGGGATTGAAGGCATGCGGGTCGTGCCAGACCGCGTCGGCGTGGTGAATCGCGTAGATATCGACTGTGAGCGATGTGCCTGCAGGAATGGCGTACCTCCCGAGCTGAGCGTCCGCCGCTGACATGCGCGGGACGACGTACGAGATGAGCGTGTTGATGCGGAGGGACTCGCGGACGCACGCGTTTAGGTAGGGGAGGGAGGTGGCACTGAGATTCCCTGCGATGAAGTCCGCTTGGCCGACTACGGATGCAATCTCTGCGCGCGCGCGGCGTTGGATATCGGGGTGCGTTGCGAGGAAATAAAATAAGGTGGAGAGCGCACCGGCGGTGGTGTCCTATAGTGGAACAAACGATCCCGAAGTTGAAACAAAATCCAAACGGCGCGAAGGTGTCGGGACTTACATGACCGAAAATAAATAACAGTATCATATTGTCGCGGAGTTCCTTCTGCGACATATCGGGATCCCGCAGCATATACGACATCATGTCTTCCCCAGGCGAATCCTGTTTCGCCTTCAGCAGCGCCACGAACTGCTCTGTCAAATCGTCGATCCTCTTGAGGAGCACCTTCCTTGGAATGAGGCTCTCTAGGAACGGGGCGATCAGATAAAGGGGATCCGCAATCCCGCTCATGACTCCGTTGTACTCTCGGACGAACATGCTTTGCTCTTTGAGGGCCTCAAAATCATGCCCAAAACAGTGGTTCCAAGGGCATCGACTGCGAATCGCTGGGAAAATTCATCCCAGCGTACGGTGCTGGTTCCTTCGCCTAGTACTGCGGTGACCTTCTCTGCCAATGCGACAAACTGCTCGGCCGGCATTTGAAGGTTAATCGCGTCGTTGATGATGCGCGACTGTTTCTTCCACTGTATCGCGTTCGAGACGAGAATATTGGAGTTTCCGAGAAGATGCCACAGAAGGGAGTCGCTCGGAGGTTTCTCCTTTGGATACAGGGCGAGATCGTCACAGAGTTGGCGCGATGATATTAATTTGGTGTTTAAATCAACAACCATTAAAGATGCAGTCGGAACATTTACACCCACCTGTTGGTCGAGAATATGAACCATCCACTGTCCTAGAACCCAGACCAGTACGACACCCTCCTGACGGTCATTTGCAAAGGAGCAGTAAATTTCGGATGTTCCGAACATCCTCAGGTTCCATCGAGAGGTAACTTCTCAACAATGGGAAGATCGGAACTCGGGAGAGACGACGAAGGCTGGTAGGAACGACGAACGGTCGTCGAACGAGGAGAACTACGAGGACCACGGCGGCCAGCCAATAGAGGGAAGCCATTCGGGGGAATTTACCGCCCTGTCGTGCGTCCTGTCTTTAAAGGACCAAGATCAAATAACGGCTTCAAAAGATTCGCATTCGATGTTTCGCGAAGATTCGACGGGTCTATGGCATGTATTGTTTAAACCTGTTTTGTAAGAACAAAACCTTTGGCGTTGATCCAGCTCAGATGCCTGCCAATTATTGGCTCACCGCGCCACATTATCGTATTATTTCTTGTCAATATTTGAATACGTGAACAACCGGAAGACCAGCGACGCAGGCGATGTTTCCGTAATTAGTCTAGGGCTATTATAGGTATTATGAGATAGTGTCACGGTGAGCGCATGCGAGGTAGAATCTAACGAACCTCTCATAACGACGAGCCGAGTAGAAGGATGGAAGTGCTCGATAATCATCGAGGGAAGCCCTACCCTACATGGTTGCTGACAGTCTGCTCGACCTGTATGCCGATGGAGCCTCCTAATTCCGCCGCCGCGGATTTGTATTTCAACGAACCCCAGCCTATCCACCAGTTATCCGCTTCATCCTCGGCGTCGTAGCCAAAGACTTCCTTCACCTCCTGCCACTCAGGCGTCTCCTCTTGATCACCTCCCGCTTGAAGGACCTGGACACCTGCGGCTTTTTTGGCCCGCATCGTCGCGTCGCGGGCCTCCTGCTCCTCTCCTTTGGGCATGCACATATAATGCATGCAATTGGTCGCCGATTTAGCCACGGCCCCACAGCGAGTTTGTCGAATATCCTGGAACGCCCAGAGAAATTGCGTGATTTGATCCCGGCTCAGCAAGTGAGTGAACAGTCTGGCGAGAACGGCGCCGTCCTCGAGAGACATTGCGCTTTCTTGAACTGAGCCAGGCTTCGTAAAACGAATTTAATCTGGTCCCAAAACGGTCGTGGAAATTGACGCACAGGGATGGGATGCGCGCCTGTGCCCACGAGGATGAGGCGGCCATGTTGGGAAACCCAGTCTTCCAAAGGTTCGCACTCCATTACCGGCTTACGTCGGACAGACTCTGACACAAGGGGAAATAGATTCTTGAGCCTGGTAATATTATGGTTGGTAAGGAAAGAGAGACAATAACAGTCGATTCACCTTGGTTCACTATCTTCTGTGATCTTCTTTAACGTGTCCATGGACGAACCTTCAGGATCGTACGACGTATAGCCGATAATGGCAAAATCATCATTCGGGCCCTATGAAATAATTAAATCCGAGACATTACCGAGAAGGACAGGGAACTAGGACATACGACTGGATATCCAAGAGTACTTCGACCGTTGCCTAGCCAGAGGAAAAGCGTGCTCTAAGAGAGATATGTGAGCCCGTTTCGTCGAATGCACAACAAAACGAACGAACATGCGGCTGGCCGTACAGCTCATTTCCAGTATCGAGAATGTTCTGTTTTGGAACCAGGGCACTGAAAAATGTCAGAAAAAAATTAGGTAGCCGTAGGTGAACCCCATTCACTTATACATCCACATTGATGGATGATCTGCGGGCTCAGCCACTGTTTCGTTTCCACCTTGCCCGCGTTGTTCACCAAGTAGAACGCGACGAACCAAGCCTGATATCCCATCTGCTCCGATAATGACATCGGCTTCCAAGATGCCGTCGACATCAGTAGTTATTCTTCCGTGCTCGGCGTCAATGGCGAGTGCTGCGGTCCCGAGATAGATCTCTGCTCCCTGGCTAATCGCCTCGTCATACAGCAGCGCAATCAAGTCTGAGAGCTAGATGGTCGTCAAAAAGAGGCCTTGTGAACGGACGAAAGCCACATACATGACCGAAAATGTATTCTCCCCGAGTTTCCTGAAGTATCTCCTCGTCCCATAGCTGGGTTCCTAGGAGCTCTCCAGTGTCCTCTTTCCAAGAGCTTAAGTCACTGGCATGCAATCGGTGGAAA
Organism: Mycena galopus ATCC 62051; assembly: GCA_014925785.1. NCBI lineage: Eukaryota > Fungi > Basidiomycota > Agaricomycetes > Agaricales > Mycenaceae > Mycena > Mycena galopus. The sequence goes on from WIQG01000184.1 coordinate 186,043, forward strand.
GGGGCCGGGCATACCTAGCACGATGTGGATCGCTTCTGATTTAACGGATGTTGCTCGAAGCTTCTCTTTTAAGCCCCAGTGGAAGAGAATCTTGGTTAAATTCGGCGGCATCCGTACTCCTCGTTGGTCCTTAACTCTGATGTTTGATGGATTCAAGCAGCACAGTGCGTAAAAGCCGACCTGAGGGCCCGTTATATCGTCTTTGCATTCAATCACGGTCACTCTGTGGCCAATCCTGCTTAGTGCGATTGCACACGACAGTCCGGCGACTCCTGCGCCTATGATAACGAAATGCAGTCGAATTTTGGATTGTTCGGCGCGCTGCGTTGTGGTAAGCCAGAAAGCACTGTAAAGAGGAGTCCCGCAACTTTAAACTCACTCTGTCCACGGACATGGTGAAATGACAAGACTGGAGACCACGAAGGCACTGAAGAGCACTCTGTCGCCACATTCATGCCATAATGCGCGGAGTGAAGATTTACGACGGCATCTGGCGGTGGCGGAATCAGTGTGCACCACGTTCAGTGCCCGTAAAAAAAATTGAAGAGATCTTTGAGCCACACATCAGACCGCCTTTGATCTGAAAACGTCTGTAGACAGCTGGAAAAGAGGCCGGCTGGGAAATTCTGATGGCAGTTTGTGACTGTGTGACTGCTTGAAACTGATGTGACACACCTCTCTTTGCCGCCACACGACAGCGACCCTGAACTCAATGGCGCGGCGGCGCGGCCAGCCTTCTCTGTGCTCGACCGATTGTTTCTCTCTGGTTGCATCGTCGCTGTGAGGGTCTGTGTTGTCAGCCTCAACAGGAGGACCGACCTCCCGGAAAGCGGACGCACTGCGCTGCTTCTCAAACCAACAGACAACTCAGCTTGGCCACTCTCCTGCTCCGAAAAACTATCCTTGTCTCTCGTGACGCTCCAGGGGTGAAAGCGCCGAAATCGAAAGCTATGCATCTCAAGTTTCAAATTGGTTCCTTACACTTGGCCTATACAGTCAGACCCTGCCTGTGAGACGAGTTGCTAAATTGTCTTCCACGGAGTACCTGGAGACCAGTCCCGATTGAACAAAACCCACCACGATGTCACCATTCCATCCACGTAGTCTTTGCGTCGTTGGGAATTTATCTTGGCTTTGGTCGCTATGAACGACACGACGGTAGGATAAATCTTAGCGCTCACGCGATCTTGTATCTTTTTTGCATCCTTGCCTTTGACCATCGTACCACAACTCCAATTATCCGAACCTGGGGCGAAGGTTCACGGAAGCTACGCGACAACTTATTTCCCCACTGCTACTCCACATCTTCCCGGCTTAAGAGTGCTTGTGTTTATCGTGCCTGACCCCAAAAGAAGGCTATCAGAAGCGTTGTCCGACGGCAGTTCAGCATGGAAAAACTAGGCTCATTCGGTATCCTTTGTTTCGTATAACACATACGAGGTTTGACGACGGCTCGCTTTCTCATTGGGCCTTCTTTTTGGTTTTTTCGCGGTGCACTTGAATTTGAATTTGAAAGTACGTTCCGTTGGTATTCCGAATTCGGATCTCACCCGCAAGACAACCTGAAACATTACAGTTGTGTATTAACGTTGTCGTTATTTGCCCTTTACGGCGAACTTGACGATATTGCCTGCCAATCGGTTGCCGCGCATTTGACCCCATATTGTTCCCGCGATGGCATGGCATCGGCGCATTACACTCACCATTGCGCTCAACCACTAGCAAAGCTCGCGAGCGGTAAGCAGGCCTTACTTAGATATGTTGCCTTTGACATTGAGAGGCGGCAGTTTACGCCAGTCTCGACGTCTTGTTGCCGCGACCTTCAGCTTCGGTGGACCCACAAATCTTTTTACGTTAACATTCGGAAGGAGCTGAGATTCAGAAAATTTACGACATGAAAAGTGGAATGAAAAGTGGAATGATAAGCGGAATTCTTACTCTTTCCATCCAACATGGCCATTCAAGTGAGTATGAACGAGGTTTATTTTTGCGATACACTGACCATGCTTCAGTCTGGACCCACAACCATGCAGGCAGCACTGGCCATCGACTTCCTGATTATTGGCGCGGGTGTTTCGGGTCTTGCGTGCGCGATGGCACTCCGAAGGGTGGGCCACAGAGTCGTTGTTATAGAGCGAGAAACGCAAATTGGAGAGTCCGATGTATGTGTGCATTGGGACTACCGGTGCACTGATTCAGCTTCATTCATCGTCCAGGTTTCTATGGGCGTCCAGCTGCCACCCAATCTGTCCAAAATCTTTTACCACTGGGATTTGAAGCCAGAGGTGTACAAGTTTGCGGCAAAGTCACAGCAGATTCAAATCTCACGCTGTGCGTCGTTTTGTACTAATTGGTGGTATTGCTGTCACTGAACGCCACCAGTGGAGACTTCGGTTCGTCTCGGAACCCATTATTGGGACGAAGAAGTTCTCAGAGAAACCCGGGGAGAGTTTTTATTTGCGCATGTGGGTTGAGCCAATCTGCTCATGGACTGAAAAATGAAGAAAGATCTCAGCTTTCAGATCTCCGGAAAATGATGTATGACGTTGCTGTCAAAATGGGCGCTGCAATCCGTTTGCAGACCACTGCCGTGGCCGTCGACCCCAAGCAACGCGTAGTGACCCTAGCTTCTGGTGAAACGCTGACAGCGGATGTGATCATTGGAGCCTGCGGCGTATCTGGCCCCGTACGCCCGTTACTGTTAGAAGAACAGAACATTCGTGAGGCCCAAGAACCATCGTTGTGTATGTATAGGTGAGGGATCACCCTTTCTCGCATGTTCAATCTGTGACGTTCATTTAGTGCCATCGTACCCAAAACCTCGGTGGAAAAGGACCCCGAATCTAAGAAATTCTACGAGTCTGAAGTTGTTCGTCGTCTGAATCCCTGAAGTCCAGATCTGATAGTCTCTCTCTAGATCTCCATGTTCTCTTTCTTTGGCAATAACCAATCTGTCATCAGCCACCCCATTGTACGTTTTATTTTCAGCCCCATGATTTCTATTGAAAAATAACGGCGGGTAGGGTGGCTCGCCTGCGTTTACGTTCTGCTTGTATCGTCCCTGTGACGATTTCGAGGATGCGCCAACGGAAGGAATACGTGCTGCTTTGGAAACAGTGGAACCCAGGCAAGTATGGTGGGCGAAAAAAATCCCCCTCGCTGATCACATTCTTCTCAGACTGAAAAATCTGGCACTAATGATTACACACCCGCGGCGCTTCCCAGTTTTTGAATATCCCGCTCTCGAGGACTGGGTCGACGAAAGCGGCCGTTTGGTCGTCGTTGGTGGAGCGGCTCATCCGATACCGGTAGATATATTATTTCTTTTATGCAAACGATTCTGAGTTCGATTTCATTAGCCTGGCTCTACGCAATACTATGCCATGGGCGTCGAAGACGGGGCTGTCCTGGCCAAGCTCTTCTCACACCTGCAGACTCATAGTCAAATCAGCGACTTCCTCTACGCGTTCCAAGAACTGCGGCAGCCGCGTTGCGAGTCGGTTATTGCGTCAGAGACCGGGATCATCCGGTATATGGGCATGCCGAATTGCCCAGCCCAAGAGATGCGCGACCAGGCTATGATCACGAAGTCAGCATCGGAAACCGGCCTCTTTGGTGTTTCCGAGGGCGAAGAGAAATCTCACGATCGGGAGTGGGCGGAAATCAAGACAATTTTTGGCTACGACGCCGAGGACGAGGCCGATAATTGGTGGGTGACCTGGGGGCTACTAAAGCAGATATCTCTAGAGAGCCAGCGGGCGGCCGCAGAATAGTTCATTCCCGGCTCTGCTCGCGTTTCATCAATTACGCTGCTTGTATCGATATCCCTTGAAGTCTCATCGCTTTGCTCGCTATTTATTTACTGTAGCTACGGGTTCGATTTAACTCTACATTTGATAATTCATGTGTGTTTGACATTCTCGCTCTGCGACATGGGTGCCAAATTTCCTCCCTTGCAGTCTGCGGTACAACTTTCAACCAATTGTTCAACTTGAATTGACGCGAATTTTTCAATGACTGGCCAAAAATAGACAAGACAGAATAAGCTGGAGGCTATGTTCCCCAGCACGTTAGACCCGACGCCCACCTTGTTATACTGCGGTTAAGCAAATCTATTACTTAATCCACTTTGTTCAAGAAATTATCCTCAAGTTCCTGTTCCTTGAACAGCGGCAAATCTCAGGTCCTCGTATATACTTTGACTCATGGCAGTAAGACCAGTGCGAGTGACAGCTATTTGCGTCAATTTCAGTGACCTTTCGTCTCAGCTGGTGTCACGCTATGCTCAAATTTTCCGACATCAACGTTCACCTTTGCTGACCTCAAACCGTTGACACAATGCGCGATTCCTTCGGTCTTTGCGAACTCCGATGGACCAGGGGTCCAGGTTGTCGGACATGCGGGCGCCATCGCCTTGGGTGCTCTCCAGAAGGAAGGATATTTTCCTTTTTCGTCGTTTCTGGAGGATTTATGCGCACACTCTTCATATTCATTTCACGTTAGCTTCATGCCGTTCGTACCGTCCATCGCCGTCCGCAGGTATAAAGGCGACTGCGAACAGTGCGAAGCTCTCCAAAATACCGCAGCTCTACAATGGAAACCACTGCCATCCTCACTTTCTTCGCCCTCTTTGCCGCTTTGAGTTTCATGTATTTCAAGCGCTCTTCATCGGTATGTTTGGTTTTTTATTTTCGGCCCTCGGGTTTTACCCATTTTATTCACAGTTGCATTTTGTCCCACCAATGGGCCCGTCGGGTCCCCTCTCGTCCTATCGTGCTGCGCTAGACTACCTACGTGATGCGCCGAAAATTATACAAGCAGGATATAACCAAGTAAATCTCATTTGCGTTTTGTTGTATTCTTTCGTAATACAGTTCTCGCAGCACAAATCCATATTTCGCGTGCCCTACCTTGACAAATGGGTCGTCGTCCTCAGCTCACCGGAATTAATTGACGACATGCGCAAGGCGCGCGACGACGATCTCTCTGCTGCACATGGATTTGGCGCCGTATGTACCTTCCCCTCCAACTAGCGCTCGGTCAACTAAATTATAATTGAATATGCAGACTCTTGCGGTCGACTACACCCTCGGCTCCGGCTTCGTAACAAACCCGTACCATGTCCGCGTCATCCAGTCTTCCCTCACCCGAAATATTGGTGCTCGCTTTGAGGACATACACGACGAGATTGCTACTGCGTTCCAGGATGAGATTGGGTTGAATCTGGACTCTGACTCTGACTCTGACTTGAGCAGTAGGCCACCGGTTCTAATTGTCCTCCGCAATTTACTGACGTGAAGGAGTAGTAGAGTGGGTAGCGGTTCCCGCACTACGGACAGTTCTTCGCATTGTCTCCAGGACGAGTAATAGGCTGTTTGTCGGGGTCGAACTCTGTCAGTGGACTTACTTCTCTATCCCGATAAACAACTGATTCAGATGGGATGCAGGCCGTAACACTGAATACAGGGACCTCGTCGTTAATTTCGCTGAGGACGTGATCAACTGTGCGAGGGTGATCAACCTGTTCCCCAACGTGCTCAAGCCGTGAGTATATTCCCTAATTGTATATCAAAATGACTTACAGGATTCAGACTCGTGGGACCCATGGTCTCTCCCCTGTCGCGCAGCATGAAACGTGCAAAGAAGCATCTCGTGCCTCTCATTGAAGAGCGTCTCAAGGAAGAGACCGAATACGGAGCATATTGCGACGGGCGCCCGGTATGTGCATTCCATAGAATGAACACAGTTGGTTTCAGATTCTTCAGAACGACCTGATCTCGTGGCTCCTGGAACACGCTACAGGCGAAGAGCGCACGGTGGACAAGCTGATCCAGCGCATCCTAATGATCAACTTTGTGGCAATTCACACGACCGCCAATGTAGGTTTTCACTTGAGGTCATATTGCCGGTAATTATGTGTTCCCACAGAGTTTCACCCAAGCACTGTATCACCTCGCGGCCGCTCCGGAGTACGCTGCTCCCCTACGCGCCGAGCTTGAAGCCGTGCTCCTCGAAGACGGCTGGAGCAAGGCCGCGATGGGCAAATGCATCAAGTTAGACAGCTTCCTCCGAGAATCTCAGCGGTTCAACGGCGTCAGCGCGAGTTAGACCTTTCCTATTCACTTCATTCGCCCAACGAATATAATGTTTATTTTTGCAGTCAACATGAACCGCATGGTCACGAACCCGGCAGGCTTCACCTTTTCCAATGGCACGCACCTGCCGCAGGGAAGCTTCATTGCGGCTGCGACGTATGGGACGCATCACGATGACGCGTACTACGAGCACGCGGAAGTCTTCGATGGCTTTCGTTTCGCGCGCATGCGCGCCGACACCGACGGCGAAGGAGCCAAGTTCGGGATGGTCACCCCAGATGCGACGTTCCTCTCATTTGGGCTGGGGAAACATGCGTGTCCTGGTGTATGTCAAGGTTCTCCTTGGTTTTTTGTGTTTGCTCACCAAAACCTCCAGCGGTTCTTTGCGGTGACAGAGCTCAAAGTCATGCTCGCGCACATCATCCAGAATTATGATGTAAAACTCGAACAAGAGGGTGTTCGCCCACCGAGCGACTGGTTCGGAACGACTTGCGGGGCCAATCGATCGGCAAAGGTGCTTTTTCGGAGACGCCAACCAATCACGTGATGTAGTTGAATTCAGTGGATGAGCTTTCAAACCATCGAAGATCATTCAAACGGGAGTAAATTTGTGGAATCTAGATTGTGTGGCTGGAAAGTTTCCTTTGTGACTTGAACTACATGCGCAGATGTCTTTTACAAGAAATAATATGTATTTTCTCTAATAGATGCTAGTGTACATTCATTCCAGTCTGACTTTCTCACAGTATGGAGCTTTGGCGAGCAGTTAGGCTTAGATGCACAAACTCGATTATGGGGAATGATGAGACGGCTCTTGATGAACAGGTGAAGAATATAGTGTTAATGGTTGGCAGTCCATCTTTGAGTATCCTTCTATAATGTGTATGCTGCCCACCTCGAGCACAAACGTAACAGGGGTTTCTTTTTGACAGATCTGGCGCTATGACGTAGCGGTACGTTAGTAGCCTATATACTCAGTTTGAGCGTGATGCCAGTTTCTTACCGACTTCACACTGCAGTGAGGGTGCCGACAAGCCGATGTCCGGTTTGGTCCTGTCCTTTGTCTAAAAATCCGGACCCCGAACATGTTTATAGGTCTCCCAAACGAGGGTCTCATGCACCAGATGTATATTGCCTAATTTGGGAAACCCTCCGATACTGCACACGATATGTATGTTTGCTTTGAGACATGGACATCATTTGAATATTTGAAGTGGTACACAACTCTGACAGGAGTATCTGGTATCTTTCATTGCGAGGTAAACCACTGCAGCATTATCAATTTTCCTGGCCACAATACAACAACCTTTGGAACCTCCAAACCTGGTGCTTATCATAAGACTATTTGAATAATTTTTACAGCCGCCCTTTGTCTTCTCCTTTCTGTGGTCCCTTTTCCCATTTTCCCTGCCATTTGACCAAAAATCAAAGAAAAAGGAACTCAAAGAGGAGTAAAACGGCTGCTGTGAATGACTAAGCTCGCAAAGCTGAAAAATGAAGCAAGAAGGGAACAAAGACTGCATCATTGAATATTCATCTACGCAGAGCGCAAGCAATCAGATTATGTGCCTTCATAACTACAAGAACACTGATTCTATTGCAACAAAAGGGAGCAAAAAGGAAACAGAAAAAGATGATGAAAAACAGAACTGGGAACAAAGTACTTCCACATTATCTCCCACAAGCTATGTTCACCTCAAATTGGTGTGATGATGGAAAGTTTAATAGAGAGCTTGCGCAAAAGCCGCACAAGCTGCATGCAGCTTTCAGGCATTATGCAAAATTCCCTGGATGTGAAAGTGTTTTCCTTGGGTCCAGGTGAGTTAGATCGTCTCCTCTGTCCCTGAAAAAGTGTATTTTGTATGCACAGAAGTAAGTATCAGTGGAGTCCACAGCTGATGGATGCAGTTTTTCCAGTCATCACGGTAGCTCCACGCAAACTTCCCACACTTTTCGTGTCCTGCATGCAGCAATTAAGGTGCAGACAAGAGTTTTTTCCCCAGTGCACGTACTTGGGCCCACCTAACCTTCCACCAACTCAGGTTTTTTCAAACCTCAGCTCTGATTTCCGCACGCGGCTTTGCGCAACACCCAAAAGCTGTATGCAGCTCATGCGGCTCATGCGGCTTTTGCACAAGCTCTCTAATGCAAAAAACTACCTTCATCCCCAGTGCACGTACTTGGGCCCACCTAACCTTCCACCAACTCAGGTTTTTTCAAACCTCAGCTCTGATTTCCGCACGCAGCTTTGCGCAACACTCAAAAGCTGCATGCAGCTCATGTGGCTCATGCGGCTTTTGCGCAAGCTCTCTAATGTAAAAAACTACCTAGTCCTATTCCGTCCTACTTACCGCCCACATCTGCATCACTTATATGTCCGAATTGGTGTAGGGGTTAACATTGCCGCCTCTCAGAGCCACGTCATTCATGACAAAGGGCCACGCAATCTGAATTCGCGGCAGCCCGGGGTTCGATTCCCCGATTCGGAATCTTTTGCATCCACTTCCCGTTTTTTATTTTTTCATACTATTGAACAATGCCAGTACTCCAGCACTTCAGTGCTTCAACCTTAAAATTCTAAGGCAGGCAGGCACCTTACATAAAATTGCTGCATAGAGATGGTGAGTTCTGGATTCCAATTGCTTGCATTTCTTGTCAGTAATTCATCACCCAGATGTCATGAATCACCCAGATTCCAACTTTTCATGTGCGACATGCTGGTATGTATACAGACACGTCTAAATCACAGGACTCACACAACAACATCACAAGACAATCCCATAGTTGAAACCCATGGGTTTCAAGGATGAAGCCACAGAGGGTTAAGGACCCTGTATGGTTGGGCCCTTAACCCTAAAACATTATGACCAAAACACACAGGGACTAGGGAGTATCAGCATTAACAATCCTTAATGCTGTGGGCCAGGAACTGATCATAATCACATTTAATTTATCAAGAACTCGGTAGAATCTCCTACTGTACAAGAGATTCTACCTTGTCTAATCTCAGGCATCTGCTTTGGCTTGAAATTGGTGTGATCTCCACCCTGCATCACTTCCTCCATCATATATTCCAGGTTACAACCACACCCAGGTATTCTTCCTAAGTGGATATCATACCCTCTTCAACTCATTCCGGGTTCTGCCTTGCATTGTGATGTCATGAATCACCTGGGTTCTACTTTTTCTCAATGTGTCTGTAAGTGGATATCATACCCTCTTCAACTCATTCCGGGTTCTGCCTTGCATTGTGATGTCATGAATCACCTGGGTTCTACTTTTTCTCAATGTGTCTGTACATATACGGACATGTCTAACATCACGGGACTCACATGGCACCACAGGACCTTCTTATGGTTGAAACCCAAACACGGGTTTCAAGGACTTGGATATGGGGAGACATTAAGAGTTAGGGATCACAGTCAGTCCCCCTAACCCCCAGATGCTATGGTGATAACACACAAGGACTAGGAGCATCAGCATTAGCACTCCTTGATGTTTGGTACAGGACTGATCACGATTGTATTTCATTTATTCAGAACATATGAGGTAGCGGACACACAAATGCGGTTGCCCCACATGATGCAGTGTGACATGAGCATATTGGGAACATACTGTACCAAAAAGACCTTGATCAGTCCACAACAGGCAAACAACAGGTAAAATAGAAATTTGGGCTCAACAGTTCTCTGGAGATCAGTCCTTTATTGCTGTATGAGGTCTCATATCACGGAAATGTTGAAAATTGAGGGACTAGTTCCCAAATTAGGATGATGGATAACTGTATCACAACTCTGGCATGCGCGTTGCAAAGTTTCTTTGCTCAGTGCACCTTGAAAAATTTTCAATGGCATTCCTGTGGCCTGTAAAATCATAACTAGTCCTTGAATTTTTGTCCAAAATTCACAAAATAATTTGACAATGCTCCCAGTGTACATCTCCACAAAACTGTTGTGGCTGATTTTCCATAAGTTGCTCAAAGACAGTGCAAACGGTTGCTTTGATACAGTATGTTCCAAAAAAGGATATGTGACCGTAACAGCACGTGGGGCAACCGTGTTTGTGTGTCCACTACCTTATAAACTCAGTAGAATCTCCCCAACCCTCAGGCCCATATAGTACAAAGTCAGTGCAGATTTTGGGACAGGTGAAACTGAGTTGACTTGAAGGCCCCATAAGTAGTGTGCCTGCTCCTATTTTTTTGGGACGAAGAAATGATGGGGAGCTATAACCTCTGGTGTAAGTTTGGTGTAAGCACACTTTGGTTGGCAAGCATGCCATCAAGTCACGCCGAGCCTTTTGGTGTGTGATGATTGTGACTCTGTCAGTCCAGCGTACTGGACAATTAAATTCAATTCGTTGGTCACAGTCACGTCTCCCCCCCTGTCAAAGTCGAAATTTGAACCAAAGTCACGCATCACGGGGCTAGTGTCAAATTAGCGAACCAGTTCCAGAATAGCCTGCAAAATAGCTCTTGAGCAGTAGAGAATTATTTTTGTTCCTCCATAGCTCAAAAAAACCCTAAAAACGCTGAGTGAGGGTGTTCTCCGACACTTTCTGACACAAATTGAACAAGTTTTGGTTCAACTTTAGTGATTTGGCCTGCCAATAACAATATCCTTCAAGTTCTAGAAAAGTGCCTGCCTTCCCCTCAGCAGATGCTCTAAAGAAGGAAAATAGATAGCACAAAACATCCTCTAAAAGTTTTGTCACTGATCAGAACCAGCCATCTGGGCAAGTGTCAAATTTTTTTCGGGTGTCGCCGCGAAGGTGTCCAAGTGTTTTTTTGGTCACAGGTCACACCCCCTGTCGAATTGAATTGTACACCTTTTATTTTCATCAAAATCTGCCTCGAGCTCATCTCAACATTTCAACATCATTAACCCCATCCGGAATTACCGCTGCTCTGTCTGAGCGCGCCCTATAATGTCTGGAAATGAGACTAACCTGTCCGCACCTCCAGGCTCCAAATGCATGTTTCCTGCTTCTGAAAACTGTCGGTCAGTTGCGCAAGTTCAAGCCTAAAGGGGACTCTTAGTCACACGTCCTGACTCTTCTTCACTCAAACTGCCATCGGCTCCGATGAGTGTCACGTCGCCAGCCTATAAAGCTGCGCCAGCCTCAGTATCAGACTCATTCCATCTCCTTTCTTAACCACCATGCCTAGTTCCTTGAAACTCTCTGCTCGTGAAAATCGTGAGTAAATTCATGCCTTCCGACATCCTCAAGCTGAATATCGTGTGTAGCTATTAAGGCTGTTACGGTTTACAAATCCAGTAAAGCAGAGGTTGTTCGTATCTTCTCGCTCGATTTGAAGGTAGCTTGTTTCATATCCTTGTTGTACCACCTTGTATTCAACTCGAAACTTGAATCGAGTCCGGGAATACCAAAATCGAGATAACTGAGTTGCCGAGTTGCATTGACACTCAATCTGTTCGAGTCTCTGGGCTCGGCGATGCGAGGTTATTCGATGTGGTTTGCACCACTCGTGACGGAGCAGGACCCAACAAATCTTCTGAGGCCATCCGCCTGCTGAAAGCGCAGAAGCTGTCGCTGGAGGGTGAAAAGCGAGTCAGAGACCATGAGTCCGACCTTCTCGTCACCTACGCCAAAACGCTCAAGGGCGAGCATATGCCGCCGACTCAGATGGGCGAATTTCTTCAGAGCTTCGTTGAGCAGGGACGGAAGAATCTCCAGGCCATCGCGGAACTGGACGAGAAGATTGTCGTCGTCGATCGCCAAATTGAAGCTGAGCTGAAGAAGGAGACCACCAAGAAGGGCGCGTTTGGAGGAGAGGTCACCATCGTTCTCGGGACTGATTCCGAGGCGCATGTCGATATCAAGCTTACCTATAGTACGTATCTCTGCACTCTCATCGTTCAACGCTCACTCTTTGTTGCAGTTGTCAGCAACGCGTCCTGGGAGAGCACCTACGAGCTTCATGCTGCGACCGACAACAGCAAACCCTCCTCGTCGGTTTCCCTCCATTACCGTGCCCGTATCATGCAAAGCACCGGCGAAGACTGGACCGACACTGCTCTGACTCTGAGCACTGTTGCTGCATCCACAGTCGCGAAGAGTATTCCCTGGCTCTATGGTGTCAAGATCAAGCCCCAGAGCCATAACTCCCGACAAGGTGGACTATTTGGCAAAATGCACGCTGGGAACAACAATAACAACGGGACGGTCTTTGGCCAGCCGGCCTTTGGACAACAGGCCTTTGGCCAGCCGGCCTTCGGGCAGCGCCAGGCCATGCAACCGCAACAGAATGTTTTTGGCCAACCCCAACAACAGCCGCAGACCTCGCTTTTTGGCCAACCCCAACAGCAACAGCCCTCGACTTTTGGTGGTGGCCCCGCTTTTTCTTTTGGTGGTGGTGCTCAACCCCAACAGCAGTCGTCATCGATTTTGGGGCAACCCCAGGCCCAACAGCAACAACAGCAGCAGTCGTCGCTTTTCGGTTCCTCCCAACCACCCCTGCTCCCGGTACAAGACCAAGCTACCGACGGCCTGGACTTGGAGGCCGAGGACTTCGAGGACATTGACATTCCCAATGCCATGGCCGGGCCCACGACCATTGTCACCGAGACCCCGCTCGCCATCTCCTACGCAGTCGAGGGAGCGACGACTGTCCCCAGCGATGGCACCGTGCACCAGGTATCCGTCGCAGTGCTGCCCTTCGAGGCCAAGATATCCCATATCTGCAGCCCGCGTGTCGACCCGCGCGTTTATCTGCAGTGTCATGTCAAGAACACGAGCGAGTACCGCCTGCTCCCTGGCCCCGTCAGTGTCGTGCTCAACGACGGCTTCGTGTCGAAGACCTCTATCAACGTGCGCCGTCTATCTTATTTACCTGCCCCCCGCGTTAACACTCTGCTTCCCCAGGAAATCAACACTGGTGACACCTTTACCTGCACGCTCGGCAGCGACGTCGCGACCAAAGTCACGTACGCACGCAGCTCCAAGACCGTCACGTCGCAGGGCGGCTCCTTCCAGGAGGTGTTCAACGTAACAACATTTTCCACCAAGATTACCATCCACAACAAGCACCCCTTCCCGCTCACGGACCTGGTCGTGCGCGACATCATCCCGACGTGCGACGACAAGCGCGCGAAGGTGCTTTTGCACAAGCCGGAGGGGCTGGCGGATGCGAAGGACGGCCAGATCGTCAAGCTCACGCCGCCTGGCCTAAAAGTGATGTGGGGCAAGACGTGGGATGGACGCGCAGGCGAGAAGGATGGGCGTTTCGAGTGGGCATGGAGCCTCGAGGGCGGCGCCAAGGCTGTGCTTGAGGCGGAATGGGAGCTCAAGGCCCCTGCAGACGTTTCCTGGGTCGAGTCGGTTGGCATGTAACGGTCTCGCATTTCATATAATTAATTAACTTCTGTCCGCCGCATTCCTATGTACTTTGCCAGTCTATCACACAATACCATCGCTTCGAATTGCACATTGACCGAAATTCTAGACGATTGAGAAACTAAGAATGTGACTGGAAAGAAAGATGAAGCACAAACCCGTTTGCTAAACCCTTCAGACCTGGGTAGAATGTCCTAGCAAAACAGTGTAAACGTAACGAAGCTGAAAAGAAACAGATCTCCTACATGAGAAAAGATGCCTGTGGGTATCGCCAGAGTGACGCAAGCATTGGGAGAGTCCTGAGCACATCATCGAACGCGGTAAACATACTACTGAAAGACCAAGAAAACAAGAAGCACCACCAATGCGGCAACATGACTTTCGACTGGAGCGGCAGAAAGCAGAAGGTCTGGGTAACTTTTAGTTGGGAATGCGGAGCGCGGCGGCACTTGATCACGAACAAGCTTGCTCTCGAGCTGATGTCTAAGATTAGGCGCTGGCGGGAACATATGAGTACCAATACGCACTGTAGCCAATCTATGCAATTCGACGGTCAGAATTAGCAGTTATCTTCAATGGATGCATCCGCACCTTCATCAAGTACGCAATGGCATTCAGCGCAGCTTGCTTGTACGCTACCGTGCTGCGAGACCGGTAAATGTCCCAAAATCACTTGACGTAATTCGCATACGCATCCATATTGTACTGCTTTCCGTCTCCATCTACCCGTCTCTGTAATAAGGATCACTGCAGAATGGAGACGATGGTGCGTACGGTAATCGACACTGATTCCTTCAAATACTACCTGACAACCACGCATTAGTTCAGAAAAGCAAGTGGCACAGTGAGAGTACCTTGGATGAATACAGTGGGTCGATGGGTGAAGGCAGGAAAATCGGTTGCTTCAAAGCGAACTTTTCGATGCCCCCTTTAATGATGCTTGTGCTGAAGGTGATGATGCCAGCCTGCGAAGCCGAGTTCAGCGGAAGAGGAGGAAACATCCATTTAATGCTAACCATTTCGATAGCGCCGCAGAAGGATAACTATAACGACATTCAGCAAATCCAAAAGAAACGCTTATTGTACCTCGCCCTACACAATTGATCAATACTGAGTATCATGAAGGACTAAATGTTGCGCCCACATCTCCTTGAGAAAAGTGAAGATCTCCAACGGACAGATTTGCGCCTTTGATAAAAACCGGAAAATAGCAGCGCGACCCTCTCGACAAGTTTTTGATCTACCCCGCGACAAATCAGCAGTGTATCCCTTTGGTGTTTTGCAAGCAGCACATACATCGCAGTTTCCTCCATGCTCACGCCCGGGAATCGTGCGCGCCCCCTCCTCCACGATCTTCTGCCTGACGTCATGGTCGAGGTCCTGTCCGACGTACGCGCCCACCACGTTCGGCGCAGACGCGACCGGAGGAACTGCATTGGGGTGCTGAGCGATCAACTCGCTTTCGCGCTTGTTCCAAGTCGCAAGGAGTTCTGCCGACGGTGCCGTACCGATAAGGCCTGGGTGGGAGATGCCCGCGAAGCGCACGCCCGGAATGTGTCGCGACGAGGCGTAGATTCCTGTGAGCGATGGGTGAGCATCGAGGACACGAGGATCTTCGTGGCTACTCCGATTCACCGTGGAAATCCCAGATGGCTTTGGCGGCCTTGCTGTCGAATTCGCGAGCTACGACGGCGGTCTGATTACTTTGCAACTCACCGAAGGTGTATTCAGAATCTCACCGAATAAACCCCCGCCATTGTTCAGCTCCAAGATGCCCTGCACACCCTTAACAAATTGGACGCGGAGGTCGAATAAGGAAGCGTACCGTGTATCCCCATGGCATCTTCTCGAACGGCACCACATCGAGGATATCCACGACGAGGCAGTCGCCTGGTTCAGCGCCCTCCACCGCGATAGGGCCGGAGAGGTTGTGCACTTTGGTCAAGTCGAAGTTCTTGACATCGTCGCTGCCTATTGCGTATTCGAGGACGATTCGCGACGGAGGAGAGCACCACCCACTGTCATTATTGACGACTTGTCCACCAGAGCAGTCTATGCAGGAACACTAAGTGTCATGACTTGAAATAAATCGACGAGACTTGCCAACACATTCGATCTTGAATACCTAGGGAGGATAAGGAGGCTAATGTGGACGCGGGATTGGCGCAGCGCACCTCTCCGGGCTTGACAGTCACAAAGGCTGGGATGTCGGGACTGAGAGCAATCTAGCATACAGTGGAATAAATAGCTTCGCGCGTACTGCCAACGATTGTGGATTCCCTGAAGCCTATTCAATGACGAGTCCAGAATCACAGTAAGGGAGGATGAAGTACCTTTTGCTGGTCCGCAGGACTTCACCCTCTCTCGTTAGATTTAGACGAGCCTCAAGACCTCATCCACGCTCACTCACACGAAAGGGTCGACCTATTCTCGATCGAATATCAGCAAGCAATCGACGGTGGAAATCAAGAGCGAAGCGTTACCTGAATCAGGGTAGGATGGGGAACAGAGTTCGCCTGCGTTGCCATGAAGTCAAAGGGAGAGAGAGATCCAGACGCCTGAGAAAAAGTGAGTAGATGGATAAGAACCCGTCCTTCGAGCCGAGAGTTCTCAAGCTTTTCAGGCACGAGAAAAATGAGCGCTTCGATTGGGCGTGGAGTGACGCTAAGGCTGTGATCTCGCGGCGGGAATGTTTTGAGTGGGGTCGGGCCCTCTGATATAAAGAATTCGCACTCATGATTGATTTGCGGTACATGGCCACCGTTACAGTTAGCTTCATTTCCTCGTGTACTTTACGGCCATCACACAACACCATCGCTTCGAATTGCGCATTGACCGAAATCCTAGACGATTGAGGAACTAAGAATAGTGATTGGAAGGAACGTCCAAGTACAAACCTGTTTGGTAAACCCTTCGGGCTTGGGTAGAATGTCCTAGTTGGGGCGATAAGCACATGCCGGATCCGAGAACGGAAAGGAGTACGTGAGAGAAGATGCCGGTGGGTATCGCCAGAGTCACGCAAGCGTTGGGGGAGTCCTGGGCACATCATGGAAGGCGGTACAACACCAAGAAAAGAAGGCGTACGACCAAGGCTCCGACATGACTTTCCACTGGAGCTGCAGATAGCAGGAGATCTGAGAGATCGTCAGCCACTGCGGCAGTGGCAGCACTTGATCACTAACAAGCTTGCTCTCGGGCTGTGAGACAATGGACGATTAGGTTGGCTCTCAAGGCACAAGTATCAACACGCACTGTAGCCAATCTATTTTATTAACCGAGTCAGAACTGGGAGATATCTTCCAATAGATGCGCCCGTACCTTCATCAAGTACGCAATTGCATTCAGCGCAGCTTGCTTGTACGCCACCGTGCTGCAGGACAAGATAAATGACTGGAATCACAACAAGGTATTCACGTACGCATCCATATTGTACTGTTTTCCATCTCCGTCTACCGGTCTTTCAGAGAAGGGTCAATAGAGAAAATGATGCGTACGATAGTCGACGCTGATTCCTTCAAAGACAACCTGACGATCACGCATTAGTTTACAGAAGAAAATGACGCCGTGAAAGTACCTTGGACGAATAGAGAGGGTCGATGGGCGAGGGCAAGAAAATAGGTTGCTTCAAAGCGAACTTTTCGATGCCGCCTTTAATAATGCTCGTGCTGAAGGTGATGATGCCCGCCTGCGCAGCTCAGTTCAGCGAAAGAGATAGAAACATTCATCGCATGCGGACCATTTCAATAGCTCCGCAGAAGGACAGCTACAGCTGGCATTTAGGAACGAAATTACAAGCGAAGGCTTCATGTACCTCGCCCTGCGCAAAAATCAGTACGAGTGTGATGGACCAACAGCTGCTCCTTACATCTCCTTGAGAGAAGTGAAGATCTCCGACAGACAGATTTGCGCCCTTGATGAAAACGGGGAAGTAACAGCGCGATCCTCTGGACAGGTTTTTGATCTACGATGCAGTAAGTAAGCGGTGTATCTTCTCTTCGTCTGACTACAGGCACATACATCGCAATTTCCACCGTGCTCCCGCCCGGGAACCGTCCGAGCACCCTCCTCGGCGATCTTCTGTCTGACCTTGGGGTCGAGGTCCTGCCCCACGTACGCACCCACGGCGTTTGGCGCAAAGGCGACCGCAGGGACAGCGTTGGGGTGCTGAGCGATCAATTCGCCTTCGCGCTTGTTCCAGGTCGCAAGCAGTTCCGCGGACGGCGCCGTACCGATGAGGCCTGGGTGGGACACGCCGGCAAATCGCACGCCGGGGATGTGTCGCGACGAGGCGTAGATTCCTACGACCAAGGTGAGCATGAGGGACACAGGCATGTATTGACTGCACTCTGAATCACCGTGGAAGTCCCAGATCGCTTTGGCGGCCTTGCTGTCGAATTCACGGGCTACCACGGCCATCAGCTTGCTTTTCATGCTATAAAACATGCATTCGAAAGTTCACCGAACAAACCCCCGCCGTTGTTCAGCTCAAAGATGCCCTGCACATGGTTAGCCGCTCTGACGGTCGAGACGAAACGGCGGCATACGGTGTACCCCCAAGGCATCTTCTCGAACGGCGTCACGTCGAGGATATCCACGACAAGGCAATCGCCCGGCTCAGCGCCCTCCACTGCGATGGGGCCGGAGAGGTTGTGGATCTTGGTAAGGTCGATGTTCTTGACGTCGTCGCTGTCTACACCGCATAGCGTACTTGAGCACCAGACGACTCGAAGCAGGAGCAGCACCCACTGTCATTGTTGCCGATTTGCGCGCCAGTCCAGTCTGTCGAGAAACACGTAATGTCAGTGAGTCACAAAAGGGAAAGCAACTGCACGGGACCTACCAACACATTCGATTTTGAATACCTAGGGAACGCTAAGTAGAAGCAAGGGGATAGGAGGTTTGCACACACCTCCCCAGGCTTGACGGTCGCAAACGCCGGGATATCAGGACTAACAGAAAGCTTAACGAGGTGGTGGCGAATAGCTTCAGGCTTACTGCCAGCGATTATGGATTCCCTGAAAAGCATTCAATAATTCGTCCACATCCACAGTGCGCAAGACTACATACCTTCTGTTGGTCCGCAGGACTTTACCCCTCGTTAGATAGATAAGCTGGTAGGCTTTCATTCACGCTCACGCACACGAACGGGTCGACCTATACCTTGAAGTATCAGCCAAGTGAACGACGCGACGCGAAAGTACACACCTGAATCAGAGTAGGGTGAGGAACCGAATTCGCTTGCGTCGCCATGAAGGAAGTCCAAAGGTGAGCTAGAGACGCCTGAGAAAGTATGTAGATAAGGACCCTTCTAGCGTTTGGAGTTTTCCCAAGGTTCTGAAGCCTCCAGTCACGGGTCCGTGCCAATCAACCTTAAATGGCCGAAAATTCTCTCAGCGCCGCCCAGTCCACGGAGTCGAACAGCGAACACATAAGCATGTTTGTTTGTTAGTACAACGAGCCCAGTGGCAATAATACCTAGATCGAAAGACGCCGACCGCATTCGCGTCCTTCCGCTCGTCCGCGAACTACGCCTCCGCCTTCCTCACGACGTACCGGTCCCAGCTCGGGAGCATCACCGACAGGCCCCCCTCCGGCCCCGCCCCCGCGTTGAGCCGCATCGCCTCGAGCACCTTGAGCATCTCCGCCTCCAGCGCCTGCTCCTTCTCGCGGCGCGTCGCCGCCGCGATGCCCAGCCCCGCCGCCGTGCCCGTGCCCTTCCCTTTTCCTTTCCCCGCCCCCATGCCGCCGTGCCCCTGGATGTGCGCGTGCGCATGATGGTGGTGTCCGTGCCCGTGGTGCCCGTCGCACGTGTGCCCGCCGTTCGAATGTGAATGTGAATGCCCATGCGAATGCGAGCGCCCGTTCGGCGAGTGGGTGTGCCCGTGCCCGTTGCCATTCGCATGTCCATGCCCATGTCCATGGTGCTGGCACGCACACGCATGCCCATGTCCGTCGCCCGCCCCGGGCGCAGGCGCAGGCACTACCACGATCTTCAGCTTCCGGTCGTCCGCCCGGGTGCGCGCAAACGGGAGCGGCTTCGGCTGTTTCGGCTTCGCGACACCGAGGCGCTCACGCTCCTGATCGAGTGGGTCCGTTGGGTGATGCGCATGCGAATTCTCGCGGGAGTGCGAATTGGAGGGCACGGGGGCGGTTGAGGACGAGGGCGAGGGCGAGGGCTCCGCGGGGGAGGACAAAGAGGTCGTGGATGCAGAGGACGCGAGCGGCGTGGACGCGGACGTGGGGCTTGGGGGCGGGGGCGGCACGAGCGCGAGCAGCTCCTGGAGCGCCTCTGTGTTTGTCGGCTGGAGCTTCAGGATGGCGCGCAGATCTATCGTTCCTTCGTTAGCGGGGTCGCGAACTGTGAGCGAAACGGAACAAACCTCGTATCGCCTCGTCGTTGCGGCCGAGCATCTTGCGTGCCTTTGCACGGCGGAAGTAGCCCTTCCCGCTGCGGTGCTGCATCAGGGCCTTGCTGCACGCCGCTTCGGCTTCCATCCAGCTGTGTGAGTTGAATTAAGCAAGCACAATGGACAGGAGAACGTAGACGGTGGAATAAACGAATACCACATAACACTCACTTGCTCAGCTTCAAATGCGCCGCAGCGAGATTGAGCTGGTAATGCGGCAGCTCGGGCTCAATCTGGTATGCAGCTTCGTAGTGCTTGACCGCTTTGACGTAGTCCCCCTTTCGGAATGCGACGTTGCCCTGAAGCGCAGTGAGTCCTTTGTCGTATGGAGAGAAATTTGCGACCCACTTGCTCTTTCTCGCGCTCAGCTTTGATGTACCGCCATTCCATGAGCTCTCCGATCGTCATCTCGCTCTCGACCCCCTCACC
Organism: Mycena galopus ATCC 62051; assembly: GCA_014925785.1. Lineage (NCBI taxonomy): Eukaryota > Fungi > Basidiomycota > Agaricomycetes > Agaricales > Mycenaceae > Mycena > Mycena galopus. The sequence continues at coordinate 206,330 of WIQG01000184.1, forward strand.
GCCATTCCAGTCCTCCCCCTCCGCTGTCCCGCCGCCCACCGCCCCACCCTCCCATCCCCCAAAATCGAGACCAATCTCCCACACATCCTCCTCCTCCTCCGTCTCCCACCCATACACCCCGCTCCCCCGCCCGTCCCACTCCCGCGTCTTTCCCACCCTCACCCCATTCCCCGCCTGGTCCTCGCGCACCGTTCGCTCGCACACCTCGCCGAGATGGTCCGTCGAGCAGCCGCAGTCGCACCACTTGCCCGTGAGCTTCTCGCGCAGGACGAGCCCATACCCGCGTACGTCAAACTCGCGCGCGACGCGCCACAGCGTCTGCGCGAGCTTCTCGTACCCTATGCGCACCTTTGTGCGCCAGTTCGAGTCCGGGCCCCACTCGCTGGTGCGCGATTTAGACGCGTACTTGAGTGCGCACGCGTCCTCGAGCGCGGTTTGACCTTCCGTCAGGCCGCCGAGATGGGGGGGCTTCGCGAACGTAGCAGCGGGGAGGGCCTCGAGCGTGTCAAGGTGCGCTTTCAAGGCGGCGTAATGCGGCAGCAACCGCATCGAGTGCAGGCCGCGCGTTGTGCAAATGGCGATGTCGTTTGACTGGGCCTTTCCTCGTCATCAGCACAGGTCGGCTATACTACTGCACAACCTACAAAGTGTCTGAGGGCGGTGTACGACCAGAGCACACTCTTGGTCGCGACGCGCTCGCCGGCCTGGCGCATATCCATGCTGATCGCGGCCCGAAAGAAGTCCTTGATCTCATCCGCGTCGGCGTTGAACGCGACCCAGCCGGGGCCGGCGAGGGCGGCGCAGCGCATGACGAAGGTGGGGAGATGCACGAGGGCGATGCTGTACAGGCGCGTCGAGAAGAGGCGGGCGATGTCCTGCTCGTAGCGCAGCAGCAAGAGGCGGGCAATGGCGCGCTCGAGCTGTGAGACGGCTGTCATTGCCTGGGAGATACCGCGGTCCGCATGCGGAGTGGGTGTGGGCGACGACCGGTGCGAGTTGTTTTTCCCGTTGGGTGATTTTTTGAGGGCTCCAGGAGCAGCAGCCGCAGACCGCTTTTTTACATGCGAATATTTCGCGGGCATTGCGTTAAGTTCCAAGTAAAATTGAGCACGAGCCGACACGTTATGCGCGGCGTTTTCCGGACAAGTCGCGACGAGAAAGATCCCAGCTTGTCTTGTAATGTTTTAGGGTCTATATAGCGTTGCCTAGTTCCCCCCAGAGACGGCAGCACAGAGTCCAGGGAGTGGGAGTTTACAGCTGTGCACAGGATTTTTAGCGCCAAATATACACGGCTTTAGCGCGGGTCCCTGCACGCTGACTGTAAACGCCAAGATGCCCACGAGACCAATCTGCCAGCGAAAACGTACTTATAGCCCGGCGCGGCCTGAGAATCCGCGTAAAGTCGGGCGAGAAGAGCAAGGTCAAGTTTGTCTACAGCTTCGCGCTGATGATGCTCCAGCCAAACATGCCCTTTTCTCAACTTTCATGCCACTTGCATGAATCTGACGTCCGTAATGCGCAAGGGCCTCATACTTGTTGTCAACGTCTCACCTCGCATACTTAATCCTACACGCTCTGGGCGAGCCTAGTCTCTCTTGACAGACGCGGTTCAATCAATAGTCGCTCGCTTGATTTACAGCCTGGCCTCGACAGAATTCTTGGGTGCGCTGGGGAAGACTCAAGCGATACCAAACCTTTCGCTACGCAGACCATCTTCTGCCATATCTAAGATGGATGTATCAAGCTTCATAATCCGGAATTTCGATGGAACACACCAACTTCTGGAAGACATTCTTTGCTTGCCAAACGCAGGGCTTGTGCTTGTTTGGATCCTGGTCCTTTTTTTTTTTTGAGGGAATGTCCCTTCCCGTGCGGAAAGGCCATCTGGGCACAGTACTAGTGCACCGCCTATTCGCTTACTGTGCCAAACAAACGGCCTGAAGCGTATTTACACGTTGTTGGTTCCTCCAACTTTTAAGTGTCAAAGTTCCCGTCCACCGCTTGGGGATTAACGACGGTGTTCCGAACGACCACAACGATCGATGCGGGGATCCAAGTACGAGTACACAGAACACCGGGATATGGCATGCATGTTTGTATTTCCGATCCGTCAAAGCTAACCTGTGGTACTTCGGCAGCGCACTCGCAAGAGTGCGCCGATTTCATACGTCCAATTCGACGGCGATCGCTTTTTTAACCTCCCTCTCTTGTGCAGGATTCACTTGAGTCATCATTCAGACGGTGTCTCAAGATCTCGCCCGGGCCACTTTGGACCATCGGAATCATAATTCATCTCGCAAATCACCCTTATGCTAAACGGCGCAAGATCCACATACATACTGGCCGTCAGCCCTCTGTATTTACATAAACTTTTCATCTCGGTACCTCGGCGACATTTTGCATCATTCTGCCTGGGTTCTTTGAGCTATGTACCCGCTTGATTTATCCTCATGTCTGCGTGTCTGTTATCGCTGCCCGCTATTTTAACTCCATAATCTCCTCACTTTTCCCCAGCCGAACCCGACTCCAAATATCTTCAAAAGCTGAATCAAATCCAACTGGGCCGCGGCTGATTTTTTTCAGAGATGAACAATCAGCGCTCAGCTCGCACCATCATGATTCTTCCCAGCCTCTTCCTCCGCCTCGCCAAAAGGAACGGACCGTTCCGACGGGTTGCGTCCCAACTCCCGCCTCAGAGCCCCTCCGAGTCCGACTCGGCCACATGAGAAACCGCCAATGACAATGTGTAGAGTCCGATTCCCGAATCACAGCACTGGACACGGTCACCGCGATGTCATGGAGAAGATGTAGATACCGCGGCGAGCTAACCTGAAGGCTCAGATAACCCCGAGACGGTTTGACTTCCTCAGTCTCAAGTTACTCCGATAGCGAGCTCCGAGTGGAACTGGTATCCAAACAGTTCGCGACTAGTAGTGATGATGGCTACTCTACGACAGTGCACGCTTGAACACTACATAGGTATTTCTTGTGGTCGAAATCGTGTTGAACGTCAATTCGAACTCAGACGTTCAACGCACCTTCCTGGATGGTCACCATGACGAATTCCATCCAGTAGTTCATTGCAACAGAGTGGAGCCCGAGGACTCCGACAGATGGCGACAGAAGGCGTCAGACACCTTTGGCACGGTAGGGATTATCTTATTCTGTTACAAAACTGATAAACGGATGACGATCAAGATGTCTGCAAAACGTGCACTTGGTGGCCAACCTTCCTCCTTCACTCGTGACTCAAGTCTCAATCTCACACCAAAAAGTATTTTATACGCCCCCAAAGTCCGGGCAAGAATAGTATTTCTCTGGTATCAACACAACGGACACAGTCCACAAAATACGCCAAGGAAGGAGAAGGTTCGTCCAGCCACAAATCATCCTGAGAGGGTGGTGAGGGGCAGCGTGCAGTCGATGAGGGCCTGCTCCGCGCCGTCCATGGCATTGTTGGTGCTGTCGAGGAAGCTTTGTGCGAGTTGGGTGAGGGTGGCTGCCGACGAGGTGACGTCTCCACCGACGAGGCCCTTAACCAAGGTTTCCTGGGTGGCCTGGGATGTTGCGAGCTGCAGACAAGTATTTATGAGCACTGGTTGGAAGTCTTTCTCAGAACGGGACTTACGAGTCCGAGCTGAGTCTGGGCAAAGCTGTCGTCATCGGCGATTCCCTGGGCCATTTGGAGCTGGAGGCCGGCGGCTAAAGAGAAAGGAAGGCAGACATCGTCAGTATCATGCTCACACCTGAGGGTGAGGCTTACTGTCAGTGAACTGCTGGAGACGCTGTTGGTTGGTGGCGAAGTCGGCGGCGTCGGTGGAGTTCTGAAGGGTGAGGATGGAGGCCTGTTGGCCCATGGAGATGACGACGGCGGCCTGGAGGCCAGCGGCGAGCGACTGGTCACCCTGGTCACAAGGACGGGTGCGGGTGGCGGACGCCGCGGTGGACGTGCCAGTGGCGGCGGTCGAGTTGTCCGAGCTGGAGGCAGCGGTAGCGGTGGAGTTGGAGCTGGACGCGTCAGCGGTGCTCGAGTTGGCGGCGGCAGCAGCGGCGGCACCAGAACCGGAACCAGCAGCAACGGCGGTGGCGGCCTTGCCGTTTCCGCCCTTCTGCGCGACAGCCTTGGCAGCAGGTGCAAATTTGGCGGGAGCAGCAGTAACAGACGCGACGGCCATCAAGGCGAAGAGAGCGGCGAAGAACTTCATCGTGAAAGGAGTATCTGAAAAATAATTCAACCTCAAGGTCTGGGCTTACTTTGCGAATGAACATACGTGCAAAGTGTCGAGTAAAGAAGGTCGAAGGTAGAGAGTGTAACTAGTGCGGAACTCTGCAACGTGGGGTGAGCATCGAGTAGGGAAATAGTAATGGATGGACACGCACGGCCGGGTATCCTACGCACTGCGAAGGTGGAAGGAAGAAGGGGTAGCGTCGAGCTAGAGGGAGGAGTGGAGTGGGGGGAAGAACCTCACAACCGAAGCTCAGCTATTTGAGGGCCGCGAATGCGCCGTAAGAACACCCCCATACCAACCTGATCTCATCTGACCAGACCCCTGCTCCTTCAGGAGCTTTGTTGCCTGGTGCAAAACTATTTTTACTCTGCCCCGGATTGGTTATCCGGATAGGATATGTCGCCAAGGACGCCAAGAAGAAGGCATCGTCAAGGCAACTCCGTGATTGGCCAATAAATACCTCAGCCACCTCAGTGCGACGCCCTAAACAGTGCAGTACCACAGGCGCAAGAAGAAGCCAGGAAATTCTCTGAGCTGGAAATGTGGCTGAATTTAAGGGAACAAGGTACGAGGCGCATTTCTTCTTTGCGCGGGACAGCGGCAAAAACGCCGACTCAGCAACGACCGCTTGCAATGCAACAAAAACTGATCGGTGTTGCCGACGGGTGTTTGAGAAATCCAACAGATTCCAGTAACCGCGAGGTCCATTAGGACTACACAGGCCCGCGTTTCCCGCGTTTCCCGCGTTTTTTTGTATGTCAGTCGACGTACAGTTCGGCGGCAAAGACGTCTGGCGGTAACTGGAATACAGAACAAATACATACAACATCTGAGCAAACAATGATGGTAACGACAACTTGACGACAACACACCTCGTGCAAGTCGAGTCTCGACGTACGCAGCACTATAGTAGCCCTAGCTTTCGCGCGCAGTTTCACGGGGACGGCAATATTCTGAGAATTGTAATTGTTGGAGGGTGTATTGGACGCAAAAAAGGATTTCAGCCGAAATTTCTTGAAGCTCTTATTGGCTGAGCTGATATTTTTAGGATCCAATAATACACTCTATTAATATATTGCCGACTGCTCGCGAGATCGTCTGTCCCACTGTTGCATAGAAGCCCAAGGATGCTGTAAGCACGAACAAAGTGCCATAAGGACGGCGAAGTAAGCGTTTTCAAGCAGCTCTCGTTGAGCTCAGCTCTGGAGTACGCAGAGCCGCAAGAAACAGAAAAACATCAGATTGAGTCACTGAGGAAGGAAGGAAGGACTAAGAGTTTCAGCGAGTCGGATCATGATGCAAGTAGAATGAATTCAGGAGTCGAGTACTATTGCTGCAGGGCATTGACGGGTGCCAACCAGGCACAGCCAGACACCGATGTGCAAACTAAACTTGTGATACACGGGTGATACGGCCATTGGCGAGTTCATAAAGCGTTATGTAAAAAAGGACGGAAGTAAGTTACTTGCGTCATTCAATGGCGATCATCAATATTAATGAAACCCAATATTATGGCAACGTAGAGTGAGTTGCTCTATTGTGCAGCGAGTTGCTGATTGATCCGCGTGATTTGGGTTGATCCTCAACACGGCCGAGTCCTGGACCCCGGATACCTATTCCTACCTTCCACTCTATCGTCTTTGACAGTATCACCTCCTCAGTCTTCCATAGAAATGACCACCAAGGCAACCAAGCCTCATATTAAAGACAACATTCAGATGGCTCTGAGTCCATGAATGGGAACTAGATTCGGACTATCTTTCGTTCAACAGGAACGACGGGGCGCGGGAGCATGAGCGTAAATTGGTGCTCGAAGCCGCCGGTCTCTCTCTTTGCCAAAAGTATGTACAGCTCCCACCACAACCTGTGTGCAGGCAGTCTAGGTGGCGCCTGCACCCTGCTACTCCAGACCGACGCTCCTCTGTGTTATCCTCTTCATTGCCCGTTTCGGCCAAAAAACTGCCACCCGTCCCGGAGCCGGGTGCAGCGACAAGCGACGTATTTGACCGATACGAGGTGTACCGTGGCCACCACCAGAACTGACATTTTGAACTGCTAAAATACTCAACATTGCTGATTCAACCCCAACTTGATGATCATGATCAAGCATCTTGGAATGGCTTTTCTGCTAATCTGACAATAATCCTCCGCATCAAACTCTTCAGAAAACCTCGTGGGCCTCAGCCCGACATCCCAGAGCCGCACCTGTCAATCGATAAATTGCTTCTTACGGCTTCTAGGACGCATACTCGATCTGATTCGGAAACATGTAGACCATTCAAGGCCTGCATGCACACGAAAGCACTGTTAAATCAGGGTTGCTCCCGAGTCCCGACCACAGGGAATCATCCATCTTGCAATTTGTCGCCAGTCTGTCAAGTGCGGAACTCGCGCACCCACACGTTCTTGGGGAACAAATATCTGGGACTCCTAATTTCGTGTTTCCATATCAGCAACGTGCCTACGGAACTTCAATAAAGGACACTGTGGGGAGGCAAGGCATTTTTTAAAAAGTCAACTGTATCTTGCTATTTATTCACGTAAATTGCGCAATACAACACCGTCTACTTACAACCCAACACTGTGAGGTCATTGGTCTTAGCAGCTTAGATTTTGATCACCACTCTGCTCATAGAGGCCGTCGCGTCACAATAATGGAGGGCAACTGCATGTAGGGACAGTGGTTTTTGTTCATATGTCATTGTCAAACACAATTACAAAAACTCTTCACCTCTGTTTCAGGAGCATCTGGGGAGTATCAGTGATGACCGCCTTCTTGATGTGGTGGTGCAAATAAAAATACTGAACCAAAAGTGAAGGGACGGTGAATGTTCGGTCATCGTGGTATGGCGGCGTTGAGGCAAAATCGGGGTCCCAGGGCTCTGCCGGGTCGAGGATCAACCCAAATCAAGCGGATCAATCAGCAACTCGCTGCACAGCAGAGCAACTCACTCTACGTTGCCATACAATATAGAAGGCGCGACGCGTCGCGTCGCGTCCACAAGGATAAACTGAGACACAAGGCGGCTACATCAAACGCGACGATACAAAGGGGAGGAATGTCCGTGTTATAGACAATGCATAGCGTATCTATCGATACAAAAAACGGGGAAGAATGCGTGGTGTACAGTATAGGATCGTGAGGTTGTTGTAAATATTAAATGCGTGAAATTAGGTGCATGGTGGTGAGCAGGCTAGGGAAAGGGGTAGCCGAAGGAGGAGTAGAAGTAGATTTCATGGTAGAAAATTAACGATACGCGCCGCTGGGGAATTCCGTATGAGAGCCCGAGAAATCATTGTCCCATTGACAAAAAACCGCGAAATCCTCCAACGGCTCAGTCTTTAACAGCACGGTTTCGGCCTGCTCGACGTCCATGTCCGGAGCATCTGGTGAAGAGCAAGATGTGCTGGAGCCGGAGATGATTTCGCAGTCCGGCGGATTACCATCAAAAGTAGGGCTGAACGTCTCAAATTGAGCGGAATTTGGGTCATCACCAAACGGCGAATCGTGACGGTCAGAACGCGGGGTAGAGTACGGAGAACTCTGCTGTATAATTGTTAGCGCAGGCCTGGGTGGATACATGAGGCATACACATACCTCGCTCGGTTCTTTTACCGTTCCCACTGCCAGTGGGGAGAAATCCGGATCAGGTTCGTCGGACGGTGCTGTGTAGGATGACAACAGGGTTGAGAGGAGACGAAGACCGTCATCGATGGAGTCTGAGGTATGTGACGGCTCAGCCTCCGGCTCCCTGCGACTCCGGGCGGTATTGGTGCGAGCACCACTCGCACGACGGGAGGGACGAGCCCGAGGAACGCTTTTGCTCGCGCCGGTGAACTCTTTCTTGCCCGGCGCAAACTTGTAGTCCGGGTACGCAACTCGGTGTTCATCCCGCAACACCAGAGCCATGTCGAAAAAGGGCTGCCGTTCTTCGGCGCTCATGCTGTTCCATCGTTGGGCCGCCTGACGACTAATGTCGCACATATGCGAGCCCTTTGAGCTCTTCTTGTCCCGGATAAATCGAGAGCGAAAGCAGAGAAAAGCGTTAGGAGGGCGAGGAGTATGGGGCGCTGAGGTAGTCTCCTTGGAGGGCATGGAAAGAGTGCTGGGCACGTTTTGCTTCACTTTAGCGGGTTCCAGGGGCAACTGCAGGGATACCACAGGGTTGGAGAGTCCGGGTTCCCAAGCCCTTTCTTTTAAGTCTGCTGCACATCCCGATATAGGCCCGTTATGGCAGAACGCTTTGGTAATGGTCCTCATGCATGTCGCTTTGAGTTAGTTGTGAAGTTTGTCCCGCATAGTCGCCTTGTTCGGAAAGCTTTGAGCTGCTTCGAGTTTTATGGATGTTTCCGGATTAAGAAATTTCGGCGTTGACGAAGATCCCCGGCGGGAAGATGTCTCAAGAAGCAAAGAACGGCCCGGCGCCTAAGTCGAATAGAGTTTCAGCGCTCGATGGAAGCTAAGTTATAATTCGTTTCACAAGGGAAAAAAAATTTGAGTCTTCGTGGAGTTCCCTACCACCGTGTTGAACGCTTGGGCTTCAGCAGATTATCCGATACGCTTTGGCCTGCTTTGACCAACAGCCTCGGCGGAATACTCTTGTCTTCTGGCCCAAGCGACCTGATTTGCGACACACCCGCACGCAACCCGCACGCATGCGGCTCCAATTGTCGACGGCGAACTGGAACAAGAATAGTAAGCCGCCATGCATGTCAATTAGAGAGTCGCAACGAGGTACAGATGATGCGCCGCTGCTCGGGAAGACGCTTATGAATACAATTACTCGTCCGGCGGTGCAATACAATAAAATCCAGTCTGAAACACCAGCCTTGTCACCGTGTCATGCTACACCTCCCATTTCTGCGGATAGATTCTGTTGAGTCGGGTCTTCTGGCTCGTGGCCATCCGCACTCCCGATCGTCCGAAGCCGCAGTGGTGCCCTTCGCGTTGGTGTCTTCGGTGTCTTCGGCTCTGGATCTGCTTTGCCCGGCTCCACCCCCTTGTCGTACACCGTCTCCGAAAGCGCAGTCTCCAGCTCGTCCCGCTGCTCCAGACGTAGCTTGGCGGGCAGCTTGCGCGTTCTAGCGTGATCCATGGACGACACAGCGGCCTCGGTGAGCGGGGAACCCGGTCCAAGGTCCAAGGTCTGGCGACGAGTGGACGCTATCGAGCTATTGTGTTGATGAGATACCGGCTTATAGCTCAATTTCGGAGGGCGAGCGACCGAGGTTTGAAGAGTGGACACCGAGTTCGTGGTGTCGGTGCTCGACGACTTGCGATGGCTTGATGCGGGACGCTCGTAGGAGGTGTGGCAGGAGGTGGACATGGTCCGGGCGGTCGGTTGTCCCGCAACTCGCAGCGGAGACAACCTCAGCGGCGCGAGCTTGGTAGGCGGCACTGGGAACGGCGACAGCTTTACGTAGACGGGGAGCACCGGCATCTCAGAACCGCTTTTAGAGAGGCAGTCGTCGTCGATAAGCACGGGCTCCCTGGGCGCCGCGCGGCGCCGATGGACGCAGAAAAACCAGATGAGGCCAGCAGCGAAGGCGGTCCCTGCGACAGCGCCCACGATCGCGCCGATGAGCGCTCCCCGCGCGATTCCAGTGTGTGCCAGCAGAGATTGGGACTGTGGGGGTGCGGATCTTGAGGGACACAATCAACTTCAAAGCGAAATGCATGCCTTACAACTCACATTACACTCGGGCTGGCGGTTACTTCGAACGTGCTGCTTTCAGCGAGTGTTGTTCCCGTTCTGATGAGCAACGTTAACAAATCAAGAGCGCAGAAGTACTGGCAGCGGACATACGTATTGTCTAGGGCGCGGAAGAAATAAACCCTTACAATCCACTTTAACTTGCGATCGAATGCGAGTGAGACGGACTCACTGGGGCTGAGAAGTGAAGGTCATATCGAGGCTCAGGTCCTTAGAAGCGATGCCTGGAAACGTCTCCGTGTTCCCCGACAGTCCGAGTAGGACCAAGTCGAAGAGCTGAGGGTCCGACGAGTTGAGAGTCCAAGGTAGCGAGAACGTCCCGCCGGTGAAGATGGTAATGCTCTGCGCATCGTCAGCGGACCGTGGGGCACCTAGTTGGAAGGCCATGCATCGCGAGACGATGAAAGGTAGTGTGCATAATCTGCAACGATGGTCAGCATTTCACAGCGTGCAATTGGGCCTTTCGACGTACAAAGAATAATACATTTAAATTGGAAAAGTGAAAAATTTAAAGGGGTCGCAAAGAAGAAACGAGAAATCGAAGCCAGCGGCTCGCTACCGAAGTGCAGTGAAACGAAAAAGAAAGGAATAAGAAAGCCTGTGTGTTGCGAAATAAAAAGCAGTGGAGCGCGCCGTCGACGGAGCGCCCAGTCAAGCGGAGGTACGACATAACACTGAGTTCCCGAGCGTACCGAAACCACTGATTGTTCGATATCGTTCGATCTTAATCCATCCCGGGGCGGTGACGCTAAGTCGCCAACTGGAATGGGCTAGAGCCTAGATTGGGGTTTGGGGGATAGCCTCGGGATCGAGACCACATTTATAGGATTGATACTATCATTCGCAAGGAGGATGTCTGCGTTCTGAGCCAGAGTTTCCAATGGCCTAGGCTGTAGAAACGATGCATTGTCCGCCCGATTCCGTGATTCATACTGCCAGAAAAAACTCGGAACGAAAGACCAGTCATGGTGCCGGCATTCGGTTGGAACAGGCCTCTAAAACTAGTGCGATCCAGACAATAATTCTTCCACAGCATTGTTTCCTTCCAGTGGCAGCATAAGGTTGTGGATGGTTGTGGGCTCTGAAACGCGAAATTACGAAGCACAGCCACAGGCCCGCTTGCCGTGAGCCTACTGTCAGCTCTCTAAAGCCAACACTGAGCGCTGAGCCGCCTCCCTGAATTTTCTGGAGAAATTCCCTGATGAGATATGGATGGAGGTGTTTTCTCATCTACATTCAGAAGGCTCTCGTTGACCCAGTGCGCAGTATAGTATGATACGACATCGCTAGACCAATTTCCAATTCCGTCGTGAATACCAACATTCGAACTTTCGAAGGCGCAGGTTGAGGGAGCAGCTGAACTTCTGGTGCTCGCCCGAGATAGTACTCCATGTCCGCTCTGCTTCGGCGTTTGACTCACCAAACTTGACCGGGACATTCCTCCAATGCCTACCTCGCTGCGGCGACTGCATCTCATCGTATTCGTTTCACGCAGATAGGGGTCATCAGCTTGTGTGGGTTACCTGAACTCACACATGCAGAATTCCTTCAATGCTCAGTGGCAAAGGCAGAGCGTCTAGATCCCGTTTCGTTGACTTGACGCGTCACGACTTTCATTGCAACGCTTCCCGACATGGACTGCCAAGTTTTTCTGCACCCCATATGGCGGCCTGGGTGATTCCTGGATTTCTCTGCTACCCTCAGAGAACTCCATTTTTCAAGGCTCCGCCGCCTGGATATAACTGAATTCCTGCCTTTCCCTAACGTACATCCATTGAAAATGGATGATTTCCTGAATGACTTTGTGGCTGTCTTTACCAAATTCCCTAGGGTCCGCGTCTTGGTGACCGATTCCTGGGGGCTTTTATGGAAGTTGACATCTTCAGAAAAAGTGTCGATCTTCCCAGACTTCGAAGAATACATCGTTCCTCTCGAAGATCTGCCCGTCTTCCTCCCGAGGACCACCCTCACATATCCCTTCACCTAGCCTCCTTCAACCACTTTCTGGTCGAGTTGCGGGGCGTGACGGCTTCACCCAACATCACCTCGCTGACTGCGTGCTTCGAAGCCTTCGAGGACAGGAATTGATGCTCTATTCAAACTCTTCCCCAGTCTCACCAAGTTTCACCTCACTTTCACGGATGATGAGTTTGGTCGATTCACGGAGGTACTGTGGACTCCATAATCATTGATTATTTTGCTGAATTAGCTCTCCTCTGCCCAGCCGACATCCGTCCTCGGAATGCCCTGGTGCCCCACACCTTGGAATCTCTCTTCCTCTTGACTGGAACTGTTCCAGGGGATATGTATTGGACGATCACCCCCGCTCGATCCTACCGAAATTCCAGACTTTGCGTATGCGTGATGAGCTCATCGCCAAGGGTCCGAAGCTGGCGTATATCTTCCTCGACGGATATGCCTTCTTGTTCCTGTGGCGGAAAACATCGTCGTCAGTATGGGAATCTACAGCATATAGCTATGGTGGGTTGGAGTTTCGATTCTCTTCTGTGAGACTTAGTTGCGTATCTTAGACGAGGCGGAGGTTCTGCGAGAGCAAAAGTCTGAACGCGAAACCTTTTCCTCATAAAAGTTGGCGTCGCTTGAAAGCGAAGTCGAGGGGAGAATTAAAACGGACCTTATGCCTCTTAGATTCAGATTGCCAAAGATTTGTATATTCATAAACTCTCCGTGGTTTCATGTTCAGCTCCGCTCTACTTCACCTTTCTTGTATATGTCTACAAACGCCCGCATTTTGTCGGCGCCAAAAAAGCCTAAAAGAAATTCGAAGCGCGGCACTGCCACATCGACGCTTGACTTTGACCACCACTGCCCCGACAGGCACACTGTCCCATCCACCCATTCCTCTCTGAAAACAAACCGTGTATTTTCTGACTGTGCAACGGGCATGGTGTTGACGCGACGGGCATACAAATCCATCTCGCGCTGGCTTCCAAACGAAGTCATTTGTGAAATAATTCAGGCTGCGCGGCCGTCCGACCAGGCAGCGCTTTGCAGGACTTCGAAGCTGTTTCACTCACTTGGCGTTCCAGTTCTATATCGCGTCGTAGAGCTCCGCAGCTATGCATCTATTCGAGATTTCTGTTCTGTCGTTCTCGCCAACGCTGCCAAATTTGCAGGACTAGTGCGGTCGCTGACGGCGTCTATGTACACGGTCTCGCCATGGTAAGTCGCCGATGCACGCCAGAAGCGACTCCGGGACGATACTATTCCCTAGGCCTCGTAATCTTGATGATCCTGGACTTTTCGATTGCTGCAAAATCCTCCTCAAAATCGAGAACCTATCATTCGAAGGCCATGAACTACATAAAATGCGGCAACAGTTGCTCTCTAGTACCTTTCCTTGCCTCGTCGGTTGCACGCTTTCCGTTGTACCGGGCGTTCCTTGGACTTCTGCACAGCAAGACACGATCGCGTCTTTCCTGACTCGCCACACGGCCCTGAAGTCCATCCGGATTGAAAAGTATCCGAGTGAAGGCTACTTGCAGTCGGAGATTCAGTCCTGGCCATCCACGTCAGCTCGGATTCCACTGCTGAATCTCCAGCACCTTCGAGCCCCACCGAAGCTCCTTTTCGCCATCATAACCACTCGATTAAAGGAAGTTCGATTGACTTGGGAAAAATTCGAGCCAGTAGAACCCACATTCACGGCACTCCGATCCCTCACGCGCAGCGAAATTCCTTTCATTTGCTCCATCCGTTGTTGGCACCAGCACTGTGAGGAAATCGTGGAATCCTTTTCAAAGCACATGCCGCATACAAGAACACTGCAAATGTCTGTGGCTACGCACCAGCCGCCCGACGTAAACCCCCAATTCTTCGAATTTGCGGGTATTAATTCTCCAACAGGTCTTCTTGGCATGCTTTACAAGGTGCCTCTCCAGCTTCACGGCTCTGGAGTGTCTCTCGCTCTGCACCAATTTCAGCGACCAACAGCTTAACGAGCTACAGACGGAGGATCGAATGAGGCAGATTAAGGGTTTAGGGGATGAGTGCCCGACATTGCAAGCGTGCCGTCTCAGTGAGTTGGCGCTCGATGTTATCGATTCGGAAACTGACGTTGCTAGGTTGGAATGCGTCCAGGAAGGTCAATGGAGTATGGGAGAAGCTTTCCATTGGGGCTTTCGTCGAGATGGCTGGCATTTCTTTAGTTTGAGCGCTGCGTGTACATCGTCATCCACTTTTATCATTGAGCTCGCAAATCGTAGTACTCGCACTTGCTACCCTTGGTATCCTCCCCAGTCCGCGTCTCGCGTCGGCACGCCTCTCGACGCAGTGCTCTCTGCGCAGCTCGAGAACGTCTCGCTCGAGTTCGATGGAGACTATCACTGGCGGCGTGCGTATGATAACCTGGCAACTCATTTCCCTTCTGAGCGCCAAAGCCCCGGTCCGCACCTGCAGCCGTCCTGACAACGGAAAGGACTGGACTGTGAGGCGGTTTGACTCCGGGGCTCAGTAACGACAGTCCGAATTAGTGCTGCATTCATCAAGCATCCACAGGTCCTGAGTGACTTGAGCAGAGTTACTTTGGGGCAGAAAAAGAATGGCCTAGGAGCAACGAGAATGAATCATCAGTGCATAAAGATACGAGCAAAGGAATACATCAAGTAGCTCTATTAGCCTCTGCACCACACTTTTTTGGCTCTTGCTGGGTACTCAGCTGTTTGATGAACCTCGTCGAGTTCTTGGAATCACTGTAGCATTTTTTCAAAATATTCTTGTTCCAGCATAGCCTTAGTCCTCACAACTTGAAGTATAACTGATAAATCGTTGCTCCGCTCGTTCTTATTTGTTTGGGCGTGCTTGTCGACGGTACAAGGTCGCGTCGAGGCACGTGCTTCAACGTTTGCCTACACCTCAACTTGCCTTAAACCATCCCAACCTCCATACATTCCAGTGCTGTTCATGGAGCAACCCTCACCCAATTTCACGCATCTTTTGAACAGCAACGACATCCCTCTTGATTCCGACATCATATTTATCCGCCACATCCTCTTCGATCGACAAAATACACTGGACACATTGGATGTTCAGATTGGAAGCTTGCAGCGCTTGCTTGCGCGCCTAGCTGCGGTGGAATCGTGGAACAGCCAGATTCGCGTCGCACTCGTTAGTCTGCAGATCTCGCTGGCGCGGCTCACTCAGATGCGCGACGAGATAGTGGAAAACGTCTGCCAGTATCGCGCCGTCCTGCATCCGATGCGCCACTTTCCGCCGGAGCTCCTTTGCGAAATATTTCTTCGGCTCCTCTTGAGCGAAGAAAGCTCGACGAACACGCCAAGTGCGCCCTGGGGTCTGGGTCATATTTGTCAATCCTGGTGACGTGTAACACTTTCGTGCATCCCTTTGTGGCGCTTCATTGCATTCCCCTCACTTCGTATCAATGACCGGTTGACCATGATGGAGACACAACTCCTACGGTCGGGAAACACGACGCTACACATCTTGTGGGAGGGGAACAAGTTTATTGAATCTCGGCTTTTGAACTTGGTCGTCGCCCACAGCAATCGTTGGGGCACCCTACAGTTGAACTGTCATTGGCCTTTATTTGGAGGGTCTAAATCCGCACTCCATTGGCTACGCCCCGCCGCAGGCCGTCTTTCTCGACTCGAGAAATTGGTGGTTAGCTCCCCCGAAAACGTATCTTTACCGGAAGTGTTTATCACAGCCCCGGCCTTGCGTCAAATTATCTTGACCAACGGAATTGACGCCCGTTCATTATTCACTCGGAGTAGGAATATTCCATGGGCACAGATCACTCACTACCGAGCAAAATACCACTTCGCTAGTCTTCACCTGGAAATTCTTAATGTATCTCCCAATCTCGTTGAATGTGCCATAGGCATCTTCAAATCCGGGATGCGCTACAGTGGTCCTACAGTAGTGTTGCCTCACCTTCGCCGTCTCGAGACAAACTCCCCCAAAATATTGGATCATCTCAATGCACCCATGCTCGACACGTTAGTTTCCTTGGACAGTGGAAGGCGTATCGAGGCATTTCTACCTTTCGTCCAGGGTTCTGGGTGCCTGCTGACAAAACTGATTTTAATGCACTGCCGGATTTCTTCCGACCTCGAAGTCATCACGCTTCTTCGAGCTCTTCCCACTCTTACATGTCTCTTCCTGGAGATCTGCTTCGACACTCTTCAAGCACAGAACACCCTGTTTGAAGCCCTATTTCTCGATGGGACCTCCTCGGATGTCTGCCCCAATCTCACCTCGCTTTTGTACGGATATCGTCTTTACAGAGGTGGAGTAGAATCGGTTTTCCTGCCGGATCCCTTCTTCGCCATGGTGTGGTCCCGTTTCGAAATAGGGTTGGGGATCCCCGACTCGATTCCTCCCTCCCGTTTAGGGTTTCTCCGTGTTTTCCATATCGGCACCTCATTGTATCCTCCTGGCGACATTCTCGCTCGATTAAAAACGCTAAGGGACGTGGGACTCGATGCTGTGTTTCTCAATTATCGGAAACCGGAGGATATAGCGTCAGAGGACTTCATCTAAATCGTTTATGCTTTCTTGTATCAATACTAATCAAGTCATTATATTGTTATACGTTCTCAACCGGGGTCTCAACGTTCAGCAGCATGTTGGATCAACTGACACACCGACGGCGATATACTCGCTATGCTCGATCTTCCCAGAATTTAGGGCGGGCCGACCCCTCCTAGACACGGTTTGCTAGGTCTGTCTAGGGTCTGTCTAGGGTGTCTAGGGTGTATCTAGGGTGTATCTAGGGTGTGTCTAGGATGTGTCTGGCTCTGTCTAGTGGCCGAGCTCAGCTAGAATTATGCCAGACACACCCTAGACAGACCAAGGTTCAGGGAGCACTACCAATCATTCATCGAAGGCAAAGCGCAAGGCTCATCAGCCAATCCCTTCCAGGGTGAATATGAATATTGCGAATCGGAAGGCCGAGGAGGGAGATAGGTGAGGCAGACGGCGAGACCCGTCTTAAGCAACGCCTGGAGGTCCGGCATAATGTCGAGTTTCATCGGTCGGAAAAATTGTATATCAACACGTCGGAGCGTGGGGCGAGATTGGCGCATCCTGGTGGTGATGAACCACAAGACGGCTGCGTCTGGGATGGACGAACCCCGATCGACCGAGAGATCCTGCAAAGCAGGACAAAGCCCGGCATTAGCCAGAAGTACCAACGTGTCCTCGTCAAGAGACGGCGGCTGTTGCCATTCATCTTCCAAGTCACGAATTTTGAGCCGTTGTATTGTAGCGGGCAAACGACCGATAATTTCGAGGAAGGGGGCCTTCCAAAATAGGTTGCTAGCGATGTCCAAACTCTCTAGGTGGGTTGAACTGGCAACGAAGTCGGCGAATGCTGGGCAATCCTCTTTCCAGAAGCCGACCAAGGCGAAATGGCGTAATTCAGGAAATGAAAAATGCTGCAACGCCGAAACTGCGGAAGCGGCGTATGCGACACAGTGTACAGCAAGCGTCTGAAGGAAAGGGAGTACAACTGTGGGTTGTTGCAATGCAGGGTCACTATCGCCAAGGTCAGCAGTATCGGTGACCATTAGTCTGCAGTGCCGAAGCTGGAGACACTTGGAGAGTATGGGTAGCATCATTTCGCCTTTGAATTCCTGCGAGCCATGGCCAAATCCATGAGCAGGTCCGCCAATGGTCAAGGTCGTCAACTGGTTCCATCGGAGGGGGAATATGTCCGGAATGAAGAGGTCTCCCGAGATGGAAAAGCTCGAGATTCGAGCTCCACCGAGCATTTCGAAAGATCCACATATAATGGGGAGAATTTGGGGTGGACGCCGAGACCGGTGATGGAATTCGACGGTTTCTAGTAGAGGCATGTCGATGTCAAGGTAGGAAATGATCTCGAACAGCAGGCGAGGGGGCGACGTGAAATGGACATGCTGCCAACGACCCGCAAACGGGATAAGAGCCTGAAAGAATCGGACAGTGGCTTGATATGCCTCTGGTATGGTGCCTTCTTCTGGGGAACTTTCTATTGAAAGAGACAAGGGGCATTGGCCAGAACGGCCCAACCACGTCGTGGTGATCTCCAAGCGCCGCGTCACTCTTTCTCCGAACTCACGAACTTCCTGCGCATGAGCCGAATGAGGAGGAGCGGATGGTTCGACAAGATGAAGGCTAGCCCATAGCTGTGGTGTGGAGAGCGAGATGGATCTCCAGGCGCTGCATATATGTCCAAGGAGGAGCGGTGCCTCGGTGGCACTTGTAACGCAATTCCGGTGCGTTGGAAGGCACGCAACGAATATTTCTTCGATTATATCAAGAGGCAGCCTGCGGACAGGCGAAATAAGGGCCTTGTGGGATTCCATGTAGGCTCCCAGGCCGTCGCGTTCCTCGACCAGTTTGTCAAGGGCCTGCTGGAGATCCGCAATTTTATCGTCCAAATTTTTCAATCGAAAGGTCGAGTCCACAAGAAGTGAACTAATTTCGAGCACCTCTTCGTCTGTTGGGCAGTAATTGGTCCCCAATCGGGGTGCGAACGGTGAGGACATGGAAGTAAAGGCAAGGTTCTGGTTCTAGCGGTGAATCCCGCAACTGCCGTCATGGCCGCCAGGGTCAAGCCAGGGTCGTCGCGGGATGTAGAAAGTAGAGCGGGACGGCCCGATCCAATCCGGCCTAAAAAAGGCTTATCCTTGGACAAGGCCCACCAAATTTGGACCTAAAAAAGCTTATCTTTGGACAAGGAAATCACGATTTTTCGCAGTCTCCTTCCCAGCCTCAGTTACGGGGTTGGGAGTCACGATAGCGGTACTACACAGTAAATTCTATGTGGGAAATATTTACTGCAAAATAATCAGCTGTCAAATATTAAACTCCGAACTTCAGGCCCAACCGTGGAGGGGTTGGGCCTTGAAGTTCGGAAGCAATAAATGAATCTAGAACGATCAATGTGATGGGCCATCAGATTTGTCTTTTTGCATGACTACTAACAATTCACTCTCAATACCGCTACAGTGACTCCCAACCCCGGAACGCGAGGGTGGGAAGGAGACTGGATTTTTCGGCCAAAAAAAGCCAGTTTTCTGGACACTCCTTTGGTGGAGCTTCCCGGGGCTGGCCCGGGAATCCCATCAAAATCCCACCCGGCCACCGCACAAAAACTGGCCGCTTGTTGATCTGCTCGAGTTGACAAAATTCGTCGAACACCGTGAAACTTTGGGACATATACGAGGCACGAACTACCTGATTCTATAGCGTCTGTCAAGAGCTACAAGGTTAGACCTCGACAGCTGAATTGATGACTTATCTGGCTGGCTGGACTGCAGAGCTCGCTATAGTGGCTCGTCCACACCTCTGGCATCAACTTGACAAATCGTATTTTCTGGCAAAGGGATCTTTGTCGCCCTGAGAGGGGTAGCTGAACCCTACCTCGCCTCCAAAATGTAGCTCATTTGAAGCCGCGCCTGCCCTCCGAGCCTATCGAAGCCTAGTCGGACGCTGCGAGATCGGGACAGATGGACATCCTCAAACACATCAGCATATGTACTTACGAGCGTCCTCAGGCAGCGATCCTACGTATGAACGGAAACATCGCACGAGCACGTCCACCGCATGTGGTCGTGCTCAAATCACGATATTGGTCCGCGTAGTCCGCAACAAGGACTTTTGGCTATGAAAATGTTACTCCCGAGGCTATCTTGCTTTCTTTCCAAATTGGACGACGGATAGGTGGATGAACTGAGACTCCCGACGTGCGCAGCTGCCCCGAGTACCACTTTCCGTTACGGAAAATCAGAAAATCGCTGGTTGCCTGGTCTTGGTCACAACGGTTTATCCCAAGTCCCGCGATACCCACTGCAACTTGTTTCGTGGAATCTGTCTTCCCATCCTCGCAACCCTTGCTCTAAGCCGCTCGCCTCCGCATCTCCAGCCCCTCCCGCGAGCTACTTTTTTCCGCCGAATTGAATGGCAAAATGACCGGCACGACGCGACACCGCGGCTCTCCCTTCGCCCACTCGCCGCTCCAGAGCCAGCATGCGGTGCAAGTATAGCGACGTAGAGAAGTATGGCGAGTACGGTGCGGGAGATGTGGCGTTTCGATGAATGAATGGCTAGTTCATTTGTCCAATCAATCTTATGTACCTACGACATGTCGCCTGAGCTCGTTCTACATTGAATGCAGGATACTAAAAAAGAAAAATACAGGGTGATCGGGCACATTCTATCTATTAAACTACCAATGTACCCTAGCCAGCGGGTAATCTAGGGTATACGTATACAGTGTCCCCTCACTGCATGGATGTGTTATCGCGCTACACATGCTCCAGGACACCCTCCTCCACATTCGCCGCCTTTGCCTCCGCCTTCTCCGTCTTGTGATCCCTCTCCTGCCAATACGTATCCTCGTCCTTGCCCGCAGACAGTATTTCGCCCCGCCACACCGCGCGCACATGGGACGTCCCGACGAACAGATACACAATCACTAGTAGAATGGTCATCGCGCTACCGACCCATCCGACGGCGGGGCTGCGGAACATCTTCCCGATGCTGATCGTCGCAATCGTGAAGCCCACGTTCGGGAAGACGAACGCCCACCAATTTAGGCGGAAGCGCATCTCCCCGCGGGAGGCGGCCGCGATGCACGCGAGGACGGAGATGCAGAAGAACCACAGCGAGAGCGAGTAGATGAACACGCCCGTGAGTGTCGCGACCGTCTTAAGCACTATACCCGTCACCTCGAGCTGCGCCGGGGTCATATCCGTCGCAATCCCGATGTAGTACTCCGCGGGGAAGTCGTTCGCCATGCCGATGAGCGCAAGCGCGGTGAAGCTTGGCGGGCCGACGGCGATGAACATGCCCGCGCGCGAGATGGGCGAGGGAAAGCCGTACTGGATCATGCGGTGGATGTAGTTTGAGTACATGAGCACGCTCATCATCATGCCCAGCCCCTGCGCGGTGAGGGCGCCGACGATCATGGAGACGGCCTGGGAGGGCGGCTGGAGGGCGGCGCCGGCGGAGGCGATGGTGCCGCAGAGCATGAACGGGAAGATGGGGAGGTCCCAAGCGGGGGACATGTCGCTGATCTTGAGCTCGGGGGAGGTGAAGAGGAGGAAGTAGAGCCCGACGGCGGCAACGAAGCTAATTAGGAAATAGGACCAGAAGAGGACACGGTAGGCGACGAGAAGCCATGGGCCGCTGCTCGGGATGCCGTAGCGCGCGATGGCGGCGATGATGGATGCTAAGCTCAGGAGGGGCGTCGCGACGAAGAGACTCTCCGTCGGGTGAGTGAGGGATGCGGTGAATGTGCCCGGGAAGCGAATGAAGCGGTACGTGATGCAAAGGGTGACCATAGTGAAGAGGACGAGGTCCCAGACATAGACAATTTTTCCTATCGTTTGGAGGCCGTTGAAGGTATGGGGCTGAGTTTGGGTGGCGAGTAGAAGGGACATGCCGCCGGTGGCCATCGGAAGCGTGAACCATGCCTGAATAACGTCAGGGCAGAAACTTTTGAGGAGAAAGATCTGCTACTCACCCAGGTAAAATGCTCGAGGCGGTCCAGAAAACCTACTCTTTTTGCGGGAGGGGACTTGTCCTTGAATTCGGGGGACCCGATTTGTGTATCGCTTGCGTTCAATGCGTTAGGCGTCCTGAGTCTGGGTGCCATTTCGTGTCGTGGTCAATGGGATGGGGGGCACGATTGAAAGGACAGTGGGCCCAGGAGGGCGATTAAACAGGACCGAGCCACGAGGCAGGAAGATTGAAGAGCGCTGTATCAAGGCCCAAGGGTCTAAAATAAGACGACAGGAGACAAGGGTGCCGTCCAACAAGCGAAGTCAAAGTTAGATTCAAGTTATGCTTTCCTCCTCCTTGCAGCCGGTACTTGAGAAATACCGTACCAAAGCAAACTTGAAGATAGGCGACGGTCCCGAAAAACTCCGCGACATGAGAAAACATACAAGAAACAACGGCATGCCTTATTAATAAACCGGAGATCTGCGAGTCGTGGCTGTGAACCGATGACGACGATAAGGTCTGACAAGAAAAAACTCACCGCAATAAAACTCACAATCTCGGGACAAAGGAGCGTGCGGAGATGCGAAATATCGACAGTGATGAAAGCAACACCAAGACCGGCCAGCCCAGAGCAAGATATCTCGATGGGAAGGGACAGGCGAGATAATTCATGTCGTTGCAAGGAAATTTGACCAAGAAGCCAGCTCATTGGGGGCATTAAGCCAATATCAAACAGAAGCAGTCGCAAAACAACCGAGTACCGGCGCACGTCTACTGCCCCTCCGAGTCAGGTCCCTTGCTATTTCCGCCTGGCGTCGATACAGTGGTCGTTGCAAAAAGAAAGACACGTCTAGATTTGAAAGTCCGCCACGCGGTCACATGATTAATATCCGATTCCGGATTAGACGATGCGTCCTGACTTCAGCAGCCACGCCAAGTGCTTTATACAGGCCACTTTTCTACTGGCCTGCTGCAATCAATGAAAATGTTTTAAAAGGAAAATGTTTTAAAAGGGTCCACATTAACCCAGGTGATATATAATACCGTCCGCTGTGTACATGATATAGTAACAGTCCATGTCCATCTCTTCCGCCCCCCACCCTCCTCGCAACCAACGTACGACAGACATTTCACACCTTCGGCGCCGGTGTCGGCTCCGCGCGCACATACTCAAACCCATCCCGCCTCACACTCCTCCTCGCCGCACCAACCGTAATGCTCGGCACCGCCACGCAATTCGACGACTTTGCAGCGGGGTGCGCTGCCGGCGTGGGCTTCGTGCCTTGGTGCCACGTCGAGGTGCCGTAGACGCCCATCGGGAGGCTGCACAGTAAGTCAGTACGGATTATCATGAGGTGGCGCGAGGGGGCAAAAGGGAAGGAAAGACGTACTCATCGTCCGCATCGCAGTTCTCGTACGTCCCTGCGTCGTAGTTCGCCGGCATGTTCTGCGGGGCGCGTCAGTATTCGTTCCATTCCACGCCTACTTGAGGGACCAAAGGGAGGCGTAATGGAGGGAGTGGATGCGCACCCAATAACACCCCTGCAGATCATAAATGTGCTGGCAATTCCGCGCAGCATTCGGCCCCACACACGCCCGGAAGCAAAACTCGGAGTCGGAGATGAAGCTCGTCCACTCATGGTACTGCAGCGCGTTGCCGAAGGTGTTTCCGAAGACGAGGCCGCCGACTGCAAAGAAGGGATATCGAGGTTAGCGTGGGGCAAAAATTATTATCATGTACACAGGGAAGACGCACCTGGGTTGCCGTTGCCGTCAGCGCCATGGGGGTCTGGAGGAGGTCAAGTCAGTACCGGCGCACGCGTGGATGGCGAGCGCAATTCACCAAGTTCGCCTCCTCTGCGAATGGATGAATTATCAGAATCGTCATAATCACGCGCGCCCGAAAGCAGACTGCACTCACGCGTCACCCTTCGCGACGTTGATCTTGGTGAAGTCGCCGACGCCAGTGACCTAATCAAAGAAAGTGC
The DNA here is from genome assembly GCA_014925785.1 of Mycena galopus ATCC 62051. Classification (NCBI taxonomy): domain Eukaryota; kingdom Fungi; phylum Basidiomycota; class Agaricomycetes; order Agaricales; family Mycenaceae; genus Mycena; species Mycena galopus. The sequence goes on from WIQG01000184.1 coordinate 229,736, forward strand.
CGTCAATTTCCGGGCGAAGAAGAGGTAAACAAGGTAATATGTACCTGAACATAATCGGGAGTCTTGACAAAGTGCACGCCCTTGAGTGCGCCGTTGGGGATGGTGCGCGTGCCGCGGCCGGCCTTGGTGCACCACGCGACCTCGTCGCGTTCCGTGTCGCCGATCGTGCCAACCGACGGCGGGGCCCACAGGCAGAAGTCCTCTGCGGAGCTACATCGCGTCACCTCGTCAGTAATATGATTTGATGGCGAGCGAGAACGAAACGCACTTGATCCACGCCGTCTGGCACTTGGAGCTCTGGCTGGAAGTCGTGCCGCATGCGTTAGTGCCAGACTGCCCGTTCTCCGACGTGGCGGGGAGCGCGCTCGCGGAGTAGCCGGTGTTCCAGACCTGGTTCGGATTACCGCCACTGCAGTCCCATATTTGTGGCTGCGAGCAAGATGTCAGTCCATTGAGAATCGCCAAGAGCACGGAGACGCTTTCGTACTCGGTTACCATCCGCCTGGCTCCCGCCCGTCAGATCGATACACTTGCCGTGGTTCGTCCACGAAAGGCGGTAGTCGCCCTACTCTCCAAATGAATTGAGTCACCCGTCAAGCGCGGCACAGACAGCACGCACAGAATAATAGAACTGCTGGTTGGCATTATTGGAGGAGCATGTCCAGATCTGGAGCTTATTCCCGTTTGCGGTCGAGCCGCCGGTGACGTCGAGACACTTGGTGTTGCTGAAGATCTTGACGCTGCCGCCCGTGAAGGTCCATTTCTGCGTGCTCGCGCCGGTGCAGGGTTGGATAGTGACGATGGCGCCGTCGGTGTTTGAAGCGGCCGTAAGGCATTTTCCTGTGCGGCGAGATGAGATGAAAGGCGTTAGGACGATTCCGGACTGGGCGAGCATACCATTGTTGAGACCGGGCTCGATGAGCAGCGCGCCCTGGTATCTGGAGTACTCGTTCAATATAACCGCGTTTCACGCTGGGCGGGAAAGAAACGCGACATACGCAGGAGTTTGCGCCTTGGCGAGGGTGACAAGGAGCGAAAGTGCCGGGGCGACGGCGAGGTGAGAGTAACGCATTGAAAAAAAGAGTGTGGGATAAAGGATAGTGGGTGTATACGGGCAGAGAAAGTCCAAGCACTTTGTGGGAGAAGACAAAGAGCTGGAGAAAAGTCTCGGCGCGGGGCGCCAAGTTTTATATGTCGCGACACGTGCGGACATTATAGATGTCATCCATGACCTGACCCCTGAGGTTTAGCGACGCGTTTGTGGATCGAGGTTGGCGGTGCTTGAATCGTCCCATATGCTCAGCAGCAACCTTCTTGGGCGATCTTGCATGTGGACCTTGAAAGGCATTTGTATTGCTGCAAGAGGAAAGGCGGCGAGACTCGAGGCAAAGAAGACCAGAGAAGACCCAGGTACCGGAGCATGAGGGGTTCAAATTAGGAGCTTGCATGAACTGATGTCTTGAAATCGTGGAACGCGGCTTTCAGTGCCTTTTGAGCCAGAGATTTTCATGCATGAGAATCAGAGAAAGAGAGGCGAGACGGTTTATGTAAAGGTCCGGCGAAACGCGCCCACGTGTCGCAACGCGTCCGCAAATCAAAATCTAATCGCTATTCATATTCTTTCAGCATCGAAGAATGAGACCAGACTACAAGCAAAATTCTCCGCTCGTGCGGCATTGCGCCGAACTTGATGGGTCAACAATTTGTGCGGGAATGAAGGACTTTAAAACCTGTCACTGAGCCAAAAGATGCGTCAGATGCTCCTCGTCGAGAGGCACGATCGAGCTGTCTGTGGCGGACTCGTGGATGGACCCACCTTCCGATTCCAATGTTGAGATCTCGAGCGTTTGGACCAATCCAACCGTGTTTGAAAGGAATCGAGCCTTACAAGCAAGCGTAAACGATTCAAATAAAGTCTCCCAACAGTGGTAGATTCTCTAAATCTCAGACATCGCAATGAAAAGGCAGCATCGACTCGGAGTCCCATTTTCTTCACGGTCTCCAATAGAGTCAAGATGTTGGTCTGGATGAGGAAGCGCCGACTCGCCACTGTGAAAATACGAAGAATTTGAAACCTCAGACAGGGAGATCAACTGGAGGAATTGGTCCACCTCCCGGGAAACCGTTGAGTGGATTTTGGAAGGGGGCTGTATTATGTCGAAGGGAAGCCCACGAGGGAAAGGTCCGCCGGGAGGGTATCCACATAAGAGAGACTGAGATTGGGCGGCTAGGGCGCATAGCATTGAGATGATCGTGAAAGTCGCCGTGAGCGACCGGACTAGTTCTGCCGCTGCGAACTTGGAAGATTTGGCAATGATAAAACAAAGGCATTTGATGGATAGAGAGCCGTCGAGCGCTACCACAGGATACAAAATTGGAACGCCAAGTACGTGAAATAGCTTTGAAGTCATGCAAAGCGCTGCTTGGTCGGATGGCCGTGCAGCCTGAATTATTTCAGAAATGACTTCGTTCGGAAGCCATCGGGAAATTGATTTGTGTGCTCGACGCATCAACACCATGCTCAGGCTCCTGTTAGAAGGAATGGGTGGTTGACGCCTTTCGGCGAGCAACCGTCGGTGGTACCATTCTAGTGCGGCACTGGTGGTCCAGGTCAAGTGTGTCTGCGGCAGTGCAGCACTTCCAATTCTTTGACCTTTTTTTTTTTTTTTTTTTGCTGGCTCGATCGATACGGATAGCCGTACGCGTAGATGTAAAGAGTGACTCGCGGGTTTACTTTTAAGACAAAAAAGTGATGGTTGGAGATGGGGCGGTACCTGGGGAAGATATCTATCTCAGTTGAACGCTTGAAGCTGAGCGCGCCGAAGCTTCACAGCATCTCTTAGAAAAACGCGGTGGGTTCATCCATATCTGGCAAGCTAAGTCTAAAAGAAAGACGCAGAACAGCCACCTCCCGATTGACAATGCAACTGGATCCTTCAAACAACGCGGTTTTATGAAGAAATCAAACGGGGACACTCGTCTCGCGTATTTTCGCCCGTATAACCTCCGCCTCATCTAAGGGCAGTCAAATCAGAATTCCAGAAAACTCAATCATGACTCTTCAACTCACCAAAACTATATGCAGTGAATTCCCGTACCAACGACGAGGTTTTCCGCCACTCGAACAAAAAGTTGTATCCGTCAAGGAAGAGGTGCGTCAAGGCCGGGCACTTCGCGATGAGCGTATCACGCACGCACGCAAAGTCCGGAAGTTCAGTAGGATCAGGCGGGCCGGGCATGTCCTCCTCATCGCTGATCATGAATTCCGGGTCATACCAGTTAAGGGAGATAGATTCCAAGGTGCGGGGTAGAATGACGCTGGAAGGAAGCATCTTGATAACTGATGCTGGCTGGGCAGCGTAAGAACCGAATTCAGTAAATGAACAATGGTTATGGTCTACAATGGTACCTCATCAATGAATTCACCATCATCCACCGTGAAAGTCAGCTGGAACTGGGTGAGATTTGGGAAGAATCCAAATAGAGCATCAATCCCTGCTGTCTCGAAGACAAAGAAGCGCGCTGTAAACGAGGTGGTATTGGGCAATGCCTTCACGCCCCATAACGCGGTCAGAAATTGGAAAAAGTAGCAGAGATAAAGGGTAATGTGAGTAAGGGTGGCCCTCTGGATGAATAGGCCTAGGTTTTCGTAGATGCCGGTATACGCTTGGAGGATTGGGAAGATTGACACTCTTTCCAAAGGTGTCAAGGTCCCGAAAGTTCTTCCACTACTGGTGAAGCTGCGGACTTGGGGAAATTTGGGGAGGATGGCACTGGTATTTGGTGACCAGAACTTCACTCCGACTGTATGCAAGTTTTGGAAAGGCAAGAATTCAGGTCTGAATTCGAGGCTTGAAAAATAGAGTTCCTGGAGGGTGTCGCGAGACAGTAGAGAAATCCAGAGATCGCCCAGGCGATCATCATGGGCAAACTCTACAGCGAAAGTCGTGACACGCAAAGTCAAGGCACTGGGATCTAGATGCTCTCTAGATCTGACTCTGGACTGAACAAATTTCGCGTGGGTGAGTGCGGGTAACCCGCACAAGTCGACAATCAATGTCTGCGTGAACTTAATCTGCTCAAGGTGCAGTCGACGCAGGCCGGTAAATCTGGGGAGGAATTGAATGAACGAGTTGATCAAGATGTGCCATGGAGAGCGGGTAGGCAAGTCCTGACTCGCAGTGGATGAGCGGACGTGTGGTGCCATCTCGGGTGAAGACCAAAATCTGAGGCGCTCCATGGCATCGTCGAGCTGCCCCTGCGAAGGTGTGTGCCTGTGCAGATGATCATGAGGGCACAGTTGGAAGTTGGTAAAACCCAAAGGTCGTGCGATGTCGCGCAAAGCGCGCTGTGTCGACGAGAGACTTCTGAGAGCATCCAGAGGCAGATAAGAAAACACCTCTAGCCATAGCTCATTTGGGAATTTCTCCTTGAAATCCATGGGATAGATGGTGCCAGTGAATGTGTGAAGAAAAGGTCGGGATCAATACCGTGACTGGGTTGGGGTTAGGGTTGGGACGCAAGAAATTGATGCAGGGCTTGTCCAGGGCTAGGACGGCTGAATCAGAATCTAGATAGAATACATACGTCCTGAATTTTTTACAGTCGATCCTCGAAATCCTATAAACTACTGCTACTAGTACCAGCGGGTGCTGTGTGCAGCGCCGCTCAAACCGATTTTCCGCGTCCTGAAGCATCAAGCATATCAGACATCGAGGTAATCACGACTCGAGACCGTCAATTGAGTTGGTGTGAACAAGGACTTCGCCGAAAGTTCATCAAATGAAGTCTCTGTGGGTCTGTAAATCCTTGGAACTCCGATCCGTCAGAAAAACAGCATCAAGCCCCATATCCCGCAGTGTTTCCAGTCGAACCAGGACGTCTTCTGGCGGAGGAACCAACGAATCGGATGTACGAAAAATACGGATGAAGCCCAAACGGGAGTGGCGACTCGAGAGTGATTGCACCTCTGGGGAAATGATTTCAAAACGGGACTGCACCATGGCGAAGAAGAGATTGCGAGGGAACAGTCGGTCTTCTTCATCTCCAGTGGGAGGATATCCGTATAAGAACGAACTCAGGTTGAGACAGAGATCGGAAGGGGTTCCGGTCAGAGCCAAAGCATTGAGCAGCACGGTCTGCTTTTGCAGAGACAAGTGGGCCCCAAGGAGGAGATATGTGAGGGCGGGAAGACCCTGAAGCAACGCGATAAATGGGGAAGACTCGAAGAGTCGGCAGTGTGCCAAAACCAGTTTCGTTAATGTGCAACTGGAACGCTGAATGAAAGGCAGAAATGTGTCGAGCGTTGTAGTGAGTGATGAAGATAATATGTCGAGTAATGGTGCTTCGAGATGGTTTAAGATTTTGGGTTCCTCCACATGGAGACGGCGAAGGTGAGGTAACAAGACCATGTCTTGATTGTCTGGCATGTACTGGTGCTGTGTCTGGATGGCGCATTCGATCAGAGCTGGAGCGGCCGCCAGAATTTCGAGCTGACGAGGCAGGATGCAGTTTCCCCGATAGTGCGTAATCTGTGCCCATGGAATATTAATGTTGGATGGTGAGCTAGCGCTGAACTCTCGATCGGTCAGCGCAACGTGGCGCAAGGCCGGGGCTGTTCTAAACACGTCGGGTACCGGGAAGTGGCGATTGGACAAGGTGGGGTCGAGGGCTACTTCCACTTTCTCTAATTGAGCGAGACGTCCCGTGGTGGGGCTTAGCCAGTCAAGCCCGGATGGAGAGCTATATCGCTCCTGGTCAGAGGTCAAGCGCAATATGCGCCACCGACTGGAGTGGGCGATGACCATGTCCAAAAGTCCGGATTCAACATATTTGCCCGCCTCCCACTCCCACGCAAGATCTAGAACCATGTTCCCCGACCGTAGCAGTTGAGCTTCCATCATGGCTCGTCGTTTATCGGCTTCGCTGCGGGGGCTCGCTCCCGAAGCCATCATTGGTGAGGGAGAGAAGGTGATGAAGCACCACAAAGGGGCATACGAAAGCGCTGCGCGTCGCCAGGATTGGGATATAAGAGCAAGGTGCCAAGGTGTCCTCGGCCTGTTCGTGGGGTTTTCTTCGCCCAAGAGCGCCCATGAAAAGATATCACAAATCAGCTCCTGTGGCAGGCAGCGAATTGGATGTAGAACGGCGCGATGCCGGCGCACACTCTCCGCCATCTGGTCGCGTGTTCGAGTGAGTTGCCCGAGCATATCCCGCAAACCAGCAAGAGCGCTGTGGATCTGGGCATCCCGCGATGCTAGCCGCGTGAGCGTGCTCTGCAAGCTTTGAATCTGAAAATCTAGAGTGTCCAAGCTATTTTCTCCATTGGAGATGATATCGCGAACGAATGGAATTTCGGAATCGAGTGGGACGTCATTGCTGGTCAACAGATGGGTGAAATCCCGCGAGGATAGTGTTGGTTCAACGAACGAAGCAGACGGTTGTTCCATGAAAAATAAGGTGATTCCGAAAGACCACAAACGTCCCGATTTGGAAGTTTGCTTTTGCGCCCAACTTCCATGTCCAGTTCACCACAGGTCCACATTCGAACTTCTGGGAATTCGCTTCGATGGCTCAGTGGAGCATTGAAGAATTCTTGATAGCATTCGCCGCGATTTCGTGGTAGGAGCTACATTCTGCTATATATCGAATCGGATATCTTTAAAGTTGTTTATCTAGTGCCAGGCTCAAAGCATTTTAGCTGCCTCATGCGGGTCGGTTTAAAGAAGGATACAACGTTTGTAGTAAAAATAAGAGACTCGACTCGGTATCGTATCAAAGTACACTACGCGCACGTTTGATAGGTTCCCGCTAAATGGCAGTCACCGTGAGCGCCTTCAAGGCCCGGCGTTCAAACGTTAATATTGAACATAATGTCATGCGGGCCGCCGATCCCTCTGCACGCCACGCAAATGGCCTCCGCCAGCGCCGCGCGCTCAGCGTCAGGAATCCTCTCGACTGCTCCACGCAAGAACGTCAGGCGCTGCAGGCTAGGGAACAACCCGAGCCAGCGCATCACCCCTCGGATGTCAGACGCGCGGAAGCAAGCGGGACCGTCGCGGCCGAGGAAGAGGTCGGTGACGCGCCCGAGGCGTGTTTCGGGGAGGAGCGCGCTGTTGTCGTTCCCTGCCTCGAGATCGGTCGAAGGGAGGACGTCCCAGGGAAGGGAGGCGGCGGTGAGGCGGAAGGCGAGCGTGAGCGTGAGGGGGTGCGTCCCTGGGAGCGAGGCGATAGCTTCGAGGGCAGTGTGGTACGCGGCGAGGTCGAAAGTCGCGAAGCGGAGGGCAGACAATGGGGTGAAGAGGACGGAGATGCGGTGCGCATTCGGGGCGGCTGGGAGAAGGTAAGGGATGTAGAGTGGCGGCGCGGTGAGCTCCTGCACTTTGTTTTCAGGGTGTGCGACTATAGACAACCGGGTGAGGGAGGAATGCCGAATCGAATCCGGATCGATTCGGAGAAGGATGAGATGCGGATGGCGGCTCACCAGGGCCATCAGGTCGCCGTAGACTAGGTCGGCCTTAGGGTACACGGTCAACTGCTGCATGTACATTCCGAGGTCGAGAGACCCGAGGACGGCGGAGTACGCGCTGTCTGTGACCCCTGGTATTGATCTCAGGACGAGGCTACACCAGCCATGGTCTGCGAGCGTGACCAGCGTGAACTGTTTGTCAGGGAGAGTCTGGATTCGCATCCATTGGTGGAACAGGAGCGAGCCCGGGATGTCCTCTACGATGCGGTCATCTTGCGCCAAAGGCGGTTTTGTGAGGCGTCGATACACCCACATCGATAGGATGGCCAAGTTGATGCCACCAGCGACCAGGTACAGGAGGAGGAGAGGGATGCTGAAAATGACGACGAGGAACATCATCGTTGGGGAATGCCGGAATGATCTGAAGCCTGGCACTTTCCATCGAATCCGGGGCGAAGATCGTGGATAGGACAAGTACAAAAACAAACCCTTCCTGATCACCAGGCTGGTGGTCGCCGAAGAGGGGATACGTGAAAGAATGTATGCGGTGTCTTTGGTCTTTCGGATCATGTAATGCCTGTTGTATATCACAATGTCTGGGATCGGTGCTGTCGCGGAAAGAACGTCGACTAGCACCGTATATCCGAGCTGTGGTCCTGAAGATTCTTCATAGCACACGAGCCTCTGTATGGGGCTTATTCCAGCCACAACGATTATCAAGAAAAACGAGTCCGAGAGCGAGAGCGTGCCTGATTGAATATTGGCCTCGGAAATGCCGAAACGTGACAGGTAGGGCAGCATGGCAAGGCGTCGGAAAGACGAGGAGAGCTGGATGACTTTCCAGAGATCGCGGTCCTCCAGAAACGAGCATATGTGATTCAGCAGTTCGTTGGGAAGTTTTTCCATGGTGGCAGAGAGTAGGTGAAGACGTCGTTGTTAACGCGCATCGGACAGTAGAGAAATGATTGTCAGATGCGATGTTGGCATTCTAGACTCAAATTCTATGACTGTTATTCTCGTTCTTTATTCGTGGTCCAAGTGTCAAGTCCGAGGTTTTGACGCAGATCAAGTATCAAGACAGAGGTTTTCGGGCCGTTTCAACTTACAAGACACAGGATTTCGTTATTTTTTTTGCCAACAATCTGTCAGCTGTCGACCGTCAACACATGTCCGAGTCACAAGGTAGAAGCTGTGCATGCAGCTCAACTTTCAACGACTTCACCTCTAACTCTTGTGCCACCAACGCCTAACTTGCAACCCATTGGCAGCCGTGTGAGAACCGTAGGAGCTATAGGTGCGTATAGGTAGCCTATAGGTTCCCTATAGGGTGTATGACTCATTGTGATTTCACTGGCTGTTTCGCCGATATCTGCCGTCTTTTGGCCTAGCCTGTCGCGTAAAATGTCTTCGCCGCCATCAAGAAGCACGCGCCATCAACCCGACGCAATCCTCAACGTTGCAGTTGTCAGCACTTTTGTGAAGTCTCAAACAGTGGTCTTCTTGTATTCACTGTGCTATCTGTCTATGAATCCATATGCTACCCTATTGTTTCCAAAACTACATATACGCTCGAGTCCTACATGACTAATAGAAGGTGCGTCGCTGGACTCAAAACAAATCATTACGCATGCGTCTAGCTGCTACAAGTCCCTCTGTCCAAAGGACTGCTACATCTGCATCGCTAACAGCCCCGGCGAATGGCTGAAGCGTAGCTTTGAGGATCTGCATTTCAGCCTCTGAGAATGGGCCAGTAGGCGGGTCAACGGTGATTTCATTGAGATGTTCCGGTGGTCCACGACGTCCAAGCCATGATGTCGAGCCTTCATTCACGTCGTTGTTCTCCTCGCGGGATTCCAGAACATGGTCGTCGTGGAGTGCCTCCCAGTCGACACCGAACACCTCCAGGTCCTCCTCAGACATTGGTTCCAAGTCCGCCACAGGTAGGTGGCTTCCGCGTACACCATGGGCAATCATGTCAAACCCGAACATGTCTGCAGGAGAACAGTTGGGACCAGTGCCACGGCGCATGGAGATGGTATGCTGGTTCCAAACCTCCATGAAAAAGCGCAGCTGTTCATTGATCTGGTGCAAGAACAGGTAGTGCAGCAGCCAGATGTGGCAAACATTATTGATGTCGAGTCCGTAGCGCAGCTCAAGAAGTGTGAAGAGGTCCGCCCAAGTGGCCCCAATTTGGGCCGTAACATCGCCCCACAAACGTTCAATGCGTACATTGTGCACGCTCCTGCGAAGGGCATTCAGACAGTATACTTACTCGAGTTACAAGCAGCTTACCTTCCCCACAAATAGGACCCTCGGCCCTCCCCACGACAAGCCTCCATCCACGCAGCAACCAAAAGATTTTCCACACCATGATCACCCCGGACGCGTAACGGCACACCATATAATGCTGTTGCCATCAAGAACAAGTCCAAGACGGTTTGCGCTCGATTATTATTGCTTGCCAGAAGGCCAGTAATCAGTCTCGAGTATCCGTCAATGAATCCATGTATAACAAGGTTCCAGCGGATAAGACCTAGGCAAGTCTCTTAGTATTTCTGCACCAAGCTTAGATATAGCTGATCACCATGTTGTCCGTCATGGTGCCACACGGAGTTGGGTCCAGGGACACTGTATACACGACGCTGAATAGTGATGTGCTGGAACACATGTTGCACCGGATCGACACGGAGAAGTGATTGCCTCACACGTTCTCGTGGGACATGGTGTCCGAGCCGACGCAACATCCCCTGGAACATGGTCAAACCCGCCCGTCGAAAGTGCTGCCTCAACCAGATCAGAAGCTCGTCAAGGTCGTTGTCTGTAATTGTGGAGAGTGGGCCAGTATAGGAGGCAATGGCTGGAGTAGCTTCCTCTGGCGGGATGATCGGGTAATCCTCCTCGTCTTCTGCGTCGTCTGTATATCTGTATGCTAACCCTGCCGGCTGTTCTTGCGGCAATGCAATTCCGTGTTGAAGCAGTGCTCGTCGCACCACTGATCTGCTGACACCGAGGAAACAAGTAATGCTCGCTGTGCTCCGCAATGAGTAAGCCCATCTCAAGAAATCAGGATCAATTTCTATTGAAGGGCGGCCTACAGAACCGGTGTGAGCAGTTTCCATAACCATCGGGTGACCTTCATGTGATTCGTCCACGGCGTTTGCATACTGTTGTCTAACATCAGACTGCATAACGGCCACATTTTGCTGAATTAATTCGAGTTCTGCTGGTTCAAAAATGAAGGAGTACTGGTTCATGTTAAGCGCTGCATTCTACTGCATGGAATTATTTACTGACCTCTCCAAGCAACCCAGAATATTGTTCCAAGTCATCGCCTAACCTCCATAACACGACTGTGTCCAAAGAATTTCTAACAGCCTCCTGAACCGACACCTCGTAGCGGTGATAATGTTCTCGAAAGGCATCCAAGAGCTCTTGCTGTGCTGCACCCGATACCAACATGGCTGGAATGACGCGGGAGCCCGCTGAAAGACGGTACAGTTCATCACAACCAAACAAAACTGTTTCTTTTTTCAACTCAAACTCGGAGGCAGACAATGGTGGATGCAGTTCCAACAGTGTTGACACCGTCTGTCTCTGTCACCATAGTTTGTGTCACAATTGCCCCAGTTCCCATCCTGCATCAGCAGCACACGCTCTTTGAGCTTCCTATCCCCAGCCATTTAATTCCTCCTTTTCAGCCCCATGGCTTTGGGGCAAGCTATATAGACGTGTCTGTTCTCCTCCAAGGAGTAATTACTGCAATAACGCCTTTGATGGACAACGAAAAGCTCCAAAATCTATATTCCCTCCTCACCGACTTTCCACAGATTGGTGTTTCTACGACACAGGTTCATTGCTTTGGATCCGACATGCAGCTGGGCCAGAATGGGTATCACAGTATTGGAAAGCTGGGGGAGTTATTAAACAGCTCCTTACCCACTCCCATTTCGTCCATGGCGGCCCAGATTGTTGACAATATATGGACCCCCTATTTGGTCCACAGGGGCGCCTTTTTGTCACACCATTTCATCCTCGTATTGGCCCTTGATCCTTCCTCCAGCCTGGCCCACCCACTTTCCCAACTCCCCCGAATTCCGCAAATCCTAGAGAATTCGCACGTTCTTGACAATCCTTCAAATCTCTTCTCTCCCTTCTATTCGCCTCCAGAAGATTATCCCAGCACTTTGTTTCCCAGCAGTACACTTTGTGAGTACTCAGATTATCAAGTCGACCATTCTTGACAATCTGTAGCTCATGCTTCTCTAATCGCTTCAACTTCCCAGTTACCATTGTTTTCAATGACTCCCTCGCCGCAGTCCACCTTACAAGATTGGTACATCACATCACCTATTGACACGCTTTGTGAGTTTTAAAGGTTAGAATTGTCCAATAGCTTATCAGAATTCGTACAGCCCAGTTTACGCCTCCTGGAACAGGCTCTATGTCACCGCTCCCATTGCCGCAACCAGACATTGTTGTGGAAGGTGGTGGGCAATTCGGTGTTTCCAATCGGGTTTCACGCATCCTCATGCCTGGTATGGCAGTCGCGGACGTCCTGACAGCGGCTGGTATCTCCCCAGATCAGCAGGAAGTGGCCCGATGCACCAAAAAGTGCAGACTCTGGGACCTTTACCATGGCTATGAGCGCATGGCTGAGATCTTACGCATGTTGGGCCTCACAGGTTCTGCGGGTTTGATGTACCATGGTGGCCTTGTGCTGAGGGCTCAGCAAGTGCTCATGCATTTCGGTTGGAATGATCGTACATTTGGCGCTAAAAAAACTGCCTTCCAAAAGGTCAAGAGCTTAGTTGTTACACACGAGTGGGGCGCTCTCATTCCAGATACGAAGGACAAGGACTATCGTTCATGGATCGGGATCGTAGCGATGTTTGAGCCAGACAGTGGCTTCATATACAAAAACACTGCGCCCAGAAAAACCTCTCCCCACTTTGCAGAAAGCTGCGCGGCCGAGCTAGCGCAGAACACTCTATTCCACCGGCTCAGCGCTATCACTCAATTACTCCAGGAAAAATAATCCATCGTTATCCAGTAAACTAACCAATTGTAACAATATTCTACAGTACATATCATTCTGCGTACCGCCGATATTATTCTATTATACATAGCCGCTTGTTGTAATTTTTCTTTGCATATAATCGGGGCGATCACTGAAGTCCTTGCCTCAAGCTTGTCGATTTTGAATTTGAGTAACTGCTTCTGACATACAGGCAAGCACCATGAAGTACATAAATCCTAATATACACAAGGACACAGATCATAGCAGCAATATATTTCTCTAATACGCGATAGGTAAACTCTCGCCTATGGGACGCCAAGGGTTTCTATTAATAGAGACTGGACGCGTACACCAAATTCACACCATGGAGTGTCACCATAAATACATTACTGTGTAGACCATAGACTCTCGCTTATGCGGCTAGCTCGAACTTTTGCCCTTGGAGGACTCTGGTTTCCGAGACGCTGGTGAGAAGGATAGGCAATGAGGAGGAGGCACGTACTTTGTAAAGTATACGTAGAAGAAATCATTGTACCGGCCTGTCTGTACGATATGTGCGGTCACGGCGATGGGGTCGACGACATTGTCTGAGGAGGATCTGCGAGGCGACGTGTCAGTGCGGGACATGGTGAATTGTGCACACAGCGCGTGGCGACCACAGGGACACACCGGTATATCATTGAGGATGTACAACACATGGTACGCACCGAGGACAGCAAGGTAATGGGTGGTGATCGTCTTTGCCTCACCAGTCCGATGGAGCTTGAAGAGCTGGGGCAGAGGGTGACAGAAAAGTCCTTGAAGTCGTTCTGTGCACAACGCACAATATTCTTTGCGATGACAGCAGCAGGCGCCTCTGCACGGTAGTTATAAACCGGATTGAGTCCAGCGACACGTCATGGAATCTTGACCGGGGAAAAGAGAACCGCTAGTTGTGCAGGACGTGAACACCAGTTGAAAGTGGAAGTCAAAAAGTCAGAGGGGTCAACGACGTGTTTCTTCACTGTGTCCGAGCTGGAGGAGGGGTATTGTGCATATTGGCCAACGAAAAGCGGTCCTTGACTGTTTCGCCTGCAACTTTCAGATCCAAAACAGGCTAAGCGTATCTATCCTTTAAACCTAGAACTCCGAGACAGATGTCAAAATTCAGGATAGCGATGGACTTGAGGAAGATGGAGAAGGACCCAAAGATCTCGGTGAGGTTGAAGTGGTAGTTGAAGACAGGACCGGGGCGTAGCAGGTATTCAATGTGGAACATGTCGATGGAGGGGTCATGCTGGTCTGCATCTTATTAAACCCGAAGGAGAAGGGACAGGGGACGCACCAGAAGCGGTAGCACACAATGTAGAGGATGTAGCAGCTGCTCGCAATGAAGAATAGCTTCATGATGAAGTTGTAGAGCAAGACCCAGCAGAATCACGGGTCCAGGTAGCACACCACGAAAACACCGGCATAAAGGGCCTGTGTTTGGAAGGATACCTGCAGTGACGATTATATTTTGTTATCTGTAGTGAACACACGATGAGAAACTGTTATGAGTGTCCTCCAATCGTTGAGTTCCGGCATAGCCAGATGGTGTTTCACCACGAGAGCTGGCTTCCGGAACTCGAACGTGGAGGTGGTCTGAAAGAAAAAGGAAGCCGTGACAAGTAACGCCACCACAAACAGGTCATGTGATCGTGAACGCGACGCGTCGTGACCATCAACACAACGCGTCTGCATAAAAACACGTTCGTTTGTCCATGACCATTTTGATTCGTGGCACCACCATCTCGTTCGGTGCCGCCCCGGTCCACAACACTCAGCGGCATGCCTACAGTTGTGGTTCGCCGTTTGCAGACGTTCAGCCCCCGGGTTAGAACGATGCGAGCTTGTGTAGGCTGTAGGGGTATGCCTGTACCAACGTCTGGTTCACCTCTCCCACTCTCCTTCCTCCAATGCTCTCCTATCTCCTCACACCTCACTACTTAATCGGTTTGGATAGAGCTTGGCCATCCTGTATGCCTTGACATCAACGTGAGTTTTTTTATTGACCCTGTCTATATTCCCAATCATGGTTCCTCTTGCAGTTTCTCTTTGTCTTTTATGGCGTGCAACCTCTTTTGTTCTGCCTCAAGCACATCAGACACGAAACTTGGTGGACGCGTCGATTTGCTTGTCTATGTTATCTTCGGGAGCTCACACCTTTGTCCTCCTCACACCCGTATGCTTTCGTCAATCAGCTGTTTGGGTATCCCGAAGGGATTGCGTGGATCGCTCTGCAGGATAAGGTATGGCGTCCCTCCGCACATATTACAAGTCTTTAATTGGAACAGACCCGACTCGCGGTCATTCTGTGTCAACTACCGCAGGTGGTACTTTGCCGCGCAGCTGGACCTCGACGACGATGTCGGCCACACCCCAAACCCTGGCCTCAACCACCTGTGGTCGCAGAACGGCAAGCTCCCCAGCCACCAGGCACCACGCGAGAAGGCGTTGATCACGGCGCTCGAGCGCTGACGGCAGGCGATGCACGGCATGAGCCAGTACGACCACCTCCAGCAGATTGCACTGTACCTCCTGTGCTGAGGCGAGGGTGCACCAGTCTGGTTCTGCCCCGAGGCCCTGTGCTTCATATTCGGTGTATTTTTGAGAAGATATCGTGACTATCACGTGTGACAGGCACCAGTTTAGGTATCTTTCCGCTCACCACCTTTCGCAATGGAGTCTCGGTTGACTGCGACGCCCTATTCCGCAGACGACGACCGGCCTGTGCGCTACACATTCAGCACAGAACGGGACAACGACAACGACAACGAGAGCAGCACGGAGGAGGACTTGCCCTTCCCTGAGGTCCGTGCGTCCATGTCCAATATCGACGACCCCGACATGCCGGCTCTCACCCTCCGCATGTGGTTTGTCGGCCTTTTCCTCTGTACAATCTCAAGTTCTTTGAACGTCTTCTTCAACTTCCGTCAACCCGCACCCGCCGTCGTCCCTCTGGCACTCCTCCTCATCGCCTACCCCCTTGGCAAATTCCTCGCCTTCGTCGTCCCCATCACCACCGAGTTTCTCTCAACCCCGGGCCCTGGAACATCAAGGAGCATGTCCTCGTCTTCATCATGGCAAACATCGCTGTCGGCAACCCCTACGCCCTCAATGCCATCGTCATGTCCGAATTTTTCTATGACATGAAGGTATGTCGCCCCTGTGTTTCAGAGTCCGGTCTGTCCCTGACTCTATGCCAAGGTTGGGTACTGGTTCTCGCTCGTCCTCGTCCTCGCCACACAGCTCACCGGCTTCGGCCTCGCAGGCATGTGCCACCGCTTCCTCGTCTGGCCCGCAAGCATGGTCTGGTATGACAGTATTTATCGCTGAAAATTATAAGGTTGAGAAATGAGGTTCAGAACAGCATTTTAAGACATTGAGGTTTGAGGTTTTGTGAAAATATCAGGTTGAGGATTGAGGTTTAGCCATTCTTTTTAGGTTGCACTAGCAGGTCTGAGATTGAAAATGTGAGGTTTCGTACGAGATTTGCCAGGTTTTGTACGAAACCTGCCAGGTTGAGTGTTGAGGTGGAGAACGAGGTACTCAGAATTTTTTGTCAGCTCCCCATCATCATATGATGGATCAGATGGGATCAAAACTGCAATGTTTCAGCTAACTCCAGAAACTAATATTTAACCTCTATTTATTTAGATAATCCTGGTTCAAAATAACAGCTTCCGGAATTTGCCTTGAAATTGATGGCTGTCTGCATTGGGTTGGAAAGGGTGGGCCCTGGCAATTCTCAGAATATTGATGGCTTGCCATATTGGGTGCCTGCCTGCCTTGCAATTGATGAGATGCATGCATCTGGGCTCCTATTGATGGTTTTTTGCTTGAAAAGCCAATATTCATTCTGAAAGCGCCGGCTCTCAGAAAGTATTTTGCATTTTGCAGGCCAATGAGGCCACCTATTGAAAAACACATCTAGAGGACTCTTGTAGCCCTTGATGAGCTCTACAATTTGGGCATAGGGATCAGCCATTTGCAGTGAAAATTTCCTTTTTGGGAAATGAACGCTTTCGTCCCAAAAAGGAAATTTTGGCAAAAATCAGTCTCTCACCTGCCTTTCATCCGCTTTGGATGTTGTAACTTGGTAGGGATATTTATTCATACCTTACACTGCTCATTGGGACATGCTAATCTCTATTGGAGCAGGTTAATAGAGTGAAAACAACGAAAATAATCAATTGCTTTATTGGGGAGGATAACTTGGAGCAGGAATGCTGGTTGTAGATCCTGAAGGTATTTCCCAACTATCCATGATCACTCCAACCTATAGGAAGGCTTTAAGAGTGTTCTAAACCAGAGAATACAATATATTCTAGCTATATCGGACACCATCATTTTTGCTCATTCCCCTCATTCCTCTGCCATAGGAGCAGAAATGGGACACATTCAGCTTGTATATGGTAGGAAATTTGGTGATTGGCACTGCCTGGGTAGGTATCTCAAGATTTATGCTTCTTATGTTTCAGCTCAATGTTCACTCAATACACTATGCCAGGGCTTGATGGAACAAGCTTTAAGGACCCAAAGCATGTCTCCTACACTGTGTGAACTGCTTCTACTCAAAATGCAGCCAGTACATAGTACCAAAACTCTAAAATGATAAATGTCACTTTCCACTTTATTAATTGAGCTCTCAATACAAGTTTTGGTGGAGTAGTGTTTCTGAGTAAGTGGGTCTGCCAGTAGGTTAGTGCACAAATCTTAAAGATGGTTCAAAACACTATCTGGCCAAATGTTGACAAAACCTTGTGATCTTTTGCATATTCTGGGTCTACTGAGCTCAGTATTTCATTCTGTAGTGTTTATGCAGCTTTTTCTCATCTTCTAAGCAAGAGGTGCTTGATCTCTGGATCACCCAATAATTCTCATGACCCACCCCCCCAGAGAAGGAAATCCCCATCAAACCATCAACACACCACTGCCCGCACCTTTGTCTATGAATTTGCCTCTTGTCTGCGCTCAACAAAGCCTCTCGTGTCTTGGCACCATTCTAAAACACTCTGCAAACAGTATGGGACAGGAACTCTGTACATAATCTTCATTGAATATCAATGTTTTCACTTAAAGATAGCCCAAATGTAAAGCAGTCTCCAGCTTGAGGGAGGTTTCAAGATATTTCTTGTAGAGAACACATGGGGGCCAGAGAACATTAAGCGGTTTGTAGACAGAGTCAGCGTTTCTTCTCTCAAAAAGAGAAGTGGTTGTGTTTCCACGGGGATCCGAGATCAATCAGCTGTCTCGCCTATTGAACATCAAATTGGGTGATCCAGAGATCGTGCACCTCTTGCTTCTAAGTGCCCTATTCATCAACCAAGTGAAAAATGTGATTTCACATTTTTCGAGTTCAAGGCCATATTTTGGTGTACTATTGCATTACAACTCATCAGATGGGTTGATGAATTCATTGGAATATTGCATAACTGTTTCCATAACCTTAGTACCAGGTATATGAGGTGCACCACCCAGGATTTCGCTATCAAGGTTAATAATGATACATTGACTTCCCTGAGGCATAAGTGTCCCCATTTCTGGCAAGTTAACATGGAATAAACCTTCTGAGTATACTCTTATGCACTGCAAGCAATCCAAGGACAGGTAATCAAGCGAAAATGTGATTTCCTCATAGGGGCAAAGGGTAATGTTATTGTCATTTATAGGCTGGTATGAGGGAGGGATTGCCTTCAGACGACCTGAATATATAGTAAGATAATATTATACAGTGAGAATAGCTTTACATTCCCAAGGTACTGGGCCCAAAGACAAAGATCATTTATTTCACTATTCTCACCCTATTACAGCACTGTTATGGTGCTCAATCTATCCTAATATGCTTCAGAAGGCATGAATAAATATCCCTACCAAGTTACAACATCCAAAGCGGATGAAAGGCGGGTGAGAGACTGATTTTTGCCAAAATTTCCTTTTTGGGACGAAAGTGTTCATTTCCCAAAGAGGAAATTTTCACTGCAAATGGCTGATCCCTATGCCCAAATTGTAGAGCTCATCAAGGGCTACAAGAGTCCTCTAGATGTGTTTTTCAATAGGTGGCCTCATTGGCCTGCAAAATGCAAAATACTTTCTGAGAGCCGGCGCTTTCAGAATGAATATTGGCTTTTCAAGCAAAAAACCATCAATAGGAGCCCAGATGCATGCATCTCATCAATTGCAAGGCAGGCAGGCACCCAATATGGCAAGCCATCAATATTCTGAGAATTGCCAGGGCCCACCCTTTCCAACCCAATGCAGACAGCCATCAATTTCAAGGCAAATTCCGGAAGCTGTTATTTTGAACCAGGATTATCTAAATAAATAGAGGTTAAATATTAGTTTCTGGAGTTAGCTGAAACATTGCAGTTTTGATCCCATCTGATCCATCATATGATGATGGGGAGCTGACAAAAAATTCTGAGTACCTCGTTCTCCACCTCAACACTCAACCTGGCAGGTTTCGTACAAAACCTGGCAGGTTTCATACAGAAGCTGGCAAATCTCGTACGAAACCTCACTTTTTCAATCTCAGACCTGCTAGTGCAACCTAAAAAGAATGGCTAAACCTTAATCCTCAACCTGATATTTTCACAAAACCTCAAACCTCAATGTCTTAAAATGCTGTTCTGAACCTCATTTCTCAACCTTATAATTTTCAGCGAAAAAAGCTTTTATAGTCTGGCCACAGAATCTCGTAGCATGCACCCTGCTCAATACACTCCATGCCGAAGACGACGAGTCCGACGGCGGCATGAGCCGCTACCGTTATTTCCTGCTCGTTGCCACCGGTTCCTTCTTCTGGTTCTTCCTCCCAGGTTCGTCCCCTTTCTCTGATTATAGCCTCACAAAAAATTGAATTTTTTGGTCCAGGCTTCCTCTTCTAGGCCCTCTCGGTCTTCTCCTTTGTCTGCTGGGCCGCACCCAACAACGTCCCCGTTAACCAGCTCTTCGGCATCTCTGGCGGGCTGGGCATGAGCGTCCTCACCTTCGACTGGAATCAGATCTCCTGGATCGGGTCCCCGCTCATGGTCCCTTGGTGTGCCGAGGTACACGTCTTCCTCGGCTTCGTCCTGTTCTTCTGGGTCCTCACCCCCGCGCTGTACTACTCCAACTCGTGGGACCTCGCGTACTTCCCCATCAGCGCCAACATCCCGTACGACCGCTTCGGGAACGAGTACAACACGCGTACGGGCTGTACTCGCCCCTCTACCTGCCCACGACATACGCAATGACGTACCTGCTGGCATTTGCGCTCAGTACGTGTGTGCTCGTGCACACGGTGCTGTACCACGGGCGGAGCCTGCTCAATGGCGTGAAGAAGTTGCGCGTCGAGAGCGGCGATATCCACGTCAAGCTGATGCACAACTACCCGGAGGTGCCGGATTGGTGGTACTTGCTCAGCTTTTGTGTGTTTTTCAGCCTCGCGATTGTGGCGATGGAGGTCTGGCACACGGACGTCCCCGTCTGGGCGCTCCTTCTTTCTGTTCTGCTCCCGATCATATATATATTGCCGTCGAGGTTCATTTATGCGATGACGGGACAGGAGGTGTGTTTTTTTTATTTCAGTCGTGCGACGATACTGACCGACCGCCACCAGATCACTCTCAATCTCCAGGCACAGATCATCTCGGGGTCGTTGCTTCCGGGCAACCCGCTCGCTAACATGGTAGGCATCCTTTTTTTTTTTTTTTAAAATACCGCTAAAATCATCCCCAGATGTTCCAGTCGTACTCAGTGCAGACGCTGACGGAGGCGACGTCCTTCATCCAGGATCTGAAGCTGGGGCACTACACCAAGGTGCCCCCGCGCACGTCGTTCCTCGTGCAGCTCGTCGGCACGCTCATGCCGGCGTTCCTCCAAGTCGGCGTCAATATAAAAGCTTTTTTCGCTGAAAATTATAAGGTTGAGAAATGAGGTTCAGAACAGCATTTTAAGACATTGAGGTTTGAGGTTTTGTGAAAATATCAGGTTGAGGATTGAGGTTTAGCCATTTTTTTCAGGTTTCACTAGCAGGTCTGAGATTGAAAATGTGAGGTTTCATACGAGATTTGCCAGGTTTCGTACGAAACCTGCCAGGTTGAGTGTTGAGGTGGAGAACGAGGTACTCAGAATTTTTTGTCAGCTCCCCATCATCATATGATGGATCAGATGGGATCAAAACTGCAATGTTTCAGCTAACTCCAGAAACTAATATTTAACCTCTATTTATTTAGATAATCCTGGTTCAAAATAACAGCTTCTGGAATTTGCCTTGAAATTGATGGCTGTCTGCATTGGGTTGGAAAGGGTGGGCCCTGGCAATTCTCAGAATATTGATGGCTTGCCGTATTGGGTGCCTGCCTGTCTTGCAATTGATGAGATGCATGCATCTGGGCTCCTATTGATGGTTTTTTGCTTGAAAAGCCAATATTCATTCTGAAAGCGCCGGCTCTTAGAAAGTATTTTGCATTTTGCAGGCCAATGAGGCCACCTATTGAAAAACACATCTAGAGGACTCTTGTAGCCCTTGATAAGCTCTACACCGCCATTCATGATCCATGTTTCTGGAATATTTCGTTCAATATCTTTGAAATGTTGTATAAAATATGGAACATATGTCAGGATGACATTCAAGAGACATTTCCGACCAAAATGTTCTGAAAACATTGACTCAATGTTTACATCATATTGTTAGCAACCTTACGTGAATGTATTCTCACGTAATCTCAGAAAATGCTCATGGGATTGGCAATACATTGTTGTGGGAATGTTTGTGGATGCAATGTTTTGAAAATGTCTGTCACGAACGGTGGTGTACAATTTGGGCATAGGAATCAGCCATTTGCAGTGAAATTTTCCGTTTTGGGAAATGAATGCTTTCGTCCCAAAAAGGAAATTTTGGCAAAAATCAGTCCCTCACCCACCTTTCATCCGTTTTGGATGTTCTAACTTGGTAGGGATATTTATTCATGCCTTCCGAAGCATATTAGGGTAGATTGAGCACCATAACAGTGCTGTAATAGGGTGAGAATAGTGAAATAAATGATTTTTGCCCTTGGGCCCAGTACCTTGGGAATGTATAGCTATTCTTACTGTATAATACCATCTTACTATATATTCAGGTTGTCTGAAGGCAATCCCTCCCTCATACCAGCCTATAAATGACAATAACATTACCCTTTGCCCCTATGAGGAAATCACATTTTCGCTTGATTACCTGTCCTTGGATTGCTTGCAGTGCATAAGAGTATACTCAGAAGGTTTATTCCATGTTAACTTGCCAGAAATGGGGACACTTATGCCTCAGGGAAGTCAATGTATCATTATTAACCTTGATAGTGAAATCCTGGGTTGTGCACCTCATATACCTGGTACTAAGGTTATGGAAACGGTTATGCAACATTCCAATGAATTCATCAATCCATCTGATAAGTTGTAATGCAATAGTACACCAAAATATGGCCTTGAACTTGAAAAATGTGGAGTCACATTTTTCACTTGTTTGATGAATAGGGCACTTAGAAGCAAGAGGTGCATGATCTCTGGATCACCCAATTTGATGTTCAATAGGTGAGACAGCTGATTGATCTCAGATCCCCGTGGAAACACAACCACTTCTTTTTGAGAGAAGAAACACTGACTCTTTCTACAAACTGCTTAACATTCTCTGGCCCCCATGTGTTCTCTACAAGAAATATCTGGAAACCTCCCTCAAGCTGGAGACTCCTTTACATTTGGGCTATCTTTAAGTGAAAACATCGATATTCAATGAAGATTATGTACAGAGTTCCTGTCCCATACTGTTTGCAGAGTGTTTTAGAGTGGTGCTGAGGCACGAGAGGCTTTGTCGAGCGCAGACAAGAGGCAAATTCACAGACAAAGGTGCGGGCAGTGGCGTGTTGATGGTTTGATGGGGATTTCCTTTTCTGGGGGAGTGGGTCGTGAGAATTATTGGGTGATCCAGGGATCAAGCACCTCTTGCTTAGAAGATGAGAAAAAGCTGAATAAACACTACAGAATTAAATATTGAGCTCAGTAGACCCAGAATATGCAAAAGATCACAAGGTTTTGTCAACATTTGGCCAGATAGTGTTTTGAACCCTCTTGAAGATTTGTGCACTAACCTACTGACAGACCCACTTACTCAGAAACACTACTCCACCAAAACTTGTATTGAGAGCTCAATTCATTACATTCAGCCAACGCCTAGGCAATGACAGCTCGGCAGACTTAGCCGAAGGCCGTGTCGAGGTATTGCTGACTGGCTAGACACCTCATGTCCAGGTGCCTAGACACAGCTCGATTTGATGGGCTGTCGAGGCCGTGACCCAGGCAGAGCCTGATGACCGATGCTGAGGTGGTCAGAACCCCTCGGCATCCGGTGTCTAGCTCACCGTCGCGAGCCTCAGGGAGACTAGACCGGGCTGTGTCTAGTCAACCGAGACTTGCACTGTCTAGGCACACATGGTTGCCTAGCCGGAGCTCGGCATTACCTCCGCAGACCTCCACGTGACTACATTTTGATCAGTCGAGGGCCAGCTGAATGCAGTGATTAATAAAATGAAAAGTGTCATTTATCATTTCAGAGTTTTGGTACTATGTACTGGCTGCATTTTGAGTAGAAGCAGTTCACACAGTGTAGGAGACATGCTTTGGGTCCTTAAAGCTTGTTCCATCAAGCCCTGGCATAGTGTATTGAGCGAACATTGAGCTGAAACATAACAAGCATAAATCTTGAGATACCTACCCAGGCAGTGCCAATCACCAAATTTCCTACCATATACAAGCTGAATGTGTCCCATTTCTGCTCCTATGGCAGAGGAATGAGGGGAATGAGCAAAAATGATGGTTTCCAATATAGCTAGAATATATTGTATTCTCTGGTTTAGAACACTCTTAAACCCTTCCTATAGGTTGGAGTGATCATGGATAGTTGGGAAATACCTTCAGGATCCACAACCAGCATTCCTGCTCCAAGGTATCCTCCCCAATAAAGCAATTGATTATTTTCGTTGTTTTCACTCTATTAACCTGCTCCAATAGAGATTAGCATGTCCCAATGAGCAGTGTAAGGCATGAACAAATATCCCTACCAAGTTAGAACATCCAAAACGGATGAAAGGTGGGTGAGGGACTGATTTTTGCCAAAAATTCCTTTTTGGGACGAAAGCGTTCGTTTCCCAAAACGGAAAATTTCACTGCAAATGGCTGATCCCTATGCCCAAATTGTAGAGCTCATCAAGGGCTACAAGAGTCCTCTAGATGTGTTTTTCAATAGGTGGCCTCATTGGCCTGCAAAATGCAAAATACTTTCTAAGAGCCGGCGCTTTCAGAATGAATATTGGCTTTTCAAGCAAAAAACCATCAATAGGAGCCCAGATGCATGCATCTCATCAATTGCAAGACAGGCAGGCACCCAATACGGCAAGCCATCAATATTCTGAGAATTGCCAGGGCCCACCCTTTCCAACCCAATGCAGACAGCCATCAATTTCAAGGCAAATTCCAGAAGCTGTTATTTTGAACCAGGATTATCTAAATAAATAGAGGTTAAATATTAGTTTCTGGAGTTAGCTGAAACATTGCAGTTTTGATCCCATCTGATCCATCATATGATGATGGGGAGCTGACAAAAAATTCTGAGTACCTCGTTCTCCACCTCAACACTCAACCTGGCAGGTTTCGTACGAAACCTGGCAAATCTCGTATGAAACCTCACATTTTCAATCTCAGACCTGCTAGTGAAACCTGAAAAAAATGGCTAAACCTCAATCCTCAACCTGATATTTTCACAAAACCTCAAACCTCAATGTCTTAAAATGCTGTTCTGAACCTCATTTCTCAACCTTATAATTTTCAGCGATAAATACTGTCATACGTCAAGACGTGGATCTTTGCGAACGTCGAGGACATTTGCTCCCCAACGCAGCAGGACCAGCTCACATGTCCGAACAACTGGGTCTTCTTTACTGCATCAATTGTCTGGTGCACGCGCTTCCCTCTTCTTTTTATGGTAGAGCAGCTACTGACACACAGCACGCTTTTAGGGGTCTCATCGGACCCTCTACACGCTCGTCATCGGTGCCATCCTGCCCCTCCCCTTCTGGTTCTGGCAGCGGCAGTACCCAAACGGCTGGATCAAGTACATCAGCACGCCCGTCATCCTCAACGGCGTCTCTGCCATCCCACCTGCAACGGGGATCAACTACTCTTCGTGTACGAGAAATCAGTGCCCGGTGGTCTGTACCAGAACTGTACGAGGCAAACTTGTTGTGCGTCTTTTCCCCTTCTCATTTCATTGACGGGACGCTAAGTTTTATGTAAGAATGAAGAGGTTCTCGCACAAACAAAATCGTCTCCGTCCGAGCTGCGTACAAATCTGAACTCGAAGCTGTGCTTTCACGCGTTTCGTCCCATGTCCCTTTGGCGTCGATGCTTGAGAAGCAGTGGAAGGGTGTGGTGTGGCCCGCTAGCCCATCCACAGACGGAAAGCCCGAAACTTGTGTCGAGGCGCTAGCGGTACGTCTTGTGCTTTGAATTCGATTCGATAGTCTCTTGACTTTGAATTGCAAGGCTGCATCATCGACCCTCCACGAGATTGGGCCCGGGACGTCGTTCCCGCCGGTGCTTCAGGATCCGACAGACAATACCTCATCTGCAAAGCGCGTCGTGTTGATGACGGGGAAGATTTATGACCTCCTCAAGGAACAGCAGGCACGGTCACTCGATAAGGATGTTGCCTTCATTCAGCTCGCCGTTCCCCTTCGCAGAACTGCACACGGTGTTGAAGGGTATTCTCAAGTTGAGAAGGTGGTGGTTGCAGGAGGGATGACCAATCAATACATGTCATGACAAGAATTATTTGTGCTGTGGTTGTCTGCGACACCTCCTTATAGCCTTGGACTCTCTCTGCGATACACGTTTCACAGAAGAACGCGATGGTGGGTTCATTGGTTTGTACGCCATCCACTTCGTTGACTGACTTTTTTCAACCTGAAGGTATGCGTTTATCATGGAATGTGTGGCCATCATCACGTATAGAGTCGACTCGAACTGTGATGCCGATCTCAGCCTTGTACACGCTGCTAAAGCCAAGAGAAGATCTCCCTCCAGTCTTGTACGAACCCATGACATGCAAACCACCTTGTCACACTATTCTCAAGTCACGCTATTCTCAACCTCTACTGGTCTGTCTATTACATCCAATACGTGTCTTAGATATACGTCTGACCACACGGGTACTTCTTTCGGCCAGATCGACATTCGGGGCAAGCTTTGAATTTGCCCGTTCTGTCTGTCGCGCAAATCTCCAACACCAGCCTCCCCGCCGAACTCTTACCAAAATATACTACTATTGAATACACCCTCGCATGCCCCGTCCAGGTCCCCCGATCTTCTTCTTCTCGTGGTCCCCGCCCCGTTTCTTTGACAACTTCCTGTACATCAATCTTTTCCAGTGAAAGGCCGCTTCGCGCCCTTATCGCTTGGGCTCGCTACCGCTCGCCCACTACACCCTCGCATGCCCCGTCCAGGTCCCCCGATCTTCTTCTTCTTGTGGTCCCCGCCCCGTTTCTTTGACGACTTCCTGTACATTGATCTTTTCCAGTGAAAGGCTGCTTCGCGCCCTTATCGCTTGGGCTCGCTACCGCTCGCCCGCTACACCCTCGCATGCCCCGTCCAGGTCCCCCGATCTTCTTCTTCGTGGTCGATACTTGTCTCGACGAAGAAGACTTGAAAGCCCTCCACGACGCCCTCATTGTTAGTTTGAGCCTTATCCCCCCTACTCGCTCGTTGAACTTATCACCTTTGGAACCATGGTAAGTGCATTCTTTCCGTCCTTATCAGCTGCTGTAACACCGTCATTAGAGTCAAGTGCACAAAATCGGTTACGCGGAATGCAACAAATCCTACGTTTTCCGTGGTGCAAAGGAGCATCAGCCCAAGCAGATTCAAGACATGCTTGGACTCAGCTCGCAGTCGCGTGCCGCCCCCCGACCCGGCCAGCCGATGCCGCAGCAGTCGTTTGGAGCCTCGCGATTCCTGCTTCCCGTCCAGCAGTGCGAGTTCCAGCTTACCGGCATTCTCGAAGGGTTGACTCGCGACCCTTGGCCTGTTGCCGACGATAAATGCCCCTTGAGATGCTCGGGTGTTGTGCTGAGCGTCACCATGGGCCTTTTAGAGGTAGTTTTTTTACCGCTTTATATCCTGCCGACTGCTCACAACGTCCCAGACCACTTACCCTAACACTGGTGTGCGTATCATGCTGTTCGCTGGCGGACCTGCTACTGAAGGGCCCGGAATGGTCGTTAGCAATGAACTCAAGGAACCTATTCGCTCCCGCCACAATATTGATCGGGATAGCGTCAAGCATTTCAAGCGTGCTACCAAAGTGAGCATACAATTGTGCACCCAGAGCGCTCACCCATTCAATTTCTACAATTCTACGAAGGTCTCGCAAAACGCACTTCGAACAACCTATTCACCGGATGTCTTGACCAGGTCAGGCTTCTTGAGATGAAATCACTGCCAAACTCCACCAACGGCGTAATCGTCTTGTCCGACGCTTTCACCACGTCGATATTCAAGCAGAATTTCCTGTGCTTGTTCAACAAGGACGACCAAGGGCACTTGCAGATGGGTTTCAATGCCACCTTCGATGTTCAGGTACGCATACTCTTTCACCCATGATAGCTTGCTGCTGACGGCCGGAAAGACAACAAAAGAGCTCAAAGTCTCTGGGCTCATTGGACACACCATCTCTGCTGGCTCCTCGTACCTCGACTGATGTCTATTTCAAAGTCGTCACTCCTGCCGGCCAACCCCTTCAGCCTGGCTTGTGTTGACCAGGAGACGGCTCCAGGCTGTGCCAGAAATTCGCCGACTACCACGAGGAAGACCCTACGAGTTTCTGGCTGACGGACAACTTCAGCATATACCCCAGTTCATGTTCCATCTGCGAAGGAGTCAGTTTTTGCAGGTGTTCAACAACAGTCCCGATGCGTCGGCCTTTTATAGGTGCGTCCCTTCCCGGTGATTTGTAGTTGCAATGACATAGTACTGACCATCGCGTTTCAGGCACATTTTGAACGAAGAGAATGTTAATAATTTGCTAATCATGATCCAGCCCACCTTGATGGCCTATACTTTCGACATCCTGCTACAGCCGGTTCTTTTGAACAGTGTATCTATCAAGCACAATGTAATCCTCTTGCTGGACACATTCAATTTGCTTTGTGAATTAGTTTAGATTTGTTCTGGAAAATGCTGTTGTTACTTGAATAAATAAAATATTTCTCTCTGAATGTTCGAGCTAGAATTTTTCCAAGTTTGATACAATGTGTTTACACCACACATACAACATGTTTATACCGCACACATACAACGTGTTTATACCGCACACATACAACGTGTTTACAGCACACCCATCAATCATCTAATCTTAACACCAAGCAGGCTCAACTTGCTCACACCTCTCTCGACCAGTGACAACCTTTCCGACATTCTTTCTTTGCCTTTCTGCTCAACAGAAGACTTCTGTTATGCCACGTCGCCCACGCCCAACCGAAGTGCGGCTTTGGACACCACGATTGCGTCCTTACCCAGAAGATGCCGAGCTTTTCAATGTGGCACCATTTACGACAGTTTTTGCTCAATGTCAGGACCTGAACACCAGGAGCACTCAATCAAAGGATAAAACTAGCCAGTTGCTCGAGGAACTTGCCCGCACTTCAGAGGTATACAACATTCCTTCTCTCTGTGGACTTGATCCAAATTTTGCTGTTAGATTGAGCTGCTGGACGAGGTCTTGGACGACTGGCTAACATTTACTCTTGGCTCAGCTATTGTGATAAACACACCTCAAGAAGCTATCTATGAAAGCCGATTGTTGTTCATAAGGGTGCTTTTCATCCGTTATCAGCACCAGGGTGGACCCGCTGGGGAGGAGCTGGCCTACCAGCTGCTGGAAACTGCTCAGATGTCCAGCTTTCACAGCTTTTTCCGATATGTGAGCGAGCTCCTTCTTTCTTATTGCTACCAGTGACTTACCTGGGATGTTAGGACGATGCAGACACCCCAGCAAACTTTAGCTTAAACGAGGATCTCGAGTTACGAGAATCCTGGTGTGACGGCCCTGATTCTTGTGATAGAGATTCGGACTGGGAGGATGAAGACAATGTCTGGGAGGACGAGGACTATGTCCCTGATTTTGGAGGTGACAAGGAGACAAGCACCAGCGAGGACGACATGATTCTCCCCAGCGATGAACTGGACCATTGGGACCTACCAGGCTTTGTAGACGCCCAGGATGCCCTCCGTGCTCTGCCTACCAAGACTGTCCTACAACCCAAGCTCAAATTGGACGACTTACCGCTTTTTTGGGTTGGTCACATTCAGGATTTCTTCTGCAGCAACACAGTGAGAATCTAGATCTATCCGCATTGCTACCTTGTAATGTTAACCATATTCTTAGCCTGATGAAGGTGACGCCAAGCTGGTCGTAGATGATCTCGTCGCCATGCGAAAGTTGGCACTATCGCAGTACAGATCTCCGAAGTTCCTGAAAGCACTTGAGGTAAGCTAATCTCAATTTATTGTACCTCAAACTAAACAAATTCTCAGACCTCAACGCTCTTTGACCACATGCGGGCTATCGCTCGTCCGGGCAATCTACTAGAAACATCACACCCCGACGTTGAGGCTAGTTTTAGATGGCATAACTGGAAGCTCAGCTACGCAGAGCTAATTTGTCGCTGGCTTAAACCTACACTGGAACCCGTGGTCTCTGAGAAGGTGTGGTATCCCTTGTTGTCTTATTCTGGTGTCTAATATGATTTCAAAGAACCCAAAATTGAAGTACGAGTTCAGTCTGGCCGACGCTTGTGGTTTGCTCGAGTTCATTGATGTTCACCCATGCATGCAACCATGGGGCTTCAATCCAGTGGCGGTTTACCTCTTCATTTCTTTACACTGCTTCAAGACAAACTGCGACTTGTGGTTGGTACCTGGTCTCCGGACACTTCATTATCCAGTATGTACCACCACTGCCAATTCAGGAACGATACTCATCTTGCCTTTCCTTCAGAAGCTCGAAGGCTGGGATCCGGAGAAAATATATCAACGGCTCATGGAGCTACCCATTTTTCACGCTCCACCACTGACTCCGCCATCCAAGTCAACGGAGGATTTTACCCCTATCCTCAAGTCCCGATTAGCTGTGGTTGTCCAGGAAACCATGCGCTATCGTACTTTCATGCGCAATATTGGTAGGGAAATATATCGACCATCGCCCGAAGAGCGGGAGTTGGAGTCTGACTCGGAGATGGAGCTAGAGGAATCGGAGGAGGAATCTGAGGACGATGAGATGGGAAGTGATTTAGAGATTGAAAAAGATTGGGATGCAGCTGCAGCAGCAAATACCACCAGCCAGATGCCGAAGCCCATCATTTCACGGTCCACCAAGCGTTCTATTCAAAAAAAAAGCAATCGCTCTGAAGCAGAAGAAGGCTGAGGGTGCAGGTCCACGAGCAAAACATCAGGTCTTGGGGAACGTACCCAATCATACAGCGAAGACAACACCAGCTTGCCCGTTTTGCAAGAATCGGCCCATGCATCAGCGTTGCATACGCGTTGTGTATGTTGAGCCCCGACGATGCAAGCAGCTTATAGGCAGTACTCTTACCTGCGCTCCGGTCCACGACCGCTTGCAACCGAAACCTCAGGTAAGTTTATCATGAAGCATCAATGTTGGGTACTCAAATCACCCAAGCCGAAACCAAAGGATGGAACTAGACGCAAACGTGCCCCAAAAATCAAGTACCTACATCCCGTCAAGGATCTAAAGATGCACACAATCCGGTTCAGAAACGCGGTATATAAGAGATGTGGCAAAGACATTGTGCATTTTGTCTGGAGGCGCCCAGATGGGGTAGAGGAAATTGTAAGTCCTGCAAAATTTGTTCGTTTAAATCCCTGAGATTAATTAATTACTAATAGGTTGGCGGGGTCCGTTACAAGCCATTCTCCAAACCAACCCTAGCAAGGCTGGTCAGCAATCACCGACTGGTGAAGGTACGCGCAATCCGTCGCAGAGAGATACTGCAACGGTGGGCATACGGCACGATGACTGCTAGAGGCTCCAGGCAGCCTATGGGAGGACGCAAGGGAGACGTATACGGACCTTACGCATGTCACCGTGGCGACACCCGGGACGATATCAAGGCCCTTTTCAGGGACGCCATGGTATGTGTTAGAGCACAGCATGCTTGGAACCACACTAATTTTGAGGAGGATGCAGATGTGCTTGTCGAGGCCGGCAATACCATTTTTCCAGGTATGAAAGCCAAATTAAAACAGCTTACCGCATTCTCTGGCATGAATCAACTGGGCAGCACTGGTGTGGTGAACTTCGCGTGCACCAATTATATCAGTTGCATCCATCCCAACACAGATCTCAGCTACGAAGACGCTGTCCTTGGACGAGGAAAGGAGGATGGTCTGGGTAGTCTGCGTGCTTGCGGCCAAATTGGCAAGACAGGCTGTGGACGTAACGACTATAATTTTGCATATGTGCGGTGGGGTATTGTGATTCGGACAATGACCAATACTGTCTGGTGAGATTGTCCGCATTATTGTATTATTTAACTCACTTCCTCTCCTTAGGGTTTTCAATGGTCGGCATGAACATGCCACTGTCATGCCTGCTAAGAGCGTCGTGAATGAAGCGCGATCCATAGGTCGGCATCCAAGCACGCCAGCTCCAAGTGTTATTTGTGGACCACATATTAGAGAAATACGTGGCAGCTATGATCTGCGTCCTCAGGTATATTAGGATATTAGGATTTATGTACTTCATAGTGCTTGATGCCAGCTCCAAGTGTTATTCATGGTGCCCGTCTCAATCTAATTTCATCCGAGTGCTCTTTCCGAAAATAACTTTGTGTCCCGAGCTTTCTGTTCTGACTTTCCTTCTGCACGCCACGTCTTTTCTTTTCTTTTTACGGCTTCTCTTAAGACAACTCAATTCACTCAAGATATTTGGCCACCACTGGTTGTCTATATCATAGGTACAAACAGTCCAGTATTACGGGCAGGTGTATATCGAGGGAGTGCCAGAACAAAGTGAGGGAGTTTAGTCAGGGAGGATAGTGAACAAAGCAAGGGAGTATGAAAATTGGGGGAGGGAGGATCATGAAAGCGAGGGGAACAGCAACGAGAACAGTAAGTGAGCAGATCAAACAGTAGGAAAGTAGGTGTCGTCGTCATGGATGATGGAGCGGAGGAACAGCAAAGGAACAGCAGATAGCAAGCAGGACAGGTTCGTCATCACGAACGTGGTACAGGGTTTAAAGGAAAGTATAGAGATGGAAACACTTAGGGCATGCTGTAGCGCCCGATAATCTGAAGACATTCCACTAGGAGCCAATAATCGATGGCCTCTTGAAGGCTCGCTGGTTCTGAAGGGCCACCATACGAGGCCCGGGCGAGGGTGAACAAGTGCTCGATGGGGTAGCGCATGGAACGACCGCAGCTGCGGAAGCAGACAGTACCAAAGGAGCCATACACTCTGTTGATCTCTTGAGCATAGGTTGCATCGAGGCATGATATCGGACCAATCTGAACGCAATTCTATTAGGCATGGAGATGATGAGAGGAATATTACGCACCTCGATTTTGTTGGTAACGTCGACGAAAGGAGATCCGCCTGCACCCCAAGCTATGATCTGGCCCCGATAACCCGGAGTATCCATGCAAGTCAGATCCAGAATCGGGTGGAAAGTGTGGCGAACAGCCTCAAAAGCTTCGGGACAGGGAATACCAGACCCATTGACAAATGCCGTCACCCGAGCTTTGCAGCTATCATCAGGCCGTCCTGTGAGATTGCGCAAGGCCGCGTCCCAAATGGCCATGTCGGCCGGACCCACCCATTGCACGTTCGCGAGGAGTATGTCCGGGCTGGAGATGTAGGACGTGGCAAGAACGGACAAGAAAGCCTCGGACCCTTGTAAAAAGAGTCGGGCGATCTACAGTAACGCGACATTAGGAGTGAAATCAAAGCGCAGGGAATTTCTTACTTGGGGAAACGTGAACCCTGTACTCGGGCACTTCAACAGAAAGCCCTCCTGGAAGGCACCCCACACCGGGTGGTTGAGATGAGAGGTACCCAGTGTGACCATGGCCAATAGAACGGGAGGTATGGCGAGGTGAGTTTGGAGATCCCGATTGCGGAAAGCAGAAGGCTACGATGATGTGTCAATAAAGAAATGGCTGGAGATAAAGATGTACATACCTCGGTGTCCAAGTAAGTGGCGAAGTCACTTGCAAATGGAGTAAGATCGTCCTCCGGTCCGAGGTCCAGAAAGTCATTCAGACGGTTCCTAAGGCTGGGGTGCCACTCTCCTATGAAAGTCGGATGGAGAGCATGGAGGTTTGCATCGTGGATAAAGAATTGAAAGATACATGGGTCGAGCGGAGCAGGCCCCTGCCCAGAAATTAGCATTAAAGCACAGATGGCGCCTAGACGGCGGACTGCACGAAGGTGGGATTCTGGCACTGGGATTTCGGGTGAAGCAAAGAGGAGCCTCAGAGTAGAGAAACCGTCCTCGCGCTGCAAGAGCGACACAGCCTCGAGAGCTTTGGTGTAGGCTGCAAAGAGGACTTCTCTCTCCACTCCAGGCCCAGAGGCCAGGTTAGGGTAATCACTGGAAAAAATAAGAGTGGCACTGATCAAGGAAGAAAGTACTCACAGACTATAATGACGTCGCATGTCCTTCACGAGCAGACGTTCACAGTCTCCGGCGTCGAGACAAGTGTCAATAAGTTCAAGGAACTTGTCCCCTGCATCTTCTACGTTGGCACCACGTATGCGAAGTATAAGACTGTCACTCCCGCCTGTCGCGGCTGCGTAGACCCCACCAGTGAATGTCTCGATGTCCAAGAGACCAGCATTATCACTATGTTCCGACGTGAAGACAGCGTTTTCACTCCAGATCTCGGCTGGGAGCGAGGGCCGGGTTGGGGCGACTATTGGAGTGACTGTTGTGGTCATGGTTGCGGGAGGAGAATAGGGCGGCGGCGAGGAAGGCGGGAGTGATCGCAGTGTAAGGCGAGGACGAGTGGGAGTAGGCGAAGCCTGGGGAAGCTGCTCCAGAACAGCTTGAGATAGCAGCGCGACAGGGCGGAATGTTCGGTCATACGCCGATGGAAGTGGGGTGATAGAAAACGGGTTCAAGGTGCTGAAAGAAGTGGAAGCAGCAGCCGTAGTGGACGTAGTGGACGTCGAGGTACTTGAAGTCGACGTGCCGACACTGAGCTGAGAAATAAATAAATATGTAAGAAACAAGGCCAGAAACACAATGTGTCACACACCAGCATCTGTTCGGTAATCTGCTCCTCTGCCCAATCCCCGTCCCACTCGCCTTCCTCACACTCACACTCGTCAGATTTGGGAGAGCCCACACTTCCTCCGTCACGAGGGAATTGACCGTACACAACGGTCGAGATGCAAGAGTGCTTCACGGTCCCATCTTGCCGGTAGAGCGGAGACACTTTCAGTACTGTAACTGCGTCAGTGCAAAGGCGTTGTGAATCGAGGAGAGACGTACTAAATCTTATGATGAAACGTTCGGGGGCAACTGCAGACAGCGCAATGCAAAGCTCTGGCGCTGCGAAATGGTTGCGGTCTAACGTCAGGTGCTTGATGGTATAGTGCGCAGGTTTGACCACAGGCTCGAGTCGCACCTGGCCATGCAGGTTGGCCTTGCCCTTGTTCACCAGGGAGAGGAGCTGGATATGCGATATGGGTGCACCAGTTGTGTCCCCGTAATGGTGGATGGGGGGGAATGAGTACTGGTTGCGACGCACAAATAACATGTTGGAGGACTTCTTGGACGGTGGTTGCTGCGGGAAGTTCATAGTCAAAAAGGAGACCGCTTTTCCTGAGCAGGTTGGACCAGTCGGGACCTAGCGCTTGGTAGACTACAGGAATAAAGTTGTGACCCTCAGCCTGCACGAGAGTCAGCGATGGTAACGGTGCGGAAGTGGGGATCTGACCGGTGGGTAAACCTGTATTGTGAGATGTAGCACTCAATCACCATTGAGACCAGGCGCAAAGCACGAGTCGACACGAGGACCCGGCAGCGCAGCAATGCTTGGTCCCCGTCTGTTGGTGGAACCCAGAGGGCGGCCTGCATTGCGCTGGGTTATGCGGCGGGGCAAGGTTGTGCGAGCGCTCGCAAGCCGGGCCTGATTCACATGACTCGTACTCAATGTCATTGCAGACGGCGCTAGCGTTGCTGCCCCAATGAATGGGGCATACGCGCTGGGAGCAACTAAGGCCTGGTTCTGCGGGGTAGGAAGCGCTCGTGCGCTGTGGTATGGCTGGGTCACTTGAGCTGGAAATGGTCAACGATGGTCTAACAATCTGCAAAGTGATCTACCTGGCCTTATCGGCTCTGGGGCATGCACGGTGTGCGCTTCCTGTGCTGTTTGGGCTGAAGATAGTCAGCGAAGACAAAAGGTAGAAATAAATGCAGAGCATACCATGTGTAGAGGGAGCTGTATTATTGGAGACTGGGGTAGATGGCAGGGCAGGATCAACGAAGTCACCACAGAGGCGGAGTGCTGGGCACGGTATGCCGCCCACGCTTCATCCTCTTGACGTTGCCTCAGAAAACGCTGAAAACCGGGATCCTATGCAAACGTCAACCAACGACGACGAAACCTTCATGGACTCACGTCTGCCCGAGAACTCATGAGATCAATGAGGGGTGAACAGAGAGGCAGAGAGGAAAAGCTCGGCTAGATGACTTGAGGTTTTGCGCTCCGTCCCGCCATGACGCCGTGTGCTGCCCATAGGCAGCCTATAGGTCACCTATAGGTCGCCTATAGGTTGCCGTACGCGACCTATAGGTCGCCTATAGGTTGCCGTACGCGACCTATAGGTTACCTATAGGCACCTACGCACCTGACCATGGCACCTACACAGCCCGAGGAATTGTTGAGGGATATTACAAAAGTTGAAATGTTCGAGTGTCAGGTTGCACAACCCTGAAGCAAACTTAGAAAGAGCGTACCAATTGTTCCGACTTGGGACCACGGACTTGACACTTGACAGTTGATCCTTGAGAGTTGTAATAAAAAACGATAATAACTGTCATAAAATTCGGATCCCAGTTCTAGGCTAAACCAAGAACACTGGCACAACACTGGCAGCAACTGCGTTTTCGGACTTGTGGTTCGTTGCAGACCAAGATGGAGGAAATCAAGAGGAAATCCAGTACTTACGCCAAATCCACGTGATCATGGACTTTGGAGGCAAGTTTGGTCGGTGCGCGTGACTAATATTCGAATCGTGTACCAACAGAAAACGCTATTGACCCAACGCTGTCGCGCAAACACGTGACTCGGTGATGGCCGGTGTCAGCGTTTTGCGCGCGCGCAAGTCCTTCCCCGTCGTTGGCGACGCATTTCTTACACTGTGAAATGTATAATAGTGAAAAAATAGTATTTTGAGACCTATCTAAAAGTACGATGATCATCTGACGTAAAATACTTCGCGTAGTCTAATATATACGGTCGAACCCGCTCGGGAGGGCGAAGACACCATGTCGGCAGCCAAATTGGTCGGGTGAAGCATACAAAGTGCGCGTTGGGGGTGCTGCGGTCCTCTGGAAACCTGCGAGCACCCAATTTGAGCCTGAACGGGTCGGCAGGCTTTCCGGGGGGACGAGCGTGGAGCTTCATGGTGAGGAGACGTGCTGGAGAGCGACCTGCAGGAAAATTAGGTGAAAAAAGCGCGTCCCGAGCGTCGCCAACGACGGGGAAGGACTTGCGCTGCGCGCGCAAAACGCTGACACCGGCCATCACCGAGTCACGTGTTTGCGCGACAGCGTTGGGTCAATACTAACAATAGCGTTTTCTCAACAGAGATGACAGAACGTGATGCATTATATGTTGCAATGCAGAATAGGAACAGTACGGTCAAAGTACGGTCACAATATTACATCAGTAGCATCTCGAGTCCAGAGGGGAGAAGACGGAGCTCCCAGTGTCCCACGTCTCACCTTGCCTCGCCCTGTCGCATCGCACCACCCACCTACGCTCCATCGAGAGCGAGTGCATGCTGCGGACACCCCAATCGCCTCGCCGCCTCCTCCCTCCACCAAAGCTTTAAGTAGATCCGCCTTGGGCGTCTCGATTCGGAGCAGCATTTTCTGGGGCACCGTTTGTTCCCCCTCGCGAATGAAAGAAACCTGGTTGTGTCCGATTGAACGAACGCAACAAATTTGGCTCCCGGCGTTCAATCATTATTGGAACGCAATGTTATGCGGCCCGCCAATCCCTCTGCACGCCACGCAGATGGCCTCCCCCAGCGCTTCGCGCTCAGCTTCAGCCAACTTGGGGATCCTCTCGCCCTCAAAAGTCAGGCGCTGTAGGCTTGGGAACAACCCAAGCCAGCGCATCGTGCGCCGGATGTCAGACGCGCGGAAGCGCACGGGACCGTCGCGGCGGAGGAAGAGGGTGGTGACGCGCCCGAGGCGCGTTTCGGGAAGGAGCGCGTTGCCTGCCTCGAGATCCGTCGAAGGGAGGACGTCCCAGGGGAGGGAGGCGGCGGTGAGGCGGAAGGTGAGCGTGAGCGTGAGGGGGTGCGTCCCTGGGAGCGAGGCGATAGCTTCGAGGGCAGTGCGGTACGCAGCGAGGTCGAAGGTCGCGGAGCGACGGGCAGACGCCGACAACACGCGTTTGAACAATGGGGTGAAGAGGAGGGAGATGTGGTGCGCATTCGGGGTGGCTGGGAGGAGGTAAGGGATGTAGAGTGGCGGCGCGGTGAGCTCCTGCACTTTACTTTCTGAGATAGACAGCCGGGTGAGGGAGGAACGCCGAATCGAATCCGGATCAATTCGGAGACGGGTGAGATGCGGATGGCGGCTCACCAGGGCCATCAGGTCGCCGTAGACTAGGTCGGCCTTAGGGTACACGGTCAACTGCTCCGTGTACCTTCCGAGGTCGAGAGACCTAAGGACGGCGGAGTACGCGCTGGCTGTGACCCCTGGTATTGATCTTAGAACGAGGCTGCGGCACCAGCCATAGTCTGCGAGCGTGACCAGCGTGAGCCGTTTGTCAGGGAGAGTCTGGATTCGCATCCATTGCTTGAACAGGAGCGAGTCCGGGGTGTCCTCTACGATGCGGTCATCTTGCGCTAAAGGCGGTTTTGTGAGGCGTCGATACACCCACATCGATAGGATGGCCAAGTTGATGCCACCAGCGACCAGATACACGAGGAGAGGGATGCTGAAAATGACGACGAGGAACATTATCGTTGGGGAATGCCGGAATGATCTGAAGGGCACTTTCCATTGAATCTGGGGCGAAGATCGTGGATGGGACGAGTACAAAAAGGAACCCTGCCTGATCACCAGGCTGGTGGTCGCCGAAGAGGGAATACGTGAAAGAATGTATGCGGTTTCTTTGGTCTTTTGGATCATACAAAACCTGTTGTATATCACAATGTCTGGGATTGGTGCTGTCGCGGAAAGAATGTCGACTAGCACCATATATCCGAGCTGTGGTCCTAAATATTCTTCATAGCACACGAGCCTCTGTATGGGGCTTATTCCAGCCACAACGATTATCAAGAAAAAAGAGTGCGAGAGCGAGAGCGCGCCCGATTGAATATTGG
The DNA here is from genome assembly GCA_014925785.1 of Mycena galopus ATCC 62051. Classification (NCBI taxonomy): domain Eukaryota; kingdom Fungi; phylum Basidiomycota; class Agaricomycetes; order Agaricales; family Mycenaceae; genus Mycena; species Mycena galopus. The sequence goes on from WIQG01000184.1 coordinate 267,902, forward strand.
CCTCGGAAATGCCGAAACGTGCCAGGTAGGGCAGCATGGCAAGGCGTCGGAAAGACGAGGAGAGCTGGATGGCTTTCCAGAGATCGCGGTCCTCCAGAAACGAGCATATGTGATTCAGCAGTTCGTTGGGAAGTTTGTCCATGGTGGCAAGAGACAGGCCGTAGACAGTAGAGACTTGGAGAAGAGTAAAGATGATGAGATGATTGTCAGACCCTCGGATGTTAGACTCAGCTCCCGACAGAACCAAGACTAAATACTGGCAGACCACAACTGCGTTTTCGGTTGTGATTCATCGCAGACGGAGGTGGAGAAAGGATCTAGTACGTTATGGTGGAGGTCAAAGCTTCAGTGCGCGTGACTGGTCGGAAAATCGAGGCGCATATTCAACGAATTCCCTGCAGAGGAGCTTCCGAAGTGGCAAGAACCACGACGCAGAGCGCGATGCATTATACGATTACGACTACGATTGGAAGCAAGTTTGGTCGGTCCCCGTGACTAATCGGAAAAGATTCCTTGGCAAATATTTGAATCGTGCGCCGACCATTCAGCGAAATCAGTTATATTAGACACAATGAGCGCGATGCATGGTCCGATTGCGACTACGATGGAAAGTAGGCATACCAGTGGCGAAGCCGACTCGGTGCATCCAACAAGAACACGACGAGGAGACCGAACAACGCCTACCTCTTTACTTCGCATCACCCACTCTCGCGATCGCGTCGAGTACACGCTCCAGTCGAGGCCGAGCGTACGTGGGCACACCTATCGTGACCCTCTCGTCTCTCCCTCCACCAAAACAGATCCGCCTTATTAAGTGTCTCGACCAGCATCTTCCAGTCCGCCGTTTGGTTCGAAAACTCAGCGCGCCCGAACGAATCGAAATCTGACTCCCGGCGTTCAATTAATATTGGAACGTGACGTTGTGTGGGCCACCGATCCTTCTGCACGTCACGCAGATGGCCTCCGCCAGCGCCTCGCACTCAACGGAAGGGATCCTCTCGACTTCAAAAGTCAGGCACCGCAGGCTTGGGAACAACCCGAGCCAGCGCATCGTGCGCCGGATGTCAGACGCGCGGAAGCGCACGGGACCGTCGCGGCGGAGGAAGAGGGTGGTGACGCGCCCGAGGCGCGTTTCGGGAAGGAGCGCGTTGCCTGCCTCGAGATCGGTCGAAGGGAGGACGTCCCAGGGGAGGGAGGCGGCGGTGAGGCGGAAGGTGAGCGTGAGCGTGAAGGGGTACGTCCCTGGGAGCGAGGCGATAGCTTCGAGGGCAATGCGGTACGCGGCGAGGTCGAAGGTCGCGGAGCGAAGGGCAGACACCGACAACACGCGTTTGGACAATGGGGTGGAGAGGAGGGAGAAGCGGTGCGCATTCGGGGTGGCTGGGAGAAGGTAAGGGATGTAGAGTGGCGGCGCGGTGAGCTCCTGCACTTTACTTTCTGGGATAGACAGCCGGGTGAGGGAGAGGGAGGAACGCCGAATCGAATCCGGATCGATTCGGAGACAGGTGAGATGCGGATGGCGGCTCACCAGGGTCATCAAGTCGGCGTAGACGAGGTTGGTCTTGGGTTCCACAGTCAAGTTCTGCATGTGCATTCCGAGGTCGAGAGATGTGAGCACAGCGGAGTATGCACTGTCTGTGAGGCCCGGTACTGCGCGCAGTATGAACTCGTCCCAGCGATGGTCTGCTAGCGTGACCAGCGTGAGCTGTTCTTCGGGAAGAGACTGGATTCGCATCCAGTCGTTGAACAGCAGCCGATGGATATCGTGGAAGATGCGTTCGTGTTGCGGCCAGGGCGGGTTTGAGACGCGTCGATACACCCACATGGATAGGATGGCGAAGTTGATAACACCGGCGACCAGGTACACGAGAAAGATAGGAAGGCTATAAATGACGAGGAGGAACATCTTCATCGCTGGTGGGGACCCAGGCGATCTCAAGTCCACGGGAACGACTTTCCATCGAATCGGGGGCGAGGATCGTGGACGCGACAAGCATGTGTGCGGAAAGTAACCATCCACGACCAACAGTGTGGTGGTGGCTGATGAAGGAATACGCGAAAGAATGTACGCGGTTTCTATCGACTTTTGGATCATGCCATAGCTGTCGCGGTTGTATATCACAATGTCTGGGATTGGTGCTGTCGCGGAAAGGATGTTGACTAGCGCCTTATATCCCAGCGTTGGTCCCAAGACTTCGTCACTGCAGCATATGAGCCTCTGTATGGGGCTTATTCCAGCCACAACGATTATCAAGAAAAACGACTTCGAGAGCGAGAGCGTGCCTGATTGAATATTGGCCTCGGAAATGCCGAAACGTGCCAGGTAGGGCAGCATGGCAAGGCGTCGGAAAGACGAGGAGAGCTGGATGACTTTCCAGAGATCGCGGTCCTCCAGAAACGAGCATATGTGTTCCAACAGTTCGTTGGGAAGTTTGTCCATAGTGGTAGAGAGCAGGCAGATTGTCAAATCTTATGCGATGCCCAAGTGATGACTGCCGTCGTCGGCAAGTCTGTAGTGACTGCTTTGACTTGTGCCGACGGAACTGACGGAAGAGTCTGCGTCAAGTGTAAGATGGTGATCATGGTTAAAGGCAAGTTTGGTCCACGCGCCTCGTGACTGGTGTCCGATTTGAAGATTTGAAGATTTCTCTCGATTTCAGACCACAGTTAAATAAAAGCAGAGATGACGACAGAGCACGATGCATTAAATGTTACAATGATGGAGAATAGGAACAGTACGGTAACAATAATATACCAGTAGCAGATCTCGAGGTCAGTCCATCCAACAAGAAAATTATACAATGCGAGGAGGTGACGGAGTACCCACGTCTCACCCCGTCGCATCGCGTCACCCACCCACGCTCCTTCGAGGTTGAGTGCACGCTGCAGACATCCCGACCGCCTCGCCTCCCTTGAGCGTCTCGACTCGGGCAGCATTTTCGGGAGGCACGCGTCGTTCTGGTCCAAACTCGAATGAAGACACATCGGAATGGGGGTGTGTAATTGTATCCCAATTTCTGCTCAGGGTCATCGCGACTATGCACAATGTCCGAGTTTCCATGCTACATTTTCTCCTCAATGTAGTCGTTGCGGCATCGGTGCGGGAGACCATTTGCAGGGCCTGCAACCACATAGTGACCTTGTTCCTCCAATATTTCCCCAATCTTGTGGGCGCAGTGGGTGGTCTCCATCATCTACGCCAACTGGGACTTGGGTCAATGAGGTGGTGGAATCTCGTACCTACCATGGAGGACATGCGTCCGATGCGCCCATGGCCTTGACTAGTGAACGATCGTTGTGCACATCATGGGCGTCTTTTTTAAAAATATTTTAGAATCCGACGAACAGTAAGATGATATGGCGCACCGAGAATGCGTCGGCGCGCGAACGGGCAGCGACCAGGTGGCTTCCGGTACGGACGGACGAACGCTTGGCGTTCAATCAAGATTTATAGATATTAAACGCAATATCCTGCGGCCGGCCAATGTCTTTGCACGCCGCGCAAATCAGCTCCGCCAGCGCAACGCGCTCGGGGACGGGGATCTGCTCGACCGCGCCGTACGCGAACATCAAGCGCTGTAGGCCCGGGAACAGCGCGAGCCAGCGCACCGCGTCGCGGATGTCGGCCGCGCAGAAGAGCCCGGGGCCGTCGCGGCAGAGCTGGAGGGTCGTGACGCGCGCGAGGCGCGCCTCGGGGAAGGCGGTGCGGTCGATGGCTTCCGCGTCGGGGAGGCCGGCCCAGGGGAGGGAGGCGGCGGGGAAGCGGAAGAAGAGGCTGAGCGTGAGGGGGTGCGTGCCGGGAAGCAGGGCGATGGCTTCGAGGGCGGAGTGGTACGCGGGGAGGCCGAAGATCGAGGACCGTAGGGGGGGCAAGCGGTGCGCCGCGGGCTGAATAGGAGGCTGATGTTGTGCACGTTCGGGGCGACGGGGAGGAGGTACGGGATGTAAGGCGACGGCGCGTTGAGCACCTTTATCTTGTTTTCTGGGTCTGCGACTACGGGTATCTGGGTGAGGGAGGCGGGGCGGATCGAGTCCGACTCGAATTGGAGGCTGGTTAGATGCGGGTGGCGTTTCACCAACCCCAGCAGCTCAGAGTGGACGAGGTTGGCTTTGCGGTAGACGACTAGCTCCTGGAGGTGCGTCCCGAGGTCGAGAGCCGCGAGGACAGCGGAATACGCGCTGTCCGAGAGACCTGGGACTGGTCCCAGGGTGAGCCCGTGCCACCGGTGGTCGGTGAGTGTGACGAGCGTGAGGTGTTTGTGGGGTAGCGGCTGGATTCGCATCCAGCTGTCGAACAGGAGCAGACCAGTATCCTCTATTATTCGTTCTTCCTGCGACCAGGGAGGTTTTGAGACGCGGCGATACACCCACATGCATAGGACCGCCAAGTTGACCACCCCGGAGACAAGGTATGCGAAGAGGAGGGGAATACCGAACATGACAACGAGAAAATTCATCGATGTGGACAGTCCGAGCGACCCGAACGGCGGGGGAAGCAGTTTCCATCGAATCGGCGGCGAGGATCGCGGATGCGACAGGTGCATGGAGGAAGCCTTCACAATCAAGAGCGGGGTGGTGGCCACCCACGGAATACGCGAAAGTACGAAGGCTGTCTCTCTCTTCGTCCTTTGGAACATGTAATACCTATTGTATATGACGATGTCGGGGATTGGTGCTGTCGCGGAAAGAATCTTGGCTAGCCCCCTGTATCTCCCCACTGGTCCCGACACTTGGTCATAGCACACGAGCCTCTGTATGGGCCTTATCCCAGCCACAATGATTATCAAGAAAAACGAGCGGGAGATTGAGAGTGTGCCCGATTGAATGTTGGCCTGGGAAATCCCAAAACACTCCAGGTAGGGCAGCATAGCAAGGCGGCGGAAAGAAGAAGAGAGTTGGATGACTGTCCTGAGATCGTGTCTTTCGAGGAACGAGCATATGCGATCCAGCAGTTCGTTGGGAAGTTTGTCCATGGTGGCGGAAAACAAGCAGGGATGTCGAGATGATGATCGCCGCGATGCCAACATTCTCGGTTATATACATAGCGCTTATATAGCTAGGCGCTAAAGCAGGACAGTGAGATCGTCTAGCCACAGACTGTAGACAGCAGGAGTTGGACCTTACCTTGCCTGGTCTTGAATGGTATCGAGTGCAGCAAAATTAGCCATTTTTGTGAAAATACATCGTCACTATGCTACGAGTGAGGCCGCTGACCGCCGTTTAAATTCGAGCTGTGTCTCTCGCCAGCTGTCGCTCATCTCTTCGGCGAACGCGGATGTCCTGCTGTGTTTCCGCAGCTCCACCATATCCGGAATCACTCGGCGCCAGTTCGACTTGCGTTAAATGAATTCGAGAAGGTGTACTTTTGAAGGGTGCATTCCACGCGATCCCTAGATCCCTGCCGGGTGGCGGACAACGAAACTGGAAATTTGAAGGGACGGACTGCGAGCCTCAGATTGAAGGTGTCTGTATGCAACTTTGAATTGACCAGGATGACCCAGAAATTCCAAGCGTAGGCACAGGCAGCCACCCGAACAAAACGAAGGAGAAGCAGCTAGAATCCCCCCGACATATTCTGACTGTTGTGCCGAGGTTCGCTAGAATCGCTACCAGTTCCCAACTTGAGTTAAGCGCTTAGCACCCGTACCAGACGTAACGATTTTACAGCTCCAGACAAGCCTCAGTCCATCCAAAAAAATCCCCGATGACTCCGTGGATGACAGGACAGCATTCTCGCTTGACCGAATGAGGGTGAGGCCCTCTATTTGAGAGTACAGGGCCTTTGGAGGAAGAAGTCCCTTTTGGGTGGCATATGTGGCGCTGTATGGCAAGGCCTTTGCATCGCCACTAATTACGATCCCCTGCCGCTGCCCTCCACAATGCGCTCATGATTCTGCTTCTACCGCACCTTCTTTCTTCTGTGCTGCCTTGGTTGCGCTCTAGCTGTGCTCTCTGTTGAATTGTCTTCCGTTTGATACCCAAATCTCCCCCTGGAAGCCGACCTGTATATTTTAAATCAATTTTCTATTCGCCATGGCTTCAGCTCGTCCTGAGCCGATGAATGCGACCTCGCACCATTCAAAAGTCAAGGTCTCGTTAACAATGTCCAGCCCTGTCTTTGTGGCCGGCGGAAATATCACCGGGAAGATGGAGATGGAGTGTAGAGCCGACAAGGGACTTGGGATTGGCGTTATGATGGTCGAGTTATTTGCCATACAAGGTCCGCAGTGCGCGCGGTAGTCAATCTGTCAACTGATAGATGCAATAGAGTTGACCTCGCGAGACCATTCTGCGACTTCGACCTTTCTCCATAGTCGGCGCTTGTTCCAGGGGCCGGGTCTTCCTCCATCCAATGCTGTCCAGCCACATCCTGTACCGGGCGAGCCGCCATTACCCCAGCACTATCATCAGGCACGGCGCGGAAATTCAACGTTTCTCTTCAAGTTCCCCCTCCCCTCTACTTCTCCTTCGTCGATCAACTTCGGTGGCGATCTTGCGCGCGTGCGATACGAGCTCCGTGCAAGCGTCGGTGTCTGCTGGAGAGGAGAGAAGCGCCTCGTCACGGACCGCGCGGATCTCCAGGTTGTAGAATCCTACACAGAAGACGCTGAGCGGCCCGAGCCCGAGGGCGTCGTGGTCGGCGAGAACGGCAAGATTTGGGCCCAAGGCAGGATCGTTGGCGGCGTCGTTGTCGCAGGTGAAAGCGGATGCGTCGAGCTTCAGGTCAAGAACCACTCGACCAAGAAGGTATGAGGCTATGAGCTTCCTCGCCGTTAACTTCATTCGCTAACCCCGCACCCAGAACTCTGGGCTCGTAATTACGTTGACTCGTTCACTGGTGCTTTGTGGCATCCCCCCTTCAGAAAAGCAGCCTCTGCAGATCTCCGACACCCTGGTCACGGTCCCATATCGTGGACCAGAGTATCTTATCCCTCCGGGCTCTGAAGGAGTGGCGAGTCTGGTATTTGACGTTCCCAAGCACGCGCGGGGCGTCAAGGGTGGTCTGCTGAAGGGGGACTCATCTACGCCCAAGACCACTCAGGCTATTTTCGAAGTTCGATGTGTCGTCGGAATCAAAATGACCATGGGATTTGGCAGGTCAGTCCGACTCCCCTGAATATTTATGCTCTCCGTACCAACCTTGCTTGACAGTAAAGACATTGAACTCGAACTTCCGGTTACAGTGGTGCATCCACTGGCTTTGCCGGAACTACCACCCCCACCGGCTCTGGCGTACGACTATGGTCCGCCTCCAGTCGGCTACCAGCCACCATATGCAGCGTCCCCGTACAGCGGATATCCCGCACTGCCTATGTCGCCGCCCATCCCCGCGGCATACATGGACCCCCAGCAGAACCAAGTTTGGCTTCCGCCGCCGTCACAGACACCGCTTCCGTACCAATACTACTCTCCAGGGCATCCCCAAGCCCAGTATTACTTCCCGCCGCCACCCACCAGTCCTGTCTATCAGCCCCTCCCTCTTAATCTCGCTCGTCCGCTCAGCGCCGGTGGCAATCATGCGACGAGCTTGGCTGTCCCCGGGCAGCCGCCCGCCGACCCTGACAACCCAGCAGCCGGCGAGGAGGGCAAGGGCGAGCGCGCATCACGAATCACGCAGCACCTCCGCCAATCCACACGCAACCGCTCCGCGTCGCCGCTCTCCCACCGTTACCCCCTCGCGTCATCGACTTCCATGCCCATCCCACAGACAATGCGTAACGCGCCCCCGGGTCTGCTGGATCTCAACAGCCTCTCCGTCGCACCCGCCCCCTCCGTGCTCTCGCCGCGCCCGGTTCTCAGCCCGAAAGCGAGCTCCGCGGGGCTGGCGACGCCCAAGAGCGAGCGCGTGGAGGAGCTCGAGCGGATGGCGGACGAGGTTGCGCTGAAGACGACGAATTTGTCGGGTGACCTCCCGAAGTCGACCATCGCTGCGCCTGCGGACAACGAAGGCCTCGCGCCGCCCGCGACGGAGAAGCGGCGCAAGTCAAAGTCGCCGTCGAAGCGGAGTCGAAAGAGCGAGAAGGCGGACAAGGCGGACAAAGCAGCGGCGGAGGCGGATATGAACAAGACGCTACCGGGTCCGCCAGTGCCGACGGGGAAAATCGCGCCGCCCGCTGCGCCACGCGCGCGGGTCGACACGTATTTCGATCTGCCAGTGGCGAAGGAGCCGGGGCCCGCCTCCGCGGAGCTGACGCCGCGGATCAGCAACGACGATTTGGTGCCTGCGCCGGCGGAGCAGACGCCAAAGACGCCCACGATCACGGCGATGCGAGGGCGGGGGCATGGGCAGACCTTGGGGCAGGGGCTAAACTCGGAAAGCGGACTCAGCGGGCTCGACGCGCTCGAGCGGCGGCTGCTGCAGGAGGTGGGGACGCGGAAGATGCCGCAGGCACCGAGACCGGATGTGCGCAGCGTGGTGGCGCCGGTGGATATCCCTAGGAATGGGATGCGCGGCGACAGCGCGGACGAGTCGGCGATTTCGAGTCTGACGCTGGCGGGGGAGGTGCAGGAGCGCCATCAGGAGAGAGAGTTTGAACGGGAGAGGGAGAGGGAGGGGGAGCAGGAGGAGGAGCGCGATCGGGATTCGGACGAGCGGACGCAGGGAGCGAAGAAGAGCTCGTCGGGGCGGACGGAGCGCGGGATGGGGAACGACGGAGTGGGCGCAAGAAGGAGAAGGGGAAGGAGAAGGGGAAGGAGAGGAAGGCGGTGAAGGGGAGAGTGGCGGCTTGGTTGGGCGGGATAGATGTAGACGCCGCGGCCCCGCCCGATGTGGACCCTGTGCCGCCCAGTCCGGACATTCAGGACCTTATTACCCCCGTCGACGAAGTTGGGGGTCTGCCATCGCAGGAAACGGCAACGGCGGCTGTCGCACCCGTCCAGGCGGAATCGAGCACCACGGTCCCGAATCCGCGCTCGTCTGGATTCGTCCCGGTGAAGACATTCAAACGGGATCCATTCCAGCGAAATCCTGTGGAAGAGGCGAAGCGTATTGCGGACCTGTGGGCGAAGACACCCGTGGTCAAGGACAAGTCGCCGGTATTCCCCCGCGTCACCTCACCGACCTACACCCCGCAATCTGTCCACACCAATCACCAAGTCTCACCGTCGTCCTCGCCTCTGAAGGCCAATAATGCGAACCCCGCGCTGAATGGATGGAATGCGATGACGTCTCCTGCAGCAACCGCGACCCCACAGAAGGTGGTGTCGCCGTCGCCGCGGCTCCCCGTGTTCCCGCCACCATTAGACCCGGAGGTGAAGTACGACATTCGTTCGGCTCGCGGTGGGCGAGGCGGGAAGGTCGCAGCTGTCGCCTCCCTTTGGGCGTCTGGAGCTATTGCAAAAGACTCCCCTGCCCCCAAACCTGTCACTTCCCCGAAACCTGCGAGTGCCCCCAGACCTGTTACCTCGCCGAAGCCTGTGACTGCTCCGAAGCCGGTGACCGCCCCCAAGCCAACCCCCGCCCCAAAGCCAGCACCCCCGTCATCACGACCTGCCACCGCTCCGAAGCCCGCCGTCGCTCCGAAGCCTGCGACCGCGGCAGACTTCTTGCGCTCAATATCGAAGGACAAGGCTGCGGCTCCGGTGGCCTCTAAGCCTGCTACTGCGGCGGACTTCCTGCGCTCAATACCAAAGACTCCGCAGACGGACAAGGCCAAGGTCTCCACAGAGGCGGTGAAGGCCGCGTCTATGCCGACATTAGCGTCTGAGAAACGCGCGCGGGCGCCGGTGATCAAGTCTGCTAGCGTTCCCGCGCTCGTCTCGTCCTCGTACGCGAGACCGACCCTTTCGTCCACCGCGTCACTTGCGCGTCCGACGCCCAGTCCACGCGCACCGCCTCCCAAGCCCGCGATAAGCATGGCCGAGTCTGCGAGCGAGGTTGTTGCGGGCTTGAAGGGCCGGGTGCAAACGTCTTTGTCGTCGGTACCTGCGAAGGCCCCCGCCCCTTCGTCGTCTGCGTCTGCGCCCAAGCTGGGCGAAATGGCGTTCGGGCAGGCGAAGCTGCGCGATTTGATCAAGAAGTACCAGGGCCAGGCTGCGGCGTGAGCTACCTTTTGGCTTGGGACTCTGTCTCCATTTCCTGCATCTCTTTTTCCCTCATATATCTAACCTCATCTAACCCATCTCATCAATTTCAATGCTTCATGAATGACTGTTGTCTCTGTCTCCTGCAATAATTAACATTATTCACCTCATCCACGCACTTACTCTTACTATATTACTTATTGACTTTTGCTTCATCGTACATCTTTGTTTCTCGACTTGCGTGTAACGACTTTACGACTAACGAATTTGCATGCCCTGCGCCAAGTGTCTGCCAGCCATGAAGAAATGGCAAACGATAATACTGAATATCTTCACCCCAAAACAGGCATATTCGTGGCGGTGAGTCCCAAAAACGGAAACTGCGCTTTTGAAACTGCGGCACAGCAGGCTCTGGCTTTTTCTGCGCTCCGCCCAAGCTTTCGTTTTGAACAACGACAGTGCATTATATCGCATTACCTCCAAATGCCATTAAGGGTCCAAAATTCTCCTTGAGCTTCTGTAACGTCTGATCTCCTTGAGCTTCTGTAACGTCTGAACTCTGTCAGCTCCGCTTCACACTCCAAGCAATCGCCGATCGATCCATAATCCGAATCGAATTTAGGCAGCGTAGGAAATTATTGGAGCCCGTACGTATGGTTCGGTGGGAAGGATGGACGAACCACAGATTCAGCCCGATATCGACCCATCGACTCTACCTCATTCTGCACCTCATTCTGCCTCCCACCATGTCTGAATTGGAGCAGTCTGCACTCGAAAAAATGTTGCCTACTGATATCGAACTTGTAACAGCTTCAAGCTTCCCATCCCGCGGGAAGCCTGGAAAGGACGATTGCGGAGCGAAGGCTTATGCGCAAACTCGATTTTCGTCCAACATGCATCTCCATTCGACTCCGCTGAGTCCGCTTTCATTCATTTGACATTTCTGTAGATTTTGAACAAGATTCCCCGGTAGGATCGTCGTCGAGTTTTCTGAATTCAAATAACACAGCTACTCCGCCCTTCTGTGTATATCGGTCCCTGCGTCTTGGTATGGGGTTTGGCGACCACGCTCAGCGGGGTACTCTTGCTTCACTACCAAAGATTACGTCGCGATTTAATTTCGCAGGTCACGGTTAACTACGGGGGGATAGTAACTCGCCGCATCTTCCTTGGAATTTGGTGAGGTATGTCACAAAGTTTTGTTCATCTCTCTTTTTCTGGTGAGGCTGCGTTTTATCCAGGAGGTCCATTTGTTTAATTATCGCAAGTTTCCCATTCTGACATGGGTCTGGGTCTAGCGGTATCTCTACTGTACTGCTGGTACACAAAGAAGGCAAGAGCCCACAGTTGATCCCGACTACCTTGATACGTTTAATATGCGTGTTTCTCGGGAGTTGATTTTTCGCTCGTCCATTCTGTATGCTGGCTTGATTATTTCAGCCGGTAGGTATTGAGAGCCTGTTGCGGTAATCCTCGATGCCCTTGCTTGCCTGTCTTTTAGTTGTTTGCGGCGGGTGTACTTATTTTCGAGTACTAGTATGGAAGACCAGTGTTGCATTAGCCGACGGATAAGTAGTGTCCGAAAGAGAGTTCGATATTTGTACTAGTCTCTCCCAGCCCTAGACAGACACTCTGCGGGTACTCACATCATTAAATATATTTTCTTTTGAATTTTCAACCTTCAACACGATCACCTGACTGATACTCGTCCTAATTGGGGACGCGTTTTTGTTTTGATTTCCGGCGGGGACTCACAAATCCGGCTCGTTCATGGTACTGTTACAGTGCTGTGCCGCTTGTTACTGCTCGTTACCTGTCGCTACGTCCGACGGCAACAACTCGGCAACATGTGGATCGGCGTCGGCTATTGAAATGCGGCCTCCGAGTCCTGTCCGACCAATTAAATATTGGCTGTCATGGAATTGTACCCCTCTCTTCCTTCTCGCCTCCCCTCTGCATCAGCCCATGGTGGCCAGAAACATGCTAGATGTTTTCCGTCAACGCGTAAAGAAGGTGATTGCTGGGGAGAAGCATATGCCTTGGAACCTTCAAGACATCTTCCCGACATCTGCGTCTCCGACGACCCACGACTTGGACATATACATCTGGCTTGTTCGGGAGACCTGCGAAAGGCCATGGTCTGGCGGGCACATCCGTCCGCCACGATCGTCGACTCGGTCAAGCTCTACCGGCGTACAGCAGACACGAGGGACACCCTCGTTATTTGCCAGCTTCGACACCCGGCGTGTCACGGCAAGCCGATATCCCTGGTGTTGGAGAGATTCCCGAAGGTGCAAATCCTGGAGAGGTTGCATCCGCTGAGTCCCCAGCGTCTGGCCGTGCGTTGGACAGGGCCATTGTGACAACCACCAAATTCGATATCACACATTCCTCCCTCCTTTATCGGACCTTGACATTCCCAACCTCCAAACCGACACTCTTCGATCTTCTGGCTCTCGCAGAATCACTCAGCGCCAGAAACCGAGCGTACACGGTTATCGACGGTTCCTGCATCTTTTATGGAGGGGCGATTTATTCTGCACTCCAAAGGATTTTTGACGGACGATCGGAAGACAATCCGGGCTGCGAGCCCGTACTTCCTCCCTTTCTCTCAATGTTGAACACATACGAAAGGAAAATCGACGACGTCGTCAATACCTTCCCAACGGCTAGATTGGAGTTTGAACGTACAGTGCGTCTTTTAGACCGTCTCATGAAGGTTTACACGACTGACATCGCCTTCAAAAGGCTGCGGACGCCCGATTGACTTCTATGGGGACCAGCATTTTAAAGGCGCAGCTACCCGCCGGGTTTCGGCGTCAGTTGGACGTCAAGCTAGCTGCCTTGAAGGATCAGAAGGACGCCGAGCTGGCCGCCTTGCAGAAGAAGAAGGAGGCGCGCATTTCTTTTCGGGTCGGTGGAGAGAAGTACAGAGCCGAACATTGAATGGAAACTTGAAAAAGACAACACCCTATGAGCATCATCTTTGAACGATTCAAGACTTCAAGTTGCAACATCTGGAAGGGACCGCAACATTGAATCGTCGCCTGAGCAAATGTTGATCGGGTTTCGTCCATTAACTGCGCCCCTATGATCCAGGATAATTTGTGCCTAGGTCAAGCTCCGACCCCTTTGGCACACGAGGCGTGAGGGATATATTATTAACGTGTGCGTGGGGCATGATGGTGTCTTCTGTACCTGGCCCAGGCAGCTCTGCGGCTAGTCCCGTCTTCATAAATAAATTTGGCTGTACTTCGCGCCAAGGATCAATGAATGTCTAAGATGTGATTGCATTTTGTGGCGCAAGAAGACGGCTACTACTAGCAGACAGTTACATGAATGTACAACATTAAACTACAACGTTAACTGTCCATGAGCGAATACAATAAGTACAAGGATCGTAATATTACAATAAATACAACTAGCAGCTAGCCAGTAGAGCTGAACGTATAGCATATGCACATAATACGATTTATTGGTCTTCGTGCAATAGATCGTTGTGGAACTGCCGCCAGTCAATGGACGCAGCGGGGTCGCACAGTTCCTCCACCGGCGAGGAAATCTCCTCTTCTTCCAACGCGAACGAGTGGTCGTATTTATCCCGGGTCATGGGATGGAATTGGAAAGAGGACCGGCGCGAGGAAGGCAGCGGCATTGATTGAATGGAGGTGGGGCGTGGGCGGCGCAGGCGGAACCCCATGTGAGTTTTGGTTGGCTCTCCAAGGAGGAGGAACGACTGTGGTCGCTGGGAATGCGCCGGTGTGGGAATTGAGACGGGCGTCTCGACATAATCAATGAAGAAAGAGCTCGAGTAGGGTGAGGCGTCAAATGGATCAATAACCGGTCGGATCTTTTCGTAACTATTGAATGCGGGTAAGAATCAAGCTAAGTATAATCGCAAGTGGATGCGGCCTATTAACCTGGAAATGCGGGGCAAGTCTTCGGATCGTCGGACCCGATCATGGTCCTTGTCAGGCAATGACCAACTGTCGGTGGAGTTCATCATGCGCCCTAGAAGGCGGGAGGGTAGATCTACGATGGAGGTGCGTCTCTGTTTTCGTGTGGAAGTCGTCGTTTCAGAAGGCGTGAAGATGGACGTGGGGGACGAAGACGTTCGTGTGCGCCGTGAAAGGCCGCGCAGCACATTGTATCGTCCTGAAGATTTAAGGGCGTTCAAAGACGCAGCCGGGATAACTGGCGAAGAGGTTTTCGAGGACGACCGGCTGTACGACGTGCCCGAGATCGCACGCATTCCACTGGAGAAGAACTCAGAGTAGGTGCGGTTGGTTTGGGTCGCCATGGTGTGCCTCTTGAAAGGTGGGACCCACCTATTTTATAGATGAGTGAGCAGGGCGATGACGCGATGGCATCACAGGAGGATGTGGGGACGGGAAGAACTCAGTGGCGCGCCAAAATAGGGGACCTGCCTACTTCCGAACCGTCTGTTCATCTTACCCGCCACCTTCTCGACACATCGGTCCGAGCTCTTCCCCATCTGAGTACATACTTGGCTCCTTCCTTCGAGCTGCTTGCATGCAGGGACGCAAAGCGTAGTCAATTTTTTTTTTCTGAAGTCGTGGGTGCGCAGTCTCTCCACCAATCAGGGGTGAAGATGGAAGAGTTGCCATCCGCTTTGGAGTTTCAATGTATTTACACATCGCGCAAAATTAGCCGTTGTACCTTTGGGTCATCGAAAGGCCGCCACGGTACGCTGATGGTGACCAGTCCGGTAAGACGGGCGTGAGTAGGCGTGAGCTCACAGATCCGAATCAAGCCACCAAGAAGATGATAGAGGGTTGGTGAAACAGATGGCAAGGATGAGTCCGGACGTGCGGCGATTAATGAGCCAGAATAATTAGATATCAACAAGATGGGAGAAGGGTAAATAATCATGCCGGCCAATTTCAGCTTTAGACATTTATCTGAGCAAACGCTAATAAAGAGTACGGACAAGAGAAAATCTTACGTGTTAGCTCGTGTTCATCGCTAGCGTTTCGCGGCAGCGTTTTGGGCATTTGCCTGGGCAATCATGTCCTTTTGCTGGAATGCGAGCTTGCGGCGTTCATTGAAGTAGGTTATCTGCAATCATTGAGGGTGAGATAAACGGCAAGCTGGTGGTACGATACTAATGCTACCTACCCAGCTTTGTGCACACGTTTTCTCATAGACACGGTTCTCAGCCGAGCATGCCTTCCCTTCTGTTCCTGCTTTAACCACTCCTACTCCATCGAGGCAGGCAAAGTAAGCATCTCGAGACTCCCAACATTTTGCGCGTTCCTGTCGGGTTGGAGGACTAGGTTCCGAAGATTGTGAGCCACCAAACGGCCACCAGCCCATGATGCTCTGTCAACGAACGAGCGCCGGCTAGATCGACGCGGTTGAAGACGGAAAGAGAAAATTTGATTCCGTCACGGCGTGACGGCACAGTACACTGCCACCGATTGCTTTTGACCGACCGGAAAAAGTAATATTCCAGGAAAGCCAGCCGACGTTTAAGGACGCAGGAATATAGGTGGACCGGACATCAACAGATATCAGCACGACTGTGCCTTTACGATGTTTGTGGCATCAGCAACACATCATCGAGTGATAGTAATTTTTCAAGTTTCAACACGGTCCGCACGCCGGTAGATCCTTTCCCACTGGCCACTGCTGGCAATTTACCAGGCCTTCAGTGTGCGACGAGCGCCGATTGGTGATCCCTTAAGTACGATACTCAGCCTGATGCACAGGAAAGAGTTTTGCGATAGATAAGATATCAGGTCTTGATGAGTCTTGACGACCCGGGAGCGTAACTGTACAGCCGGTCGTGAAGTGCAAGACACAGGAAATGTTCATGAGCGTGTGGGGCACCTCACACGGAGGATGTGTGAACCGGGTGGAACAAGGCCATTCGGTCCGCACATTAATAATACTCTAATAGTGGGACAGTAGCCTCACCTTTGACGGAACGCCGAATTCACCCGGAGCCGGTGAGCTGAGTTTTGAATGTTGGCCCTCGTGACGGAGATGTAGGACCGACTGTTCTTCAAAATATTAACCGCTGACGCCAAGACATTCAAGTTGAAAGCTGTCAGAGACTATGTTAGAGCCGTCGCATAAAATACTCGTAGGCATGCACGGATTCCGGGCTCCACGCAAGTAGTTAGCCTAAGGGGTTTCATTTTCGGCCGAGATCTAGGCTGGAGGATGGATGCCTGTCGAGAGCCATGTACAATACAATGGTTGCGAGGTCAAAAATTAGCAGGCTTGCACGAGGTGGTAGATAGATAACAGTGTAAGACATGTAAGACAGATTATAGGACCGGCGCGGAAAGTCGACCGGGGAAAAGTAAGTTCCCGGAGCTGAGACTAAGGGTCCAGCCTGCGCCAGGCCAAAATTGCTTTTACGAGACAAAAAAACAAATTCCCAAACAGCAAGAATTCGATGAGTTGCGGAGGCACTTCTGTGGATCAGTTCTTACAGACCTCTGATGATAGCACAAGAATTGTTGTTGAATACAGCGTGAAGGAAACGTGGACTCCGGGAGGCAATTTTGCTCAGATTCTGAATCAAGTATCCGGAGTTTTGGAAGCTGCTATCAACGCCTAGAAATAGGGCGTTAATTATCCTCGTGTTTTCCTTTTCCGGAACCCCTAATTCAGAGTAGTTTAGCGGGAGCATCTATCTGCGTCGAGCGCTATCAAGAGCCTCCTTAAAATATTACCCGCAGGCAAATAATCCAGTCGTATCGAATTTACTTACCGCAGCCCAGGCTCCTCCCACTCTTTGCTCCGTATACGTAGGACTGTGTAGTTCTCAATGCGAGAGCCTTGGGGATACCTCTGTGTCTCCGGCTTAGGAGCTGCTCTGGGTTAGTCTCCGAGAAACGGGAGCCAAACTTGCGTGAATACCTTGCGGCCCCAAGGTTCAAGGGAATTGGTCTACTCTGATTCATGCCTCCGTGAGAGTACTCTGGGTCCACCAAGGATCCGACTCGACGGATCGGTACTTGGCTGGAGGACCTTCGCCAGACGAGTCATATCTCAGGATAAATGAGACGTGGTGCATGGCTTACACGCCCCCAACTCAGTCCAATTAGTCAAGGAGTAGCGTGAAGGTAGGCAGATGACAGTGTAAGAGTCTAGACAGATAGGAACGTCGGCGCCGCAAGCCGCCCGAGGCGGCTTCAATGCGAAGGTAACCTTCCGCTGAGACCGAGAGTACTACGCCCAGGCCCAGATTTTGCCTTGGCTACGCCGACTCAGGGACAGTAAGAATTCGTCTCCGTGAGTGGGTGTTTCTCAGTGCCTTAGAATGACGGCTCAAAGGGTTTTCGATGAATACTAGAATGGGAACGGGGATTATCTTGGAAGCTCAAGCCTCAGAGTTGATCTCCTGGAGTGGGACCTCTCGAGACGCGACAACTTTGAAATCCGTTGCTGAGCAGAATATATTCGGGGTTCTTGAGCCTGCTACCAACGATACCAATTGAATTTCGCTTGTATTTCTTCCCCGTTACGCTGTAGTTGCTCTCTGTGGATGGATTTATGGATCGGATGCAGTGGGCGGAGCCAAGAGCAATTTGGGTCACGAGACAGTATATTGCTCTTGCTTACGATCGCCTTGGAGCCTCGAGGTAACTGGCTGGCTATGTAGATGGCCTCAATTCATCTCAAGACGCCAGTACACGAGCATCCTTTACTCTCAGAGGATGTTCCATCCAGCAGAACGCGCAAAAGTCGCGGTAACCAGGACCCGGACTCCAGGCCGGCGAGCAATTACTTCACTCTAAAAGCCCAGCTTGAGCAAAATAATACGGAGCCTGGCTGGGATGGCAGTGTGCGCGGATACGCAAAGCAGAAGTCCTCAGCGCCCAGTTCAGTACACAAGCCAAAGGCCAAGGAGTCGTCTGCCTCACTTTCGGTGCTTTGGGACCGTGATACCCGACCGGCGCCTCTTTTCATCGTGGGCGGCGGAGAGTCTTCAGGGTCGCCCAGTCACCCTAATATCTTTCTGACTGAGTCGTCTGATACCGACCAATTTCAATGCGATCCGTCAGTGAAAGCCCAGATTCTCGACACGAAATGGCACGAGTGCTCTGACGACGCTATCCAGTCCGCCATTTCTGGTCTCAGTGTCGCCCAATCTCCGGCCGAAATCTCTGGTCCTCCTTATCACTCTGCACTCCGTGTCCTCTCGCAGGCGCTGCATAATCTAGCTCAGGCGCGTATGGAGCTTGAGCTGGGGCGCAAGGTTCTGCAGGAAAAGGAGGCCGCGCGCCGCACGCGTGCAGAGGCCCTCATGAACGAGCTCCAACTCGTCTCTGAGCGGGAGATCGCTCGGCGCGTGATACAGTCGGTATTTACGGACGACAACGAAGAGGAGCACCATGTTCACCGGCAGCAGAGTTTATTGGTGCGTGCTAACGTTTTCTCCTAGCTTCATTTCTAAATATCTTTCCTAGTCGCTCACCGAGTCTCTGACGGAGGCTATCGAGGACGAGGTGGTCCCACGCAGCGTTCCTGGCGATGGTCTTGCAACACCGACCATAAATGGCGTCCACAGTCCCCCCAATGACATTCAATTCCCCGTGTCTGCTGGCTCCCCCGCCCCCATCCCTGACACCAGTACCGAGGACACCATCCGCCCGCGCGCCGACCGCCCCTCCATGGGCGAATGGGTCGGCACCTGGTGGCCGAAAGGCCGCTCCCGCACAGCGTCCAACTCGCATACTTCTACCATTTCTACTAATTCCACTCCTGCCTCGACTTCTACGACCTCTGATCATTCGACTCCGCCTCGTGCTGAGGACGATTCGGGAGCACCCGTCGTCCCGCGGAGCAATGGCAGCAATCGCCGCCGAACGACGCGTAGCATCTTTGGCACACTCAACATCTCCATGCTGAACGCTAGCAGACAGAGTGTCAGCCTCGCCGAAGCGGACACGGACACAGCGTCTGTGCGCTCGACCACCACAACGCGCTCACAGCGCGCCATGTCTTCGTCATCCGGTCTCACGTCGCCCGTCCAAACCGCGTTCTCGCCCGTAATCGCCGCCGCGCCGCACCTCACAACCACCCTCCAGAACGATACCTCCGCCGACGCCGATTCTGCGTCGATTCAAACGGGCGGGGCGGCGCCGTCGACGCTGTGGACACGCGACGAGACGGAGCCGCCGTCGCTGCCCCTGATACAAGGCGCGTCTCTCCGCGCAATCTGTAACGCGACGCGGGTGATGACGTCCGACCCCGCGAGCGTCCTTGCGGACCAAGGGCACGAGACCGGCCCATTGATCGCGCGGCTTGCGTTCGAGCTCATCCGGAACGCACGCGACGAGGGGCTCGTGTTCCGCGACCCGACGAAGGAGCGCAGGGGCGAACGCCGCGGGCTGGTCATGGATATGACGGATAATTATACCGCCGGCGCAGGACCCTCGTCGGGGCCGCTTGCGGTACTGAGCCCGCCCATCACGTCGCCGGACGAGACGATCCTGACGCTCAGCCGCGCACTTGGAAGCGCAGGCGTCGCGTCGCAAGACGGATTCCGCGGCGGCAAGGGGAAGAGCAAGGCCAGGAGCGCGGCGTCGATCATCACTTCCCCCGGGCCGCTTTTTGCGAACTTCATGAGTGGCGGGAGGGACGCGCGCAAGGCGTCGAGCACCGCGGATGCACATGCGCAGCAGAAGCAGGCGGCGGGCGGGGGCGATGCGGCGGCGAGTGACGCCGCAGCGGTCGCGACGATGCGCAAGGCCCCATCTGTCCCGCTAGAGTCGATCATTCCCGCCATGGCGAAGCCGCCGACGCAGTATCTGTCGCGGACGTACACGCCCCTCACCGCACGCGACTTCCGCTTCTCGATCCCGCTCCCGATGCCGAGTGCCGCGACGGCGCGACTCGCGAGCCCGGGCGCAGGGGAGCCGCTGACCGACCGGTATGGGTTCGTGTACGACGTCGCGCAGTACGACTTCCTGCTCCTCCTACGTGCGAAGGCGTGTGGGAACACTGCCCCCGCGTGCCTCACCGGCGTGAAGATCGCGGATCGGGAGGAGGATGATGGGTGGCCCGAGGACGGAGACGGTGAGGGCGCGCGGCCGGTGATTGAGATTGTCCGGACCGCAGAGTGCGAGTATTGCGACAGGGAGGGTCTGGACGACGCGGGCAACGGCAGTGCGTCGCCGAGCGCGTCGAGTGTCAGGTCGTCGAAGTCGCATGCGGCGAGTGTCAAGTCGAAGCGCCTCTCGCTTGTCGCGGCGGCACCGTCGACGCCGTCTCCCACGGCGAGCACGGCGGTGCTGGCGGTCACGGCGGACACACCGCACCACGCGTGCGCGCGCACGGTGCGACGGCTGCTTGACGAGCTGACGGCGATCCATGACGAGCGGCAAGCGGCACAGCGCAAGGAGTGGGATGTGTTTGTGCGCCAGCGCAGCAAGGGCAAGGGCGGTGCTGCGCCATCGAAGGCCGCAGCTGCGATGGCCTCGGTCGCGGGGGGTGCGGCGGCGATTCTGGGGCTTGGCACAGCGTCACCCGAGGATGAGCTGGAGCATAGCGAGGGGCTGATTGGATTTGCGCAGCTTGCGAATAAGGACGAGCGGCGGGAGTTGGATCGGCTGGTGCGGAGCGGGATCCCGCTGGTGTATCGCTCGAAGGTGTGGTTAGAGTGCAGTGGTGGCTTGGAGATGATGGAGCCGGGGCTGTTTAGGGATCTCCTCGCAGTCGAGGGATCGGGGCATGTTACGGATGAGATTGAGAAGGACGTTGGGCGGACGATGCCGTTGAATGTGTTCTTTGGCGGGGATGGCGCCGGCGTTGTGAAGCTGCGCCGCGTATTGACCGCGTACAGCCGGTGCGTAGCGTCGCTCTCCTTACTATTTCTTTCAATCTAATGCACTTTGCTATCTAGGCGCAATCCTGCGGTCGGCTACTGCCAGGGCATGAATCTCGTTACATCCACGCTACTACTTGTTCATGCCGATGAAGAGGACGCCTTCTGGGCCCTGGCCGCCATAGTAGAGAGAATCCTACCAGAGGACTTCTTCTCCCCCTCGCTCCTTCCGTCCCGAGCATGCCCGCTAGTCCTTCTCGACTATGTGAAAGAATACATCCCGAAGCTGTACGCGCACCTTGCGGACCTCGGCGTCGACCTCCCGGCTATCTGCTTCTCCTGGTTCTTGTCTCTTTTCACGGACTGCTTGCCGGTCGAGGTACGCGCCGACTGTATACATTGATTCAATTCCTTCTTCTTGCTGACTTACTTATCTTATCTCGCTGTAGACGCTCTTCCGTGTGTGGGATGTATTCCTCGTCGACGGGCTGGATGTCCTCTTCCGTGTCGCGCTCGCCATCCTGCGCAGCAACGAGACCGAGCTCCTCCGGTGTGAATCCATCCCCGCCGTCTACGTCGCGCTCGAGAACCTCCCCACGCGGATGTGGCAGGCGGACAAGCTCTTGCAGGTACGTGTTGTCTATCCCTTTCCTCGGGTACTCTAAAATAAAGCTCACTACCTGCGTCTACAGCTGGAGTTGGAATTACGGCCCTCCATTACGCATGCTGAGATTGCAGAGAGATGCGAGACGCACGTAGCGGCGTTGAAGCAGCTTATGGCCGCGTAATGCGTAAAGCGTAATGTAATTTTAATATCTCTAGAGAATATTAGGCACTCCTAATTCATTATTGTGCTTCGAATTCGCTGGAGGACGCACGAACCCCGACAACGCCGCGGAAGGCCCGACCTTTTTGCGCCAAACGAGTTTTCCTGCTCTTGTGCATGTGCTTCAGGGTTTCCCATTTCCGATTTTTTCGGGCCCCATGTTTTAGATTTCTGTCCGCTTGAGTAACATAAACGGTGCTCGATTCATACGATGCGAGTTAGGAAGGCGCTGGTATTGCGCTGACATCAACTAGTGAGCGCGCGTAGACACGCAGATTAGCCGAGATCATCGGCGCTATCAGCCGGTTTTCCGCACATTTGCTGATGGCGGTGTCCTCGGTTCCGGCTTATTCCGACTTATTTATCCCGAGGGAAGACCGACAGACGGAAGCACTTGGCAGCTCTTCTGGCTTGTGTGTCAAGATCGCTTGCTTCTCCCTGTGAGCCGAGTTAGAGTAATGCACGCACTCCTTACTCGCATCGTATGAATTAATGACTTTGGGAAGAAGAAGGTCGAAATATTACTTGTCCAACCATATGAACGCAGCCACGCCCCGATCCGCAAGCTTCACAGGAAGAATGAGAGTCCATGTTTTCGATCTGGACTTGGATTCGGATGTCCCTTTCCACCGTTTCCTACCTTAGCATTCCCCGACTCGGTTTTTTGAGTGGAGCGAAGCTTGAAACCTTGACGACATTCGATTCGGGCTGGTGCGCATGCCTATTCGGTTCAACGACTTTTGCTGTCTCGGCTTCCATCGATTGCCAGTCGTTCACACCACGATGAGTGACCACGAAGACCTTCGATTAACCCAACTACAAAAATAACTCGGAGTATAAAGCCTCATCCCAAAATCGCCAACTGCTCTCAAGTCAACCTCGTCTAACATGGTTCAACTCGCACTAGATTTGCTGGCCACGGCTGTTCTGCTCGCTCTACATGTCACCGCAGGGCCCGTCCAGGTGGAGCACAACATTGTCACCCTCCCCATTTCGCGGCGTTGCAACTTTGCGGGCGCCCACACAATTCTGGAGACTGACATGGCGCGCCTCCGGGGCCTCAAGTCGCGCCAAGCCGCGAAGAAAGGCGCTCGGGACGTCGCCTCGGTGCCGGTGTCCAACGGGATATTCTACTATACTGTGAATTATGCTCCAAAGTGTTTTCGTTTTGTTTTTTGAACATGGGAAATAGGCTGCTGTTGGGGTCGGCAATCCTCCGACGGAGTATAAGTTGATTGTCGACTCCGGCAGTGCCAACACCTGGGTTGGAGCCGGTCGGCGATATGTGCAGACCTCGACGTCGGAAAGCACTGGGCAAGCGGTGGCAAGTATGTTTTTTGCAATCAATTTCTTGGATAACTCTTCCCCACAGTCCGCCAGCTATGGCTCTGGATCGTTCTCAGGTACGGTGTGATGCCTATGGTTTTGACGCTCGCCGCTCAAATTGTCTTTAGGCACCGAGTTCACCGACCAGGTCACTCTTGCTCCCGGCCTCGTCATTTCCCAGCAATCCATTGGCGTTGCCTCAAATGCCTCCGGCTTTGATGAAGGTACACTTCTGCTTGGACATCGATGTTGTACAGCATGACTAATCTTCAACTAGGACTTGACGGAATTTTGGGGTGGGATTGCACAATACAAATCCGAGGATTCTTATCGAGCCAGTTTGTAGGATTGGTCCCACAGATCTCACCGAAGGCACCCTGAAGAATGCCGCGGCCGAGACGATCCCTACCGTCGTAGACAATCTCGTCGACCAGGGAACTATCAACTCTAACGAAATAGGTATCTTCTTCGAACCCACTATCTCTCGCACTGGCTCAGGCGCCGACGGTTTCATGACGTTCGGTGGAATTGACGAGACAAAGTTCACCGGTTCCGTCTCCTACACACCGGTTACGACCACGTTCCCAGCCTCACGTTACTGGGGAGTTGACCAGACCATTACTTGTGCGTTGCTTCCAAGGGGATGTTCTCTGCATCTAATTCAACCAAAGATGGATCAACCACTATTCTTGCCTCCACTTCTGGAATTATAGATACAGGTGCTACCCTTATCCTTTTGGCGAGCGACGGCGAGTACCTTGATTTTTTTCTGCGTATCGGGGTATTAACGGCGGCCCACAGCTTTTGATCGTTATCAGGCTGCAACTGGTGCAGTTATGGACAGCATTACCGGCTTGCTGAGAATTACGCCCGTTCAATATGTAACCTTAAAGAATCTCAACTTCGTCATCGGTGTGTTGCTCAACTTGGAGTCGTGATACTTATTAAACCCTTGGGATTAATCTAGGGGGCGTCACCTACGCCTTGATCCCCAATGCCCAGATCTGGCCTCGTGCCCTTAACCGGGACATTAACGGGACCGCCAATTTTATCTACCTGGTGAGCCTTTATTCTCCTATGCAACGACGGATATGCTGAATCCCGACTGTGTTTAGATTATCGGTAACTCGGGGGAGCCCTCCGGAAAGGGCCTCGACTTCACGAACGGAATGACATTCCTCGAACGGTTTTACTCCGTGTTTGATCCCAGCAACGAACGCATTGGTCTTGCAACGTGCGTCACTTGTTTGCTATTCTTTTTCCTGCGCGAGTTTCCAACTCATCTACTAGGACCCCGTTCACCTATGCTGAGACCAATTGAATAAGCTTGCATAATAAGTATATAATGCACGAGGCGTCCGATCTTCTTATTGGACCCATTTCTCCGTTTGGATCTTGCCTGATCTCACGCCATCTGAGAGCTCATTTTGAATTGTACACAGGAAACCAGAATCTGAAATTGTTTGGGTAGCATAGAAACACTTGTATCTATCCAGGAAAATAATATAGTAAAAGTTCAAATGTAAAAATAATCAAGAGAGCCTCATACTCTTAAGAGCGCACCTTTGCAGGCAGATAGCGGCCTAAATGACTGTCCAGGGACTGTTGGTTTGCCTTCTTGAATGTTTTACAACATTCTGGACAAGTTAAAGGTTCTGAAGCGGCGCCATGATCGGTTGTCCATGACTCTGCAGTGGTTACTACAATCCGACTGAATGACAGTACGGCAGGGCCAGGAGGGCCCGGAAGCGTATTATATGGTTGAAACACCATTCGAGAAAAGCCTAGGCTTTTTGCTAGTGTACCTTGCATCATCTAGATACTAATATGTGCCTGCAGGACCACACTGTGTTTTGGACAAGCCATGCCAGATACATATTGAGTTCTTTCAGCAGCGATCAACACCTTTCCCTTAGATGCACATGATCATTCCACTAGCATCTACAAAATCTTTATCATGACATCTCTCCACTGCAAACCATGTTCAACTGGCAGTCACATGGGTGAAATTCCGACCAGACTGTCCAGAATGCCAATTACACAGCCAAGGGAAGCTCCCACGCTTTCATCTTGTACTCCCTATGTCGGAATTCAGCACTTCGCAGTCACTGGAGAATATCCAATCGGTCTATGAACTTCGGGGAATATCTGGTGGAAGGTTGAAAAAGGTTTCGGGGGTGACCAAAAGTTTCGCGGGGGTGCTCAATGTTTCGCGGGCGTCTGTGTTTGTTTCGGGGAATCGATGATTTCCCCGAAACATACATTGAGTGATTGGCAACCTGTGTATTTCGCGGGAACACGTCAAAATGGCTATTTATTTCGCCGAAGGTACTATTTGGGACCACCTAGTTGGCCACCCTACCTAGTTGGCCATTTGAGAGCTAGCTGGCAAGGGCTTGACAATTATGACTGGGCATAATGTACTAACAGAGTAAGTACGACCTCCAACCCATGTTCAGCCGAAAGTGATGGGTTGATCGGCATCGGGATCGGGGTCTGAAGCGTGGAGACATCAATTTCTTGACATCGGGCCGCTCGCCTCAGTTGCCATCGCCATTTCTCCACCATTTCTTAGTCAATCAACCACTTTCGGGGCTCGTTCTGACCCCCAGAGGCTGGGCCTCTGCCTAGAATGCTACTGAATAAAAATGTGCTCGACAACCTTTCTTAACGCACTCGGGAAAGCACGACCGCTTTTATGGGTCAGTCATGCTGGCCACCGTCGCGGTACACGATACTGCCCAGCTATCAGTCTGGAACTTTACATAGAACTTTTTGCTATCCAATTGTTCACTCTGAGAGGTATTTCGAGATTTTATACATCCACCTCTGATCCCTGGGCAGGCCATTATCTCAAATCACTGAAGTTCGGTCTCGCTAATGGTCGGATTTTTTGGAGGAGCTGTCCTCATCTTGGAATGGAGTTGGGTATTTAGGCATGTCTCAATACTTCCCATTATGTAGTATCGACCTTAATTTGGCCCATCTCGGCTTTTTCTGAGTTGCAGAACACTTGTTCATCTCACAACCCCAATTTTCCCCTCAGTCGCAAGCAGGTGTCCTGACCATTTCGATACCCCATAAGTATCTACACCAGAACTATTTGAAATAGTGAATATAGTCCCTATCAATGATTACACGTACAGGTGACCGCCATTTGATAACTCAACACATTACTTGGCGGGGTGGCCAACCAGCCTGTTGTTTGGCCATGAGTTGGATTGTCGGTCAAAATAAATTCACTACGGACTCAAATCCTGGAATATTTCGGTGTCGGTTGACTCAAACTCTTCGCAAGATGCATGCGTTCATTCCGACATAATTTGGGTGGGACCGGCCGAAGGAGAAGACGAAGGCTGGGACATAAGTGCAGCATGCTCAAGTGGCCAACTTCCTGGTCAAATATAGTACAAAAGTTTCGCGGAATATTAAATGTGCACTTTGACCGCCATAGACGCACGGACCCCCGACAACGCCGCGGAAGGCCGCTCTGGTGCATGTGCTTCAGGGTTTCCCATTTCCGATTTTTTCGCGGCCTCTTTCCAGACATGCGTCTTGTGAAATGTGTTGGGCCCCACGTTTTAGATTTCTCTCCGCTTGATTAACATAAAACGGTGCTCGGGCGGCAAAAAATGTCGAGGCCGCTTTTCTTCGGGCCCTCCACATGGCGAATTCTCCAGCGGTTCTCTTCGGTTGAATCGAAAGCTGTGCACCGAAATGCCTTTTTGGGGGCGCCGCTCTAGTCTCCCTGAAGGCCACTTACGGGTTTGAGCCACGTTTCCTTTACATGGCTATTACGTTGGTTGTGGTTGCAAAGTAGAGTCTGCATGGCTATCACGTTGGTCGTAGTCGCAAGGTAGAGTGCAAGAATTTTCCGTTGTGGGCCCAACTGCACACTGCTACAAGCGATGTACCGGAACCTTGACAAGTTGCACAGTACCTCCCACCTTCCCAGACCCTGACGGTGACTTGGCGCTTTCTCCGCAATGCGATGGTATCCTCACTGGTCATACAGGCCGAATTCGGGAAGCGAGAATTGAGATGGGTATCCTGTCATCACTCGCCAAAAAACCGAGTCAGAGAATGCTAAGGCAGGAAACATTGGAAAGGGGGGTCCGAATCCAAGTCCAGATTGAAAGCACGGACACTCATTCTTCCTGTGAAGCTTGCGGATCGGGGCTCGTAGCTCCTGTCGTGGGCTGCGTTCATATGGTTGGACAAGTAATATTTCGACCTTCTTCCCGAAGTCATTAATTCATACGATGCAGCCCTGCAGCCCGTTCGTAGTTATCTTGGCGTGTGAGGCCATATCGAAAATCTTCCGCCACAGCACGCGGTCAGGTCGACTGTGAGAGCCGTCTTCAACTTGGAGAATTCTTTCGTGGATCGTCTTGTCCAGTGCTACGAGCCGCAATATGCCAGTGCAACGGTAGGAGTCAACGTTTTCATGGCTTGCAGTACCGAAAGGACGTTTCAGAAAAAGCAAATAGTACCTTCGGTGCGCCGTAAAAAATTTCGTGAGCGAAAAAAGGAGCGAAGCTTGAAACCTTGACGACATTCGATTCAGGCTGTCGCGACGCTGCATCGCGTGGCGTGCACGTCTACTATTCGGTTCGCGATATATCCAACTATTTTTGCTGTCTTGGCTTCCATCGACTGCCAGTCGTGCCACCACGATGAGTGACCACGAAGACCCCAACCACAAAAAAAATCGAACGGCGGAGTATAAAACCTCATATCAAAATCTCAAACTGCTCACAAGTCAACCTCCTCTAATATGGTTCAACTCGCACTGGATTTGCTGGCCGCGGTTGTTCTGCTCGCTCTGCATGTCACCGCAGGTCCCGTTCAGGTGGAGCACAACATCGTCACCCTCCCCATTTCGCGGCGTTGCAACTTAAAGGGCACCCATACAATTATGGAGACTGACATGGCGCGCATCCGGGCCCTCAAGTCGCGCCATGCCGCGAAGAAAGGCCCTCGGGACATCTCAATACCGGTGTCCAACGGGGTGGTCTCATATACTGTGGGTTATGCTCCAAAGTGTTTTTGTTTTGTTTTTTGAACATAGAAAATAAAATAGGCTTCTGTTGGGGTCGGCAACCCTCCGACGGAGTATACGTTGATTGTCGACTCCGGCAGTTCCAACACCTGGGTTGGGGCCGGTCAACGATATGTGGAGACCTCGACGTCGAAAAGCACTGGCCAAGCGGTGGCAAGTATGTTTTTGCAATCAATTTCTTGGATAACTCTTCCCTACAGTCCGTCAGCTATGGCTCTGGATCGTTCTCAGGTACGGTGTGGTGCCTATGGTTTTCACGCTCGCCGCTCAAATTGTCTTTAGGCACCGAGTTCACCGACCAGGTCACGCTTGCTCCCGGCCTCGTCATTTCCAAGCAATCCATTGGCGTTGCCTCAAGTGCCTCCGGCTTTAGTGGAGGTACTTCTGCTCCGACATCGATGTTGTACCGCATAACTAATCTCACAATTGGCAGTCGACGGAATTTTGGGGTGGGATAGCACAATAAAAACCCGAGGATTCTTATTGAGCCAGTTTGTAGAATTGGTCCCGCAGATCTTACCCGAGGCACTCAGAAGAACGATGCGGCTGATACGATCCCTACCGTCGCAGACAATCTCTTCAACCAGGGAACTATCAACTCTAACGAAATAGGCATCTTCTTCGAACCCACTATCTCTCGCACTGGCTCAGGCGCCGACGGTTTCATGACGTTCGGTGGAATTGACGAGGCAAAGCTCACCGGCTCCGTCTCCTACACACCGGTTACGACCACGTTCCCAGCCTCGTATTACTGGGGAGTTGACCAGACCCTTACTTGTGCGTTGCTTCTAAGGGGATGTTCTCTGCATCTAATTCAACCAAAGATGGATCAACCACTATTCTTGGGTCTACTTCTGGAATTATGGATACAGGTACTACCCTTATCCTTTTGGCGAGCGACGGCGAGTACCTTGATTTTTTTCTGCGGGTCGGATTATTGAGGGCGTCCCAAAGCTTTTGCTATTTATGAGAAGGCAACTGGTGCAGTTATGGACAGCACTACCGGCTTGCTGAGAATTACGCCCGCTCAATATGTAAACTTGAAGAATCTCAACTTTGTCATCGGTGTGTTGCTCAACTTGATACCGTGGTCCTTATTAAATACTTCGGATTAATCTAGGGGGTGTTACCTACCCCTTGACCCCCAATGCCCAGATCTGGCCTCGTGCCCTTAACTCCGCCATTGGTGGGACCGCCAACTTTGTCTACCTGGCGAGCCTTCATTCTCCTATGCAACGACGGATATGCTGAATCCCAACTGTGCTTAGATTATTGGTAACTTGGGGAGGCCCTCCGGACAGGGCCTCGACTTCATCAACGGAATGTCATTCCTTGAACGGTTTTATTCCGTGTTCGATACCAGCAACAAACGCATTGGTCTTGCAACGTGCGTCACTTGTTTGCTATTCTTTTCGCTGCGCGAATTTCCAACTCATCTACTAGGACCCCGTTCACCAATGCTGAGACCAATTGAATAAGCTTGCATAAAAGTATATAGTAATAGTAGATTATTAGATTCGAACTGCCCTACAAACTGGGTGCAGCGTT
The DNA here is from genome assembly GCA_014925785.1 of Mycena galopus ATCC 62051. Taxonomy (NCBI): domain Eukaryota; kingdom Fungi; phylum Basidiomycota; class Agaricomycetes; order Agaricales; family Mycenaceae; genus Mycena; species Mycena galopus. Next base: position 297,494 of record WIQG01000184.1, read on the forward strand.
CGTTTATACCACTGTCGAGACAGAGACACTACGTATCCATCCTTAATTCGAATCTTTGTGCTGCTCCGTGAGACGTCTCATGCGTGCTTTATATCGGTATTCACTTACCAATCTTTGTGTATGTAAGTAGACGCGCTTTGGAGTTGCACTGCCACTCTGGCTCGAACGCGTTGAGTCCCGTGATCGCGACTCCCTTGATCGCACCAACTAAAAACACCCACAGTGCCATTGGACCAAGTTTGCTGGGATGAACATCAATCCTAGCATTTCTTGCCAACGCATAGTTGTATAATCAAGACTCTCTCTCCGGCAAAAATGACACAAGCCTCAATCTCGATACCCTCTCTCACTCCAGGCTGGAATCTCGATGCCTGGGAGTATCGTCCGATAGGAAGTCGCGGCCCTCACCCTGTCATAGTAATGTAGCGCACAATGCCAGCTTTTAGTTTGTGCACAAGCCGAATTTCCTACAGGGCAAATGGGCTGGGGTGCAATAAACTCTTGGGATTGGCCGCGTATGCTGAGGAATTTTGCGCTGCAGGGTATGCTTGCCTGGTGTTTGACTACCGCCGTTGGGGGGCCTCAGGTATTTTCGCTGCTGAATTTGAGTATGACTTCTTTTTGACCCCAACGTACAGATGGCACCCGCCGGAATTCTGTCTATGTTTCGGAGCAGCAGGACGACTATCGCACAGTGATCAAGTATGCACGGCAGCAGCCTCAGTACGACCCGCACCGCATCGTTGTGTGGGGATTCAGTTTTGCTGGTCTCTATTTTCGATTTATTTCGTATATGTAATGCTGAGGCTCATACAGGCGGGCATATCCTCACGCTCGCTTCCGACGTAACTTGAAATCATCCATCGCGTTAAAATGACACTGATACCGCTCAGCCTGTTTTAAATGTCGCGGCGAGCATGGCGCAAAACCCATACTGCGGGCGCTCGTTCCTGCCTTTCCAATTTAACCGCCGGTACATTACGCTCTTCACACTCGGGATCCTTGACCTCCTCGCCGACTTTCTGCATCTGCCGCCTGTGTACATTCCGACGGTCGGGCCTCCCGGCGCGATCGCCTCCATAAGCGCGCATGGCGCTGTTGAGGGCTTCGACAGCGTCGCAAATGACCCAAGGCATGTCTGTGTTCTGAGTGCAGGGAGGAACTGACCTTCCACCATAGTGATTTTCCGAATCAGGTCTGGGTCTTAACCTCCCTTCGTCTCGTATTCAACGACCTCCGCACCAGATTGCCGCGTCGATCTTCTTTCGCGCGCCGCTTCATCACCGACCCAGGGACGCTCTCCACCTCATCCACCGGCCCATCTTGCTCACTGCCGCGAAGGCGGATAGGATCTGCCCACCCGCGCCCGTCGTAGAGACGAGTCGCATTGTTCCTACTGCCGAGCTCGTCCAGGTGTCGGGAGGTGTGTTTAAATTGACCAGTGGGCTTGGCTAACGGCGACGCTCGCAGACCATTTTGACATCTTCAAAGGGAACGCTGATTGGGAGCAGGCTATTGCGACCCAGTTGGCGTTCCTGCGGAAATACGTTCCAGTTTGAGTGGAGCCTTGATCTATCATCAAATCGTGTAAGCACGGCACAGGATTTCGGGATGCCTTCACCAGCTCGTTTGGCACTTCGCGTCGGAAATGTTTCTGGCAAGGTTAAAACTTTCGCAAATGATGGTGATAGCAAAGAACATTTACCACACCTGCGCTCGTTATCTCGTTCTTCTCATTTTTTATTATTTCAACAGCGTAGCATGCCTTGACTCGTTTTGTATTTTCCTTTCATTTTTAGCCTTTGAACTCGCGCGGTGAAAAAATGAAAGGATAAGCGTGACATAAACGTGACAGATTGTGGCACTGTACAAGTTCGGCCAAAGCGTGACAAAGGAATCCAATCTTATCTTAGTTCCATACCACGACCTCTAAAGTCTTAATCCGATGTTAAACCCAACACTTCCTACAATCGACGAGAAGAATCCTCTATATTGTCCCGCCATCACCGCTTCCAAGTACCTCAGTTCTCTTAGACGTCAAAACAGGCGCCGGAAATCGTTGCGTGGAGAAAACCAGCCTCCAAAGGACCGATTACTCTCGTCTTTCGCGCACGGTCTGGACAAGGCCCTTCAAGAGGAAGATGTCGAATCATTGGGGAAGCTCTCTCAGTTCGAAAAAGATTCCTCTGCGACATCCTTCACGCTGGAAAACCTGTCGACCTCTTTCGAGCATCGTAGCATCACCGTCAAGAATGAGACGACTTCTCGTCCGCCTCTCAAGCGGAAGCGTTCCCGCTCCTCGTTCAGCGACCTCGATGGGCCCCCGAAACACATGCGTTCCATCCAGTCTGTCCACGAAAGCTCCTTCGAGATCAGCATTAGACGCGGAGAACGACTTCAGTTTTTCCCACCGAAGCCTTACTATTCGCCGTTCGTGCTGCCCAAGAAATCGACTCCCAAAGCGACGGTCACCGAGGACTTGAAGGCCAAGATTCGCGCCCTCGAAGGTAGGCCCTCTTTTCATACCTGGATATATGCGCCTATATTGACGCAAATATTCATCCATAGATGAGCTCTACGGTCCCCCTATCGGCACGGAGTCGCCCCGCGGCCTCAAGCCCCTCATTGAACGCCTTGACTCCATGATGCCTGGCATTCGTCTCCGAGCACGCCTGTCGAAACTTGCCGACCTGAGCCACCAATCTATCGCTGACTTCCTCGGCGAAAACGGTGCGTGTTTCATGTAAACATATTTGTCTTTCACAGCTAAATTTTCACCAGGTCTACTCAACATCCGCGTCCTCACGATTCTTCGGACTTCAGAGATCTGGCGACTAGTAATGACCGAATCTATGGGCGACGAGGACGGACTGAATCTGGCCGGAAAGGACATCTTCCCTGGTGCGCGCCGTGGGAGAGGCCTCGGCTCATCCTCTGATTGTCGTGGCTCTCCACAGTCTTCAGCAAACCCCACAGCTTCCTATTCTTGACTGAGCTCTCGTTCAGCGGCACGCGCGTTCAAGACGCCGACATCGTGCACATTCACCACCTACCGCGGCTCGTGACTCTGCTCCTACACAACACGGGTATCGGAAACGAGGCGTCAGTGTACCCCGTCGCGCCCGCGTGCCCTCGCAGCTGATCGTCTTCTGTTATCTAGTGTCTTCAACCTCCTGGCTCTCAAGCGCTCTCTACTCCAGCTTTCTCTCGCAACGAATCCGCACATAGACGACGACGCTGTCCCTGCTATCATACTACTATCTAAGCTCTCTTTCCTCACCATCCTCGACACCGCCATCGACATGCCCGGGATCCGCCGCCTCGCCCAAACGATCTACACAGAGCGCCGCGTCATCGACATCGAGGTCCCCTCTGCGTGCGAGCGCTACCTCGACAGTGGGTCCTTGTCCTTCCTTCTCCTTGGCTTCTCTTTTTCTTCCCTTGCAAACTAACCTCGCGCGACACGCAGACCTCGGCACCCAATACCTCCTCAATCCCAAGCCCCCGCTCATCGATAACCCGAGCGTCGTTCCTGAGCTCTCCGCCGCCGCGCTCAAGCGCAACCTCGCTGCGCATGCCACATGCAACTCCACCATCGTCGCGGCGGGGACGAAGCCCGAGATGGCGCTGCGCCTCAAGACGCTGCTCGAGACGCGTAAGGCAGATCTGCTCGTGCGCGAGATGGTGGACGGGGGAGATGAAGCGGCGGGGCGGTCGGGGTCGCGGTAAGGCTGCCCCCGTGGCGGCGGGTGATATAGGGCGACGTGGTGAGGGGTTGTTGTTTCGTCCCTTCCCTCGCATTATTCTTGGATGGACTCGACTGTGCTATGTTATTGTTACCTTACTGTACTGTTAAATCCGCGCGCTACCCTACTTCATCACTGTAATTCCATCGTAGTCGTAATCGTATAATGCATCGCGCTCTCTGTCGTCGTTCTTACCACTTCGGAAGCTCCTCTGCAAGGAATCCATTGAACATTCGCCTCGATTTTCCGACCAGTCACGCGCACTTGACTTCCACCATAACATACTAGATCCTTCTTCCACCTGCGTCTGCAATCAATCACAACCGAAAATGCAGTTATAGTCTGCCAGTATTGGTTCAGTCGGGAGCTGAGTCTAACATCGGGTCTGACAATCATCTCATCATCTCTACTCTTCTCATCATCTCTACTGTCTACGGCCTGTCTCTTGCCACCATGGACAAACTTCCCAACGAACTGCTGAATCACATATGCTCGTTTCTGGAGGACCGCGATCTCTGGAAAGTCATCCAGCTCTCCTCGTCTTTCCGACGCCTTGCCATGCTGCCCTACCTGGCACGTTTCGGCATTTCCGAGGCCAATATTCAATCAGGCACGCTCTCGCTTTCGGACTCGTTTTTCTTGATAGTCGTTGTGGCTGGAATAAGCCCCATACAGAGGCTCGTGTGCTATGAAAAATCTTCAGGACCACAGCTCGGATATACGGTGCTAGTCGACATTCTTTCCGCGACAGCGCCAATCCCAGACATTGTGATATACAACAGGCATTACATGATCCAAAAGTCCAAAGAAACCGCATACATTCTTTCACGTATTCCCTCTTCGGCGACCACCAGCCTGGTGATCAGGAAGGGTTCCTTTTTGTACTCGTCCCATCCACGATCTTCGCCCCGGATTCAATGGAAAGTGCCCTTCAGATCATTCCGGCACTCTCCAACGATGATGTTCCTCATCGTCATTTTCAGCATTCCTCTCTTCCTCGTGTACCTGGTCTTTGGTGTCATCAACTTCGCTGTCCTATCCATGTGGGTGTATCGACGCATCTCGGATCCGCCTTGGCCGCAAGACGAACGCATCGTCCATGACATGCATGACACCTGCTCGCTGTCCTTCAGCAGCTGGATGCGAATCCAGTCTCTTCCCGAAGAACACCTCACGCTGGTCACGCTTGCAGACCATTCCTCGCACCGCCCAGAGTATTTAATTCTGGAACCAGTACCCGGCCTCACAGACAGCGCATACTCCGCCATCCTCACGTCTCTCGACCTCGGAATGCACATCCGGCACTTAGCCGTGCACCCCAAGGCCAACCTCGTCTATGCTGACTTGATGGCCTTGGTGAGCCACCATCCACACCTCACCGAGCTCCAAGTCAGCTCGGATTCAATTCGACGTTCCTCCCTCACCCCGCTGTCTATAGTCGCACACCCAGAAAGCAAAGTGCAGGACCTCACCGCGCCGCCATGCTACATCCCTTACCTCCTCCCAGCCACTCCGAATGCGCACCGCATCTCCCTCCTCTTCGCCCCATCGTCCAAGCGCGCGTTGTCGGTGCCTGCCTTCCGCTCCGCGACCTTCGACCTCGCCGCGTACCACACTGCCCTCGAAGCCATCGCCTCGCTCCCAGGCACGCACCCCCTCACGCTCGACTTCACTTTCCGCCTCACTGCCGCCTCCCTCCCCTGGGACGTTCTGCCTTCGACGGATCTCGAGGTAGGCAACGACAACAGCGCGCTCCTCCCCGAAACGCGCCTCGGGCGCGTCAAGACCCTCTTCCTCTGCTGCGACGGTCCCGCGCGCTTCCGCGCGTCTGACATCCGAAGCGTGATGCCCTGGCTCGGGTTGTTCCCTAGCCTGCAACGCCTGGCGTTCTTGCCTGGGGCAGTCAAGAGGATCTCCGTCGCTGAGCGCGCGGCGCTGGCGGAGGCCATTTGCATGACGTGCAGAGGCATTGGCGGGCCGCATAACATTGCGTTTAATAATGATTGAACGCCGGGAGCCAAATTTGTTGCGTTCGTTCAATCGGACATACTCAGGGTTTTTCATTTGCAGGGGGGAACAAACGGCGCCCCAGAAAATGCTGCTCCGAATCGAGACGGATGTACTTTGGTGGAGGGAGGAGGCGGCGAGGCGGTCGGGGTGTCCGCAGCATGCACTCGCTCTCGACGGAGCGTAAATGGGTGGTGCGATGCGACAGGGCGAGGCAGGGGACGTGGGTGCTCCGTCCCCTCCCCTCGCATTGTATAATTTTCTTGTTGGATGGACTCGAGATCTGCTACTGGTGTAATATTGTTACCGTACTGTTCCTATTCCCCATTGTAACATATAATGCATCACGCTCTGTCATCTCTGTTGTAACTGAAAGTTGTCTGAATTATGTCTGAAAATCGAGAGTGAAATATTCAAATCTTCGAATCGTACACTGACCTGTCACTAGCACGACGCGATTACTTGCCTTTTACCTCATCATGATCACCATCGTAGACTTGACGCAGTCTCTTCCGCCAGTTCCGTCGGCACAAGGCCAAGTCCGAAAATGGAGTCACTAACAGGCGCTGCGGCAGTCCGAATCGCTTGGGCATCGCATAAGATTTGACAATCTGCCTGCTCTCTACCACTATGGACAAACTTCCCAACGAACTGTTGGAACACATATGCTCGTTTCTGGGGGACCGCGATCTCTGGAAAGTCATCCAGCTCTCCTCGTCTTTCCGACGCCTCGCCATGTTGCCCTACCTAGCGCGTTTTGGCATTTCCGAGGCCAATATTCAATCAGGCACGCTCTCACTCTCGAAGTCGTTTTTCTTGATAATCGTTGTGGCTGGAATAAGCCCCATACAGAGGCTTGTGTGCGACGACGAATTCGCAGGACTACAGCTGGGATACAGGGTGCTAGTCAACATTCTTTCCGCGACAGCGCCAATCCCGGACATTGTAATGTACAACAAGCATTACTTGGTCCATGGCCCGAAAGAAACCGCATACATTCTTTCGCGTGTTCCTTCGTCAGCCACCACCACGCTGGTAGTTGCGACGAATTCCCTTCTGCATGTATGTTTGTCGCATCCACGATCCTCGCCCCCGATTCGATGGAAATCGCCCCGCTGGCCCTTGGGCTCATTCAGGCTTTCTCCAGCGATGATCTTCCCCGTCGTCATCTTCGGTATTCCCCTCTTCTTCGTATACCTTGTCACCGGAGTCATGACCTTGGCTGTCCTGTCGATGCGGATATATCAACGTGTCTCAAAACCGCCTTGGCCGAAGGATGAACGAATAATAGAGGGCCCCGGTCAACTCGAGTTCGACGACTGGATGCGAATCCAGTCTCTTCCCGAAGAACAGCTCACGTTGGTCACGCTCGCAGACACCCATTGCTGGCCTAAGTTTATATTAAGACCAACGCCAGGCCTCACAGACAGCGCGTACTCTGCCGTCCTCGCGTCTCTCGACCTGGGAAGGCACATGCAGTGGTTAACCGTGGAACCCAAGACCAACCTCGCCTACGCCGACCTGGTGGCCTTGGTGAACCGCCATCCACACCTTATCCATCTCCGAATCGAGCCGGATTCAATTCGACCGTTCTCCCTCCCCCGGCTGCCCATAGTCGCAGCCCCGGAAAACAACGTGCGGGTGCTCACTGCGCCGCCACCCTACATTCCTTACGTCCTCCCAGCCGTCCCGAATGTGCACTCCATCTCCCTCCTCTTCACCCCTTTGCCTGAACCCGCACGGTGGATGTCTAACCTCCGTTCGGCGACCTTTGACCTCCATGCGTACCGCGCTGCGCTCGAAGCCATCGCCTCGCTCCCAGGCACGCACCCCCTCACGCTCGACTTCACTTTCCGCTTCACTGCCGCCTCCCTCCCCTGGGACGTTCTGCCTTCGACGGATCTCGAGGACAGCGCGCTCCTCCCCGAAACGCGCCTGACGCGCGTCAGCAATATCTGGTTCCACCGCGACGGCTCTGCGCGCTTCCGCGCGTCTGACATCCGAAGTGCGGTGCGCTGGCTCGGGCTTTTCCCGAGCCTACAGCGCATAGGGTTTGCGCCTGGGGCGGTTGAGAAAATACCCGTCGCTGAGCGCGCGGCGCTGGCGGAGGCGATTTGCGTGGCGTGCAGAATTAGCGACCCGCAGAACATTACGTTCAATATCAACGGTTAACGCTGGGCGACGGGCGTGAAATGCGTATTGTTTGTGTCCTCGCACACAATATATACTTTTGTTTCCTTTGCGCAAGATAAAAACAAACGCTGCTCGAGACGCCCAAGAGGGATCTGTTTGTATGCGAGGACAACTGCCGGGGCCGGTGAGCCTGCACTCAACCTCAGATGTGGCTCTGAGGCGGCGACGCGTTCAACCCGTCTCGTCGCATTATTGATTACAGATTGTGGCAAGATTGTGGACTCCGAGTCGAGTCGGCTATGGTATTCTTCCCTAAATTTGTGTGCTACCACCGTGATTTCATTGTAGTCGCACATCATACTCTGCGTCGTCGTGTTCATTGTTTATAGCCAGGCTGAACGAGAGAGAAAGAGAGTGTCGTGGTCCGTGGGCTCGCAATGACTGTCATTTGGCGGGAAGCTTTTTCTGCGTTATTCGGAGTCCACTTCACGTGGTTCTCGATCATCCCGCACGGGACGTCGACGAGCTCAATGCCCCGGACGATAGCCTTCGACGAGGGCGCGCGTTTCCGCAGAAACGTCTTTGAATTCCTCGATGTTCAGCTGCAGCTGCCGCGAAATGTCGACCTTCTTTTCCATGTAAAAGTCCACTTTGGAGGCCTCGGGGTCGTCGTATTCTTCGTCGAATTTCCTCCTTCTTCTTTGCCAGTGCGGCCGCTCGTGTTGACTCCGTAGTCGCTGGCTCTGACGCCTCCGGCGGGGCCGCATCACCCGCTTCGAGGTCCACATCCTCGTAGTCCTCGCCCTCGACACCATCTGTCATCACTGGACCCGTGATGAACAACCCACGGATGGAGTCCAGTATATCTTCGTCCTCCCATTTTTTCAAGTCCTCCTCCCGGCCGTCCACACAATTTTGCTGGAATCCACTTCCTCCTCCTCCTCATCCTTCCTGGGAACATTTTTGAACCGGAAGAATTCACCGTCGTCGTCTTCCTCATCCTCTGCCGTCTCTGGTTCCTCCTTTCCTGCTAACACCTCCTTGGGCGTCAGCTCGCTGGAGTATATGAGCTTTGTCCAATCTTTCCGCCGTCGTGGATTAGACGATGCCGCAGCCTGCGCCTTGGCTGCTAAGTTCAGCTTCCACTTCGGCGCGGCTTCCTCTCCTTCCTCTTCATCCTCATCCATCCTATCCTTTCATCGCTAGGAATATCCAGCGGATCCCCATCCTCCATCCGGAATCGTCTCCTCATGTCCTCGTCCTCGTCCTCGTCCCCTAAGTCGGAATCGCTCTAGGCGTACTCAACATCGGCCCTCTGAGTTTTCGAGGTACTGGCTATGGGGATCGTGCGCACAACATCCCGGCGCGACGCCCGACCGGTGCTTTGCAGATTAGGAGCGACGTCTTCGTCTTAGTCGTCGCCGCCGCTGTCAGAGTCGATACCAGACTCGTCCTCTTCCTCATCACCACTCTCATCCCCGTAACCGTCGCTTACGCGCCGCATCGGTAACTCGTGACCGCGTTCTTTTTCTCATGGCCAACGCCAAAACTCTCGAGGAGCTTTCTCGACCAGAATATTGGGACCAGCGATATTCAGGCGACGACAGCAAAGACGCGACATTCGAATGGTTCAAGTCTTTCTCCAATCTCGAGTCGCTTTTTTCGAAATCTCTTCCTGAGCCGAACGGTGCATTCCCGCGTATCCTCCATCTTGGATGCGGCAACAGCGTACGCCATACTAGTGAAACTAAAACCGACTCCTCGTAATTCTTGGATCGTCTCGTAGAATCTGCCCATCGATCTGCACGCCCGAGGATACACCAACCAAGTCTGTGTGGACTTTTCGGCGGTGGTGATTGAGGATATGAGGGCAAGATTCAACGATAAAGAAGGCATCGAATGGAGGGTCGAGGATGTAAGAAAGATGGGCGGTGTAAAGGATGGGGAGTTCGATGTGGCGATTGACAAGGGGACGTTGGACGCGATGCTGTGGGGCAGTTTGTGGGATCCGCCGGAGGAGGTGAGGGAGAATACGAGGTTGTATATCGATGAGGTGTGGTTTCACTTTCTTCGCTTCAATATCTTTAACCTGAGCTCTGACATGCTTTACTTATAGGTCGCGCGCGCCCTGAAGCCTAGCGGGACATTCGTCTACATCACGTACCGCCAGCCGCACTTCATCAAGCCCTTCCTTATCCGCGATGCCGTGTGGGAGCTGCAGGTTCTCGAGCTCAGGGAAGAGGCCGGGGTATTCGAGTATTTTGCGTTTGTGATGAAGAAAAAGGCGACTTGATTTGGTGCCGTTCACGTACGATGTGAAGCCAAAGAGCGCACAACACACCCAGTTGCATCTCGCGTCTGTATGCACAGCCGCTCCGACGCGACACCATGCATTTCGTTGCAGATCAGATCTAGATGTGCGCGCATCTCATCTTTTCTTTGCGCCACAAGCAAACAAACCACCTTCTGACTTCACTTCGTCTGTCCCAATCGTCCCCGGCGCGCAGGCGCGCAGCCTCATCCAAAGTTTGTTGCGCTCGCCCGCCCAATCAACTGTTGGTTCTGCTCGGTCTACCCCACAAATCTCGGAGTCGCGAATCAATTCGTCGAGCGGTAGCGCACGGCGCAAAACCATCGTCTTCAGCAGAGTGATACACCTGATATGCCCGGCCTACATGCTACTTTGCCTTCTGTGGTGCTAGGACTACTACGATGGGCCGCCAAAATGGCTTTATCTTCATGTTGGTCTGCTGGCTGATACCGCCATCCAGCTGGATCCAGTGTTCTCGCCGACCAATTCTTTGTACCCACACCAATCCGGCTCTATCTCTTCCACTATTTACCCCCCAACGCCTCCCCTACCGCCTCGTCCAGCGCCCGCACCGCCTCCCGCACTGCATCCATCCCGAGCCCCCCATCCTCCAAAAACTTATCCGCTTCATAGAGGTGATTCATTCCCTGCGCCAGGCAGAAGACCCCCCGCCCGGGCCCCAGCGCGTCCGCCGCATCCTTTGAGACGCGCATCGGCACGTCGGGGTCGTCGTCGCCCTGGATGAATACCGTGACCGGCCACGCCGCCAGCTGGCTTTTGTAATGTGGGTCGCGCGCCCACTCAAACCCCGGGTCCACTGCGCGGTCGACGAGGGTGGGGTACATGTTCTTCCGGACGAAGTAGTCGTAGAGGAGCCCGCGGTTGGGCTCTTGGGGTTGCTGATAATGGGGGCGGTAGATGCCTTGGGCTTCTTCTGGCACACTTCCCGGCTCGCGATCTTGAAGCTCGAACGCGGAATTCCTCTTCCCCTCGGCGTCCAACATCCCCACCGCAAACGTCAACTGGTACGGCGAGGTACCCACGCTTACGGGCTCCGAGAGCATCCCCTCGACGTCCTCGTCGCGCACTTCGTCCGGCGGGATCAGGTACGAGGAGTTGAAGAATGGGTGCTGGAAGGTTGGGATGCCGGTGATGCAGAGGAGGGCGATGGGTTTGGGGTCGCAGTGGTGCGCGAGCAGGGCGGCGAGGAGGAAGCCTGCGGAGGAGCCGCCGGCTAGGATGGGCCTGGGGAAGGAGGAGGTGGGGTTGGTGTTGAGGGTCCGGGCAAACTCGTACGCGGCGCGGGCGTCGGCGAGGAGCTCCGGTCCCTGGGCCTGTGGGAGAAGGCGGTAGCTGGCGGAGAGGAGGGGCCATTGGCGAGTGTGGCAGGTCTACATGGATAGACAATTATCAGCCAAGCGTCGGAGCGAGATATGTGCACGGACTTGTACCAGCCACAGTGGGACGGTGCTCCGCCCACCGCTGACGAGGCCGCCGGCGTGGAAGTACAGGAAGACGGGTCCTTCGCTGGGGTAGTCGGCCGCGGAGTAGATGTCGCATTCTAAAGGTACCTGGTGCGTGGCGAAGAGGCGAGTGGTTTTGGTGAGAGGGGCAGAGGGAGGCATGGCTATCAAGGTGTATGTATGTACGGTTTGGTTCCTTGCGAGCTCATGCGTGAGCTCGGAAGCAAAGGAAGTGGTGGATCGATCTTGAGATTAGATTGGTACAATCACATGTACACAGCCACTCGTCTTTGGCCGTGTGCACTGTAATCGACATCCCTGCTGTTTCAATTGTTGGGACCGCGCAGGTTATCCTCCTCCTCCTCCTCCGCCCCCCTTGTCACTCGCGCTCGGGGTCGCTTCGGGTCTCGTTTTCTGACCATCCGAACGTTTGTCACAGGTGCTTCACCTTTGTTCATGGAACAACCTTCCGCGTCGTCTCTTGAACCAGCACCCTTCTCGCGCGATTTTACCCATCTGTTGACCAGCAACGACGTCCCACTCGATTCCGAAATTCCATTCATCCGCGATATCATCTCCAATGGAGAGAATAGCTTGGACGCTCTAGATTTCCAAATTGAAAGCCTGCAGAGCACGCTCGCGCGGCTAGCATCGCGGGATGCTCATATCCACAGCGCTCTTGCTGGTTTGCAGGATATGCTCGTGCAATTCACTCGAAAGCGCGACGAGATGGCGGAGAGTGTCCGCCGGCATCGCGCCCTTCTACATCCAATTCGCTGCCTGCCACAGGAGCTGATTTGTGATATCTTTTCCTGGGTGCTCTTGGGCGAAGAAAACCCCACGAACAGGCCGAGAGCACCTTGGCATCTTGCTCTTATATCCCAATCCTGGCGACGCGCAGCGCTTTCGTATACCCCTTTGTGGTGCTTCATCACCCTCTCCCCCTCAGCAATGATGGCTTCGGGCGCGAGCCCCCGCAGCGAAGCCGATAAACAACGGGCCATGATAGAAGCTCAACTACTACGGTCGGCCCGGGGGAACGTCTTAGATATTGGCGAAGCCGATAAACGACGGGCCATGACGGAAGCTCAACTTCTGCGGTCGGCGAACGCGCTGCTAAATATTGCGTGGGAGGCGGGCAAATATGTTGAATCTAGACTTTTGGATCTAGTCGTCGCGCACTGCGGTCGGTGGCGCACCTTGCGCTTGACCTCTGGCCAGGAGCAATATAGCTCTGCATCCGGGCTTGACTGGCTACGCCCGACCGCCGGACGTCTCGCTCAATTAGAGAAATTGGAAGTGGCTCTCATCCCCACCTTTTCCAATGGCCAGTTCCCGGTACCCGACGTGTTTATAGCAGCCCTGGCCTTGCGCCACGTTGCGCTGACCGATCGAAATTTCAGAGCTGACTCACCATCCGACATTAATATTCCGTGGGCGCAGATTACACACTATAGAGGAAACCACCTCCTGTCTTGTCAGCTCGAAATTCTGGCGGAAACGCCAGCTCTGATCGAATGCGCCATCCAGACACGGCACCAGTACATGCCAGACAATCAGGATATGGTCTTGCTACCTCGCCTTCGCCGTCTCCATGTGGAGGAACCCAAAATCTTAAATCATCTCGAAACACCATTACTCGACACATTATCTTCATCACTCACTACAACGCTCGACACATTACTTCCTTTCATTCAGCGTTCCAGTTGCACATTAACGAAACTGGTTTTGGTGCACTGCCGACTCTCCGAGTCCTCCCCACTCATCGCGCTCTTCGAAGGTCTCCCTGCCCTCACTTATCTCCTCCTTGGAGCCCACTTCTCACCCCAGAAACAGTCCACGCTACTCGATGCTTTGACTCTGGCCGGAACATCGTCTGACCTCTGTCCCAATCTCACTTCTCTCTTATATGGATGTCCTTCCTTTGGAGATGAAGAAGACCGACTGTTCCCTCGCGATCTGTTCTTCGCCATGGTGCAGTCCCGTTGCGAAATCATTTCCCCCGAGGTCCAGTCACTCTGTCGTCCCTCCCGTCTGGACTTTCTCCGTATTTTTCGTACATCCAAGATTATTTTCCCTCCCCCAAAAGACGTCCTAGTTCGATTGGAGGCACTGCGGGATATGGGGCTCGATGCTGTTTTTCTGAAGGATCCGAATTCCAAAGATTTACAAACCCACAGAGACTTCATTTGATGAGTCCTTTCGGCGAGGTCCCTGTTCACACCAACTCAATTGACGGCCTCGAGTCGTGATTACCTCGATGTCTGACATGCTTGATGCTTCAGGACGCGGAAAAGCGGTTTGAGCGGCGCTGCGCACAGCACTGCTGTTACTAGTAGCAGTAGTTTGTAGGATTTCGAGGATCGACTCTACAAAAAATTTAGGGCATAAGTATTCTATCTAGATTCCAATTCAGCCGTCCTAGCCCTGGAATTCGTATTCCTCAATTTCCTGAAATTTCTGCGCCGAAACCCTAACACCCAGTGCCCACCGATTGATCCCGACCTTTTCTTCACGCACTCCAAGCGCCTTATATTCCGATCCACGTGATTGACCGATTGCCGAGTATATCTCCGTCGTGAACTCACAGCTCTCTCGTTGCACGGAGAGGATTCTATGTTCAGAATTTGGCCTCTTTCACATCTGGATAATTCAATCCTTTGTCTTGGTGTGTATGATTCCAAATCCTCGTTATTTTTGATGCCTCGCCTATTTTTATCCTGCACCCCTTGGCTGAATTTTGAACAGAAAACACCCCAGATATGAATTCACATTCCAAACTGAAGGAGTTCAGCAGGGATAGATCACTTGACGCGTCGCGCTTCAGCCAGCGGTGGTGGAACTTTGGACAGATAAGTGTGCCATGTCATGCCGTACTATCGGATACGGTCTCCCTGCCAAACGAAGCGCAGCCCGCTGCAGTAACACCCACCGCCCACCGCATCCTAAGACGTGAGGGTCAGATCTGACCGCCAGCGCGCACCTCTGCTGCAGCCACCTTACTGTCGACCTCGGCTCACAGATCGCACCGCGCCCTTTACCTTTCGACCTCTGCGGACAGATCACGCCGCGCCCTTGTTCGTCGACCACGGTTGGATCGCACCGCGCACCTCTCAGGTCGACATTGGCACTTGGATCGCACTGCGCCCTTTTCATCCGACCCCGGCGGTCAGATCTCACCGCCCACTTCCAAGCTCGACGTGTGCACTTCCAAACCTGACGCTGGCGGTTGAATTGCACCGCGCACTCAAATTCGACATTGGCAGTTGGATCCCACCGCGCCCCTTTCCTTCGACCTCGCCGGTCAGATCCCACTGCGGCCTTTACTTATCGACGTTCGCGGTCAGATCGCACCGTGCACTTTACTTTCCAACGTTGGCGGTCAGATCCCACCGCGCACCTTACTTTTCGACGTGGGCGGTCAGATCCCACCGCCCTCCTCACTTCTCAATGTTGGCGTTCAGATCCCACCGCCCACCTTACTTTTCGACGTCGGCGAACAACGCTCGCGGTCAGATCCTACCGCGCACCTCACCTTTCGACATTGGCAGTCAGATCCCACTGCGCACCTTACTTTTCGACGTCGGCGGTCAGATTCCACCGCGCCCCTTTCCTTCGACCTCGGCGGTCAGATCCCACTGCGGCCTTTACTTATCGACGTTCGCGTTCAGATCGCACCGCGCACTCTACTTCCAACGTTGGCGGTCAGATCCCACCGCGCACCTTACTTTTCGACATCGGCGGTCAGATCCCACCGCCCTCCTCACTTGTCAACGTTCGCGGTCAGATCCCACTGCCCTCCTTACTTTTCAACGTCGGCGTACCACGCTTGCGGTCAGATCCTACCGCGCACCTCACCTTTCGACATTGGCAGTCAGATCCCACTGCGCACCTTACTTTTTGACGTCGGCGCATAACGCTCGCGGTCAGATCCTACCGCACACCTCACCTTTCGATATCGGCGGTCAGATCCCTCCGCGCGCTTCCATTAGCGGTCGGACACCGCCGCGCACCTCATCTTTGGGCCCTGGCGGTTGGATCACACCGCGCCTTTCACTTTTCGACCTGATCACACTGCAGCCTTGCTGACCTTGGCGGTCAGATCCCACCGCACAGTTGGCGCCTCGACCTTGGCGGTCGGATCACACGGTCGTTGACTTAAGACATTCTTGCTTCTTAACTAGATAGCATATTCATTGATCATTCATTCAACTTTCGTATACGTAGGCGATTCCATATACACAAGAATACCTTGGAATAAATGATTGCCCTTCCCTGTGACATGTAACTTACTGACTTGCGAATACGGGCCAGACCGCTATTTCCACATTCGCCTGCACTCGAGTTGATGTAAGCCAGGCGGGGATCCACATTACAGTGCGTTTTGAGGAAGGCTGCCGGAGCACACTTTGTGTGACCGACAGAGTGGAAGTCGTCAATCAGGAACTGTGTGTTGGAAAAAAAAACGGGCTCGCGAGTCATGCAATACGGTCCCAATGCGCATGCAAAATCATAGATCACCCTTTTCGGCGCCTTCTCCCACCGGGTAACCAGTGCCGAAAAGACATCGTTCCGTCCTTCGCCTCTTGGGATGCAGTGGAAACCGTAGCAGATGCTGTGGGTACACCACACGCACATGATCCCACCGGTCAATCGTCGCTCTCCGTACTGGGAGTAAAACTTGGAGCATTTGGCGCCCCGCTTGCCCCCGATGTCGTTGTTGACATCGTGCTTCAATTTCGGATATCGCGGCCGCTGTCTGATCTTTGGGACACCGTAACAGCAACCAGTCTGAAATTCTGCCTGTCAGTTCCTCAAATTTGATTCCATAACGACTGACACGTCTTACCTCAATCCATGGCTTTTCGACCTGACCCTCATCCACCCTTGGAGGCTCCGGACCTTTGATCAAAGACTTTAGAACCATCCTGCCGCGATTCAAGATCCACTCGCAGACTTGGACAGTTATTATAGGGAACGGAAGCGTCGAGTTCTTCTCATGACTTAGCAGTTCATGGATCGCGGGAATCTCCACCAAAGCGGACGCTTTGCGGAGGTTTGGCTCCGTTACAAAAGCCTGGAGGGCATCCAGCGCGGGTTTTGGTGCCATCTGGAGTACCGACTCTTCAGCCGTGATCTAAACATTCAACCCGTTAGTGATATACAGCATACGGCATCCAGGGAGCAGACTGACCTGGAAGAATAAACGCCGGTAGACATCTGCTGCTCCCTTCCCCTGAACGACTGACCGCTCTCCAAATTGTGACTCAAAGAGGGCCCCCAAGGCTGGGCACGCATGCGAGAGGCCCGCAATTGCACCTGGTATCGCATCCAACCTCTCCAGCATTTCTCGTTGAGTTTTTGCAGCCGCCCTCTCAGCTCGTGTCTGTTTCCGAGAACTAGTGTCGACGTCGTCATCTTCATCGTCCTCTTCATCCTCCTCCTCATCGGCCGCCTGATTGTGGGCATTTTCTGCCGCCGTGCGAGGCGCCACTGTGGCGCTTATTCGGGCCATAGTCAGTGCTGGTCCGGTGATCACCAAGCGTACGAGTCGCCGGACTTTCCGATTTGTTAGAAGTTGCTGGCTAGGCACGTATCGGGTGGTTGTCCGCTCAATAGAATCCACTTGAGACACCGTCGGAGGCTCGAGACTGGGGAGCAAATGTTTTCGATTGAATGCAAGGGTGACTCCATCCCAGATCGTGGTTTCAGGTGAAGGACCGCACTGCGGGCACATCATGCTGCCGTCCAAATACTGCAAATTGACAAAGGAGAACCATACAGCCCTGAAGACCTCCGCCGTCACAAACGGGTGCTCAGTCTGTCCGCTGTGGAGTTCGTAACGTCGAGTGACGACAGAGACCCAGGCGGAGAAAGGTGTCTCTGATGAGGTATACGCAGAAGTGTACTCATTGAGTAGATCATGCGCAAACAGTTTCCGATTATTGTAGTTGAATATACCAAGTTCTCGACCGTCTGGCCCAATATACCTGTGGCGACACCGCGGGTTCGAGCACGCCTGAAGCTCGATTGGGCATTCCCATGCCCGAAATAACCCATACACAGTACATTGCATGTGCAAGACGGGCAGCGCTGGATTGTACTGACGCCGTGGTTCGGAACAGCAGCAGGTAGACGTGTCTGTTAGATGCAGACCATCTGGGCCGTTTTCCAAAGCTGGTGCGCGTTCATACAAATGTGGATCTGTTGCCAGTGACGCCCATGGTGGTGGAGAGATTGGTAGACAGGACACCGGTTTCCGCTCCAGTGCAGCTCGTCGTCCTCAAGGAACTATGGAAGCAACAGATCTTGGTACTCAACTAACTGACGGAACTGAACTGTCGTACCTGCATAATCAATACTTGACCCATCCCCCACCATGTCGTCAGTTGCAGTTGGATCCACTCGAACCAGTTTTTGGAGTAAATCCCGGCATTTCGAGAGGTGCGAGCATCCCTGGGTGGCTGAGTCCTTTGTGCAGAGCCATTGACCAGCACCCGAGTCTTCCCCAGTGTAAGTAACAATTACTCGCCCATTTAGAGACCGCGAGTTGGGAGAGGGCGAAGAGAAATGGTTCAAGAAAATGCCTTCTTGTAGCTCTTGGCGCGAGAACAAGACCACTTCGGCATCGCGGCTGGCAAAATTCGCGTCCAATGGAAACAGCTCTTCACCGTTCTCACGCAGAAATCGCTGGTGCACACAGTCCTCGCCAGGCCGACTCAACGGGCACTGGCATACCACGACATCCTCGTTGCCAATGATCGACCGCTGGACATGAAACCAATTGGGCTACGAAATGTATTCAACGGCAGGAATGTTACGGGAGACTTGGCGTACTTTGGATATTTTCTTTTTGGGTCCAACCGTTCACCACAAACAGGTCAGATCCAATCTGATATAACGCTCCCCCTTCTTCCTGGATGTTTTCACAGTATTCTAGATACCCAAGCCTGCGGACCTCCTCAGAGGAGGGTAATTCCACTGTGTCATTGTCTTCGTTCGATGGGCGCTCTGGGCTGTTCCAAATAGGATCACTGCCTACCAGCAGGTTTTCGACAGCTGAATCCCAGGCTGGTCCCTCCTCGCCCATATTATCTGGTGCTGCTTGCTGTTTTTTAGCTCTAGTTCGCGGCTTGCCATTGTGACCTTGGTGACGGCGCTTTCGAACTGGAGTCGCAACTGTATATTGCAATGGTGTCGTGTCCCCAAGCTCAATGCGGCGCTCAGGAGACGGAGGTGGAGTTTCCAGTGAGATATAGGGTACATTGTCGTCGTCCATGGGTGAATGTAACTCGCACTTTTGGCTCATTCCTGTTCGCACTGTAGGATCTCACTGCCCGTCACTACTGGCCCGTTCAATTTTAGGCAGCAGGATCACACTGCACCCCGTTTCGCGGCGCTGCCAAATCTGACCGCCAGTCACTTCACCACTGACCTGCGATATTTTCTACATTGGCTGCCCCATCTGACTGCCGACCTGTGCGTTCAATTTCGGGCGGTAGGATCATACTGCACCCCGTTTCTTCTGCAACCATGGCTGCTGGATCTCACCGCCGATGTGCACGTCGGCGGTATGCACTCTTGGCTGTAGGGTCGCACTGCGCCCTTCCTCTTCTATGCTGGCTGTTGGGTCACACCGCGGTCTCGTTCCACTTTGGCTTGGCTTTTTGCCACGTCACCTCTGCCTCCTTCCACAATGCCGCCAGAGGACAGACAAGATAGTCCTTGAAGAGACTTGTCGCCAATGCCCTACTAGAACTCTACGTTCGCAATGCCCACACACTCCAGAAGGCAGGGAGTATCAAAAGCAACAGAGGAATGTTCACCAACCTGTGCTCGTGCGTCATTTGTTAACGGGTGGACTCCACTGACATGAAGCCAATACCCAGAGCCAAGCTTCTCCTCTCCCACCATCATATCGCTGGCTTTTGCCTCAAACGGGGGTGGCGGATACATCTCTTTGGCATTTTCCGTCGCACTGGCCCTTGCCTGCTCCACCGGTACGCCAACACATCATGATCTTCTCTGAATAACCTTTCTCTCAGATTGAGCCGATCTCGTACCAAATTGAGGCGCCCGGCCGCTCAAATCTCGCGACTTTATTCCCTAGTGGTGCGTTGATCTAACTTGGTCTATCTTTTTTATAACTCGTGTATCACATTCCAGATAGTCAAGCTCCAGCTCCTGTGCATGTCCTCAGCAGTGTCCCAGTGCCAACCTCTGAGACCTCTCAATCCGATGTCTTCGGCACCGTTTCAACCTCAACTGCTGCCGCCCCAAGTCGACCAGACCACGAACGCGACAGTGATTCGGACACCGCACCTCGTTCCGGTCCCCACAGACGTCAACGTAACAGGGCTACTCAAAAAAATCCCATATATGGACTGGTCAACGGTGCAAGGCGAGGGAATCAAATATTTAGTACGTCTGGTGGATTCCATTTTAAATCTCCATACCCTAACACACTGCAGAGGTTGTCCGCGGGAAACCTTTGCGTCCTGCTCTTGAGGACCAGTCTGATACCAGTGCTCGTTTCTTGCGCTGCGTGTCCGACATAATTGATCGTGTACGTTTTATGCATTATACACTTTGAAATGTCATTAACCAACATCAATTCATAGTGCGAACACGTTTCCGAGGAGACCGGATGCTGGCTCCATGTCAGCGCACAACATATGTTCGGTCAAGGCGGATATCTACATTACACATCGCCTCGTTTCTTAAAGGAAGCTAAGAAGGACGCTGAACAGATCATCAATCATTTTAACCAAACCTTCGCGTCGCTCATGGCTGCCCGCAATCAAGAAAGCAAAAATATGCACCAGCGTCTGTTGTTAGCGGAGGAGCACAAGGAAGCGGCAAGTGTAGCCCTGGCAGCGGCGCAGCAAGCGGAGCATGACGCCATCCGTCAGGCTGAGGATGCACAGCGTATGCGGGATTTGCCGCTGAAGAGATTGCAGCCCAGACGTTGGAGCTCACTGCATTGAAGGCCATGCTGGCGTTAGCTCAAAAGAAGAATGGCACATTGTAGTACATTTTATCACTGCCTGTGTGCATTTGTGAACTCAAA